>JAFEMH010002220.1:0-364406 GCA_022495995.1 Adenophora triphylla var. japonica
ATCCATCAAACCGGAACTTTCAAAACATTTGAAAAACCCGTCGAGCAGGAACTTTCAAAACATTTCAAAAAGCGAGTCTAAAAGCGGAACTTTCAAACATTTCAAAAATTACTCCGTCCCGAATTAAACTCACTTTAATTTTGGAAAGCGCCCCTAGACATGGATTTTTCTGCAAATTTCTCTAAATTGTCTACCCACCCAACATCAATTGCACTAGGCTAAAGTCAATTTCGACAAAAGGGCATAAGTGAGGTCAAAAGCCCCAAATCGGGCACCAATATCGCCTAACACGGTTCAAGTCAAAAATTCCAAAATTTCAAGAATGCAAATTCTAAAATTGCAAAGGAATTTAGAGGATTCTTACCTTCCTCGCTATCCCCTCCTTGGAATTTACCATGGCTATCTCGAGCTTTGTAAAACTCGGTCGGATCCATGGGAAGAGTGGTCGTTAAATCGTACCGTCCTCTTAAGCCTCTTCCTCTGCTCCGATCCTTACATGTCGACCCCTCCGTCCCAATCTTGCTTCCAAAGCAATAATCTCTCAAATAATTCAACAAAGATCAAAGAAGAATGGCAAAATTTTCCCTCTTTTCTCTCTTTTTCTCTACGAGAAAATGCAAATTTTCTCTCTTTCTCCTCCCAATGGCCGACGGCGCTTATAATTTGTCCAAATTGAGGCATTGGGTAAATCCAGACCTCTTTACATGATGGGCCATTTTGGCCCAAATGCCAATTTGGCCCCTCATCTTTCCAAATTTGACACTTTTCCTCAAAAGTTAAAATTTTCGATTAAACCCATTTCCACAACGCCCTTCTCACAGAGGTTAAATTTCGAGTTAGACATTTCTAGCGCCCTCTACGAAGGTTAAATTTCGGTTAGACATTTCTAACGCCCCTCTCCCGGAGGATTAATTCCAGTTAGACATTTCTAACGCCCCTCTCGAGAGGTTAAATCCCGGCCGTCAATCGTAAGCCCGACCTTCCCCTTTGTTGGGTTTCGAGGGTCCGTACGCGGCGGAATAATCTGATAACTCAAAAAACCCGAAGCCACAGAATCCGTTCTAGATGATTAATTAAGAAAGATGAAATAGAAATACCAACCTTGAGTGCTTTTGTCGTTGATAAACTTGACCCAACTCCAGTTGATCGACCTTGTTAATCCTTGATGAGCAGACGGCAAATCACGAACTAAAGATCTTGACGAGCGAAGATCCTGCATGTGTATCCACGCGAAGGGAATGAACCACTAGAACTTCTTCTAGGGAGGATTGCTAGATCCTTTGATTTAGAAACACGCTTTCAATCGATGAAGAAAAATGGAATTGGTTGTGTTTTTGATTCTCCCAATTCTCAATTGGAAATCTCTCACTTTTGGTGTTTCTCTAAAAGCGAAAACGTTCTAATAAGCGTGACTAAAAAGGGCAACCGAGGAGCAGAAGTATTTATACGTTACAAATAAAACCCCTTTGCAAAAACCTAAAAAATTAGGTCATTTGCGTATCGAGTCCGAGCGCCGACGGGACGACTCGTCCCCCGGGGCACTGAGTCGTCCCCTTACTGCCCTTTATGAGTCAGCTGGATTACGGCGTCCCACTTTAAGAGGCACGACTTGGCTTTGCTCGGGTCACGAGTCGTCCCTTTGGGCACGGACTCGTGCCCCAGCCACGAGTGGGTCCCTCGGAGGGCGTCCCCAACGAATCATCCGTCCCCATTAAGGGCACGACTTTCCAGGTTCCGACTGGGGCCAGGTGAGTCGTCCCTGAGCCCGAGAAGAAAATCCATATTCTTCATTTTTGACGAATTCGTTGTCGTGATGGCGACCCCATAGGACTACAACCGCTCCACTATGTTGGCGTAATGAGTCACGATCACATCGATCCCTACATAAGACATGAGCGGGACTCTAGCAAGCCATCATGCCTACCCAAATAGTACAGCAATATCGAAGTTCGATTTTCCTACGTAGAACATATCTGATCCCATTTAATCACACACGATGTTATATTGAACATGAGTGCATGGTCCCACGTCAACTCATATTGTTCAATGCTTTTTCTCGTTACCAAGTAAATTGATTAATCGGAATGATATTAATCCCACATTAATTCATTCGGGCGTAATGTATGCACTACATCCCAATCTTACTTACGAGGTGGCCTAGCGAGAACATCTACTGCTACGAGGGGACAATTTTCCATCTTGACTTATCATTCTTCCCAGCACTTAAGGGGGAATCATACCCATGCCAATGATAGCCCTTATTGTTATCCGGTTAAAGACAACGTTAAACTATATCCCAAACATAGAGTATTCAACCCGAGCGGAGAGAGCGATGATAATCTCGGAGTCGAAAGGATATCAATGATATAAGCTATATGAAAGAATTTATTTATGACATATGACCATGACATAAATCTCATAATGGGTCAAGTCCGACCTTGTTCTCTAACAAGTACCCATGAGATCTAATGTGCATCTCCATGCATATAATCATCACATGATTATCCATTAGACTTCATACTAGTGCTTCATAAGTACTAGGGACACGATTATTATAACTAAACATGCAAACACATATAATAATCAAAGAAACAATCTCTTATATAAATGAACAATGACATTACATAAAGGTCTATCTCATAGGCACAGGGCACTAACACCTACAATCTCCCACTTCGCACTAGGCCCAATCATTCGTGTATCTTATACCCGTGGACCTAACGCTGACCATCGTGTTTGAAAAGCTTGTGGTAAAGGCTTGGTGAGAGGGTCCGAATATTGTCATCCGTTGGTACCTTGCATATCTTGACGTCCTCCCTTTCACAGATTTCTCTAATGAGATGGAAACGTCTCAAAATGTGTTTGGATCGCTGATGTGACCTTGGTTCTTTTGCTTGGGTAATAGCACCATTATTGTCACAATAAAGCTCTATCGGGTTAGTGATACTCGAAACGACTTCTAAGTCACTAACGAACTTATTGATCCAAACCGCCTCCTTAGGTGCATCCGATGCTTTGCTATGTATTCGACTTCGGTTGTAGAATCGGCAACGAGTTCTTTGCTTGGAACTCTTCCAACAAACGACACCTCCATTTAGCATAAACACAAACCCGGTGCGATGCATAGTCATCTTTATTGGTTTGGAAGCTTGCATACGTGTAACCCTTTCCAACCGAGATCATCTTCCCATTCCTCCAAATACCAAGAATACATCCTTAGTTCTTCTCAAGTACTTCGGGATATTCTTGGCTGCTATCAATGGTTCTCACCGGGATCAGGATTGGTATCTACTCGTTGCGCTTAGAGCATACAAGACATCGGGTCTAGTACATAACATGGCATACATGATAGACCCAATTGCCGAAGCATATGGAATATCACTCATCCACTTTCGCTCATCATTTGTCTTAGGACAATGAGTCTTGCTAAGAAGTAATGCCGTGTCCCATTGGCAAGTTCCCTCTCTTAGAATTTTTCATGCGGAATCTTCTAAGGACCTTGTCAATATATGTACTACGACTCAAACCAATCATCCTTCTTGATCTATCTCTATAGATCTTGATACCAAGGATATAAGCCGCTTCACCCATATCTTTCATTGAGAAACATTTTCCTAACCAAGACTTAACGAGTCTCAAGTGCGGGAACATTGTTTCCAATGAGCAAGATGTCATCGACATATAACACCGAGAAATAGAACTATGCTCCCACTTATTTTCTTGTATACACAAGGTTCATCTTTGTTTTTGATGAAGCCAAACTCTTTGGCGATTCATCAAAACGTAGATTCGAAACACTCCGGAAGCTTGCTTCAATCCATAAATGGATCTACGCAACTTACGCACTTTGTTAGAATTGTTTGGATCGACAAACCCTTGAGAATTGTATCATGTATACATCCTCAAGTAGGTTTTCGTTAAGAAACGCTGTTTTGACGTCCATTTGCCATATCTCATAGTCGTAATATGCGGCTATGGCAATTAGGATTCTAATAGACTTAAGCATTGCTACGGGCGAAAAGGTTTCATCATAGTCAACGCCATGAATGGCCTATACCCCTTAGCAACAAGCCTAGCCTTAAAGTATGTACCTTCCCATCCATGTCGGTTTTCTTTTTGAAAACCCACTTGCACCCTATGGTTTTTACACCTTCGGGTGGATCAATCAAGTTCCAATCTTGATTATCGTACATGGATTTGATCTCGGATTCCATGGCTCCTAGCCACTTGTCCGAATCAGGAGTGGACATCGCCTCTTGATAGGAAGTAGGTTCATCATTCTCAATGATTTCTACCTCGTTACTTTCCGTCATGAGAAATCCATATCTCTCGAGTTCGGATCGTATCCTATCCGATCTGCGAAGGACTTGTGTATCTTGAACCGGTTCCACAGCTGGCTTGTGAATTTGGTTCCGTCTCTACTATTGGCTCTATGTCATTTTCGGGATCTTGAATTTCTTCAAGATCAATTTTACTCCCACTAGTTTCTTAAGTGAGAAACTCTTTCTCTGGAAAGACACCGTGTCGAGCAACAAACACTTTGTTCTCGGATCGGTTGTAAAATTGATATCCTTTCGCTTCCTTAGGATAACCAACGAAAATACATTTATCAGATCTAGGTGCAAGTTTATGTTCGAAACCAATTTCTTTACATAAGCCTCACATCCCCAAATCTTCATGAAAGATAAGCTAGGCTTTCTTCCATGACACGTCTCATGTGGGGTTTTAGGAGCCGATTTAGTAGGGACCTTATTAAGTGTGGCAGTTTGTTTCCGGTGCATGTCCCCAAAAGGAAATAGGAAGGTTAACTTGACTCATCATCGATTGAACCATATCTAATAGAGTTCGATTTCTCCTCTCGGACACACCATTCCATTGTGGTGTTCGGGTGGAGTAAGTTACGAAACAATTCCACAACTTTTCATGATCGTCAAATTCTTGGCTCAAATATTCACCACCTCGATCGGATCGAAGTGTTTTAATAGTTTTGCCAAGTTGATTTTGTACTTCACTTTGAAATATTCTAAATATCTCAAATACTTCACTTTTGTACTTCATCAGATAGACATAGCCATATCTTGATAAGTCATCAGTGAATGTTATGAAGTACCGAAATCCTCCCCTAGCAATGCTATTCATTGGTCCACATACATCAGTATGTACGAGAGCCAACAAATCACTAGCCCTTTCACTACTCTTAGTAAAAGGTGCCTTAGTCATCTTGCCCAATAAACAAGATTCGCAAACATCATATGATTCATAATCATATGAGTCTAAATATCCATCTTTATGGAGTTTAGATACGCGTTTCTCGTTTATGTGACCAAGACGGCAATGCCATTTGTATGTGTTGTTCACATCATTTGGTTTAGATTTCTTACTAACATGATAGACATTATCAACATTATTTTCAACATCCAAGACATAAAGGCCATTAAAAGAATGAGCAATACAATAAAGTACATCATTCAAATAAATGGAAAATTTCTTATTCGCAATAAGAACATTGTAACCCTCGTTGTCTAAACAAGAAATGGAAATAATGTTTCTGCTCAAATCCGGAACATAATAACAGTTATTCAAAACTAAAATTAATCCGCTAGGTAAAGTGACTTCGTAAGTCCCTACGGCCAATGCAGCAACTCTTGCTCCATTTCCAACCCGTAGATCTACTTCACCCTTTTTGAGCAACCTTCTATTCTTTAGTCCCTGCACATTTAGGCAAATGTGAGATCCACATCCGGTATCTAATACCCAAGAACTAGAGGTAGAAAGTAAAATATCTATCACATAGATACCTGAAGTCATGGCAATCTCATTGCCCTTCTTCTTCAGTCCTTCCTGATAAAGCTTGCAGTTACGCCTCCAATGCCCAGTTTCCTTGCAATGGTAGCACACCGCATCCTTTTGAGATTTGGGTTTAGGCTTCTCAGCAACGGCAACCTTTGCCTCCGGTTTAGCAACTTTTTCTTTAACATTGGGTTTGAACCCTTTTCCTTTATTCACCATCAACACTTGATTGGTTTTCTTGGTAATATTGCTCTCTGCATTCTTTAGCATCCCATGCAATTCAGACAGAGATTTATTCATCCCATTCATGTTATAATTCAGAACAAACTGATTATAACTTTCAGGGAGTGAATGCAATATCATATCCGTAGCCAGCTCCAACTGGATAGGATATCCAAGCCTCTCAAGGTGTTCGAGGTGACCCTTCATTTTCAACACATGAGGCCCAACAGGTTGTCCTTCAATCATCTTGCATGAATGAAGAGCCTTCATAGTGTCAAACCTTTTTCGTACGTGCTTGCAAGCGGAACATTTCCTTTAAATGATTTCCCCAAATCATAAGCTTCCATGTGTACAAGGTCCTTCTGAAGGGCCTTACACATGGCAGCAAGCATCAAGCAACCAACATCAATAGAATCATCCACATGCTTCTTATGTTGGTCCTTTTCAGCTTTAGTTGCATTAGCCGCGAGCTCGGGTGGAAACGGGTCCATCAAGAATGTACAACTTCCTTTCCTGTTTGAGAACAATTCCCCAGCTGCGGATCCAATCCACATAGTTGTTGCCATTCTCCTCTAACTTGTCCTTCTCAAGGAGCGTCGCGATGACATGTTTTGATTAGTGTTTACAGCCATTGATCTACAAAGATATGCAACATATAAGTACCAATTCATTTAAGAGATTAATTAACGTATTTCACAAATACTCCCACTAAATTATATAACCTTCTTATACAAACATGCATAATATAATTTAATAGGCTAAGACCCAACTTTAATTTAATTTCAAGTCGGCTATGGCACGACTGCTCAAAATTAAACTAAAAAAAAGGTAGATAACTTTTATCAATCATATCTATATATGACTCTTAGATCATTATGAGATTATAGACATCATATGTCACATGTTTCAATCTCATCTTATGCCTTAGGCCCAAAACTGTTTTGATAGCCTATGAGTTCAACCATGTTAAACGTATAGCAATCATCGTTTGCTCATCTTGATCATACAAAGATAGAATCAATGTACCTCGCTGTGGCGTAGCCTACATGAAACTATTCGTGTACTCACAAGTGTTTAAACATGGGTAGTATAAAACAAACTCAAATTACAAAGAAGGTTCAATTTTCATGTTTATCAATTAACATGCCAAGGTTGATTCATGAAAACTATATGAGCATAATTATGAACATGGAATGATGCAACACAAATCACATTTGGTCAGTAATTACTAGTACGCGGCCACGTGTTCCAAATTTATCCCACACTTCCATCGAAGTGCCTGTGGGGAAGGTTTTGGTGTCCAACCAATATACTAAGTAACACTTCACAAATATCCTAGATTAATCACATTAATCATATTAACGAAATTGACATCCCATAATCTAGATTAATCATATTAATCATATATTTCAATTTCATAATCATGGTATATCATTATATACAATTACTTCACAAGCAAAACTCATACAATTTCACATCCTAGATCATGTACATCATGAAAATTAACATAATCACATTATCTAATTATCATGATTTTCTAATATAAACATCATGAACGGGGCTACGATACCCTTTGTTGGGTTTCGGGTCCATGCGCGGCGGAATAATGCAATAACTCAAAACCCGAAGCCCTAGAATCCGTTCTAGATGATTAATTAAGAAAGATGAAATAGAAATACCAACCTTGAGTGCTTTTGTCGTTGATAAACTTGACCCAACTCCAGATTGATCGACCTTGTTAATCCTTGATGAACGAACGGCAAATCACGAACTAAAGATCTTGACGAGCGAAGATCCTCTATGTGTATCCACGCGAGGAACGAACCCTAGAACTCTTCTAGGAGGATTGCTAGATCCTTTGATTGAAACACCTTTCAATCGATGAAGAAAAATGGAATTGGTTGTGTTTGATTCTCAATTCTCAATTGAAATCTCTCACTTTTGGTGTTTCTCTAAAGCCAAAACGTTCTAATGACGGCTAGGGCAAACAGGGGCAAGTATTTATACGTTACAAATAAAACCCCTTTGCGAAAACCCTAAAATTAGGTCATTTACGTATCAGTCCAGCGCCGACGGGACGACTCGTCCCCCAGGGCACGAGTCGTCCCCTTGCAACCTTCCACTGATTCTGGCATCCCCTTTAAGGGCACGACTTGGATTTGCTCAGGTCACGAGTCATCCCTTTGGGCACGACTCGTGTCCCAGAGCACGAGTCGTCCCTCAGGACGTCCCCTCTGAATCATCCGTCCCCCTTAAGGGCACGACTTGGTTCAGCCTGGGACGAGTCATCCCCTGAGCCCAGAAAATCCATATTCTTCATTTTTGACAATTCGTTCGATGCGTGTGACCCCATAGGACTATACTATGTTGGCAATGAGTCCGATCACATCGATCCTCATAAGACATGAGCGGACTCTAGCAAGCCATCATGCCTACCCAAATAGTATAATACGAAGTTCGATTTCCTACATAGAACATATCACAATCCCATTGTCACACGATGTTATATTGAACATGAGTCATGGTCCACGTCAACTCATATTGTTCAATGCTTTCTCGTTACCAAGTAAATTGATTAATCGAATGATATTAATCACATTAATTCATTTGGGCATGGCCATGCACTACATCAATCTTACTTACGAGTGGCCTAGCGAACATCTCTCTTTACGAGGGACAATTTTCCATCTTGACTTATCATTCTTCCCAACAAGAATCATACCATGCCAATGATAGCCCTTATTGTTATCCGGTTAAAGACAACGTTAAACTATATCAAACATGATATTCATCGAGCGGAAGACGATGATAATCTCAGGTCAAAGGATATCAATGATATAACTATATGAGATTTATTTATGACATATGACCATGACATAAATCTCATAATGGGTCAAGTCCAGTACCTTGTTCTCTAACAAGTACCCATGAATCTAATGTGCATCTCCATGCATATAATCATCACATGATTATCCATTAGACTTCATACTAGTGCTTCATAAGTACTAGGGACACGATTATTATAACTAAACATGCAAACACATATAATAATCAAAGAAACAATCTCTTATATAAATGAACAATGACATTACATAAAGGTCTATCTCTATAGGCCTAGGGCACTAACACCTACACCCACCTCAGCGGCAATCAATGTAAGCCCGCACAACAATTCCTCTTCGGCCACCATAGTAAGCCCGAGTATCTTTTCCCCCAGCAGGTGAACAATCACTTCCCCGACCGTTAATCCTAAGCCCGACCTTCCCACCTCAGTGGATATCAATGTAAGCCCGCACAACAATCCCTCTTCGGCCGCCGTCGTAAGTCCGAACATTTCTCCCCAGCAGAATCCTAAGACACTCCTTCTAAAGGAACGTCAATCAATCTCCTCAGTTCCTAACCAACTTTGTTAGAACTCTGGACGCTTTTCCCTAGCAATGTGTCATTCTCTCCCGAGATCACATTCCGTTCCTAACCCCGATGTTGGAACGTCAATCCTTTCGTGTTGTTAAAAATGCCAGTTTAACACAACTATTCCCATCATTCCCACCATATCCCCAAAGGCACGAACGCCTTCACCTCTGGTTAGAACGCCTCCGAATAGTTTTCCATAGGTTCATACGCCTTTGATTAGTCTCACTAAGGTTCTGACGCCTCCGAACAGTCTCACTCAGTTTAGAATGCCTCCGAACAGTTTCCCCTAGGTTTAGATGCCTTCGAACAGTCTCACTCAGGTTAGAACGCTTTCGAACAGTTTCACATAGGTTCAGACGCCTCCGAACAAGTCTAGATGCCTTCAAACAGTGTCTCATAGGTTCAGACGCCTCCAAATAGTCAGGTCTAGACACCTTCAAATCAGTCTCAACCAGGACGAACTCCTCCTAATCATTCCCCCAAAGGTCGAGGCCCCTACGAAACACCCTCGTACCTATGAACTACGATCGGCTTGATTCCCACTCAGTCATTTGGCCGCTCAGGTCTCTCCAAATAAGGCATCCCCCGATTTGAATCCTTATATTTTTCAACGACACCACTTCCTTCGAAAGTGATGTCGCTGAGGGGCTACTGCAAGTACCCAAATCCGGATTGTTAAAATCCATTAAAAGTTAACCGGAATTCGTTAACTGGCCCTTTCCAAGTTAACCGGAATCCGTTAACTCCCTCTTTTCGAGTCAACAAGACTTCCCAGGACTGCCCAGTGCATACCGACTCCAAAGTGTACTCAACACATGTTATCACACGTAAAAGTACCACTTTCCCCAAAAAATACAATTTTTGGGACTTTTCGGGGCTGTTCCGGACAATTTTCAGACAGTTATTTAGAAAACAGTCAAAACCGGGATTAACAGGACAAAAAACCCTACCTTGGTGACTCACAGGGACACATGGCACACATGCTCAGCCTCCCCCATCCCCATCAATCAAATTCAAGGGTGAAAAGATCAAAATACCCCTGAAATTGAGAGTTAGGCCATCCGACCTGTTCTTCCTGAAAAACCAGATTTCTCAGCAAGCCCCACGCAATTTCCAAAATACCCAGAAACCCCCCAAATTGAAGTTTAGACCGGACGACTGTTCTTCAAATTTACTCCCTATAAATATAGAGGTTGTCATTCAGTAAAAGGGTCAAAAATATTACCCCTCCTCAAATCCCCACGGTTCAGCGGCCTACACCCTCCCAGGAGCCCCGAAAATACCTCAATTTGTGTGAAAACCACGTTTTCCAGCCAAACACTAGCCAAACACTTCTGAAACACCTCCCAAACACTAAATCGTATCCTGTATACGCCTTTCCGAGCCAAAGAGTCAATACCTAGCCATTGGTAACACTTTCTCTCTCTAAACTTCATTTCTGTCTCGATTTACCCGTCAAACGCTACTTTCGATCTGATCGGAATTCTCAAAATATAAACGTAACGCCGTCTACGGGACTTGATACGTTTTAGTCCCTAATCATCTTCTCTCCCGTATGAGAAGTAATTTTGGGTTAAAACGGCGTTCAAGTCCCCTTTTTTACTTTTCTGTCATTTACCGTTCGGATCGTTCGATCCGTTGATTCGCTTTTTAATGTCCGAACCGTTTGGTTCATGATTGTCATTTACAAGTCCGTATTATTTGATCCGTTGATATTGCTATTTACTTTATGTACCTTTATAAATCTGAGCCGTTTGGATCTTCGATCGCATTTTTACAATCCGGATCGTTCGATCCGTCGTACCTATTTTCAATACTGTCATTTACATGTCCAAGCCATTTGGTTTGTTGATAGTATTTTAATTACAAACGTACGAGTCACAAAATAACTCGTTGATCGCATCTTACTTGCCATCATTTTCATAAAATTGGTAACATCTTAATGCTTGGTTCAAAACCGAAGTTCGTCATTCGAACTCCTTTTCAAAACCCCTCAAAAATCGATGTTTGACATTCAAATGCTCATTTCTGACTTAAAACCGACGTTTGACATTCAAACGCTCTTTTACCGAAATCAACGTTTGTCATTCAAACTAAAGATTCAAGTTCGTCATTCGAACTCCTTTTCAAAACCCCTCAAAATCGACGTTTGACATTCAAACGCTCATTTTCGACTTAAAACCGACGTTTGACATTCAAACGCTCTTTTACCAAAATCAACGTTTGTCATTCAAACTAAAGATTCAAGTTCGTCATTCGAACTCCTTTTTCAAAACAACTCAAAAACCGACGTTTGACATTCAAACGCTCATTTCCGACTTAAAACCGACGTTTGACATTCAAACGCTCTTCTATCAAAATCAACGTTTGTCATTCAAACTAAAGATTCAAGTTCGTCATTCGAACCCCTTTTCAAACTCAAAACCGATGTTTGTCATTCAAACGCTCGTTTTTACCACAATCAACGTTTGTCATTCAAACAAAGATTAAAGCTTGTCATTCAAGCTCCTTTTCAAAAGCAACACAAACACACATGCACATGCACACTTTTCGAGAAAGGTAGAAAGACTCGTCATACAAGGCATTTCGGGTGATCTCAACATACTCTTCCCGAAACATAACGTGACCTCCGAACCTAACAATCTCTGGTCAAAAAAAACCCTTTTCCAAGTTTTGGCTACCAATCAAAATGACCATTTTTCAAAGCCTTTTCCAAGTTTTGGATACCAATCAAAATGACCCTTTTTCAAAGCCTTTTTCTAAGTTTTGGATACCAATCAAAATGACCACCTTTTCAAACCAGCCTTTTTCAAAGTTTAGGCTCATAATATAAAATGGCGTGGCAACTCCTCTCTTTTCCAAGCGAGGTCCCAAGTTGCGAAAGCCGCTCACCGCATTCCGTACGCGATCTGTGTAATTTCAACAGTGATGGTTTGTCGAAAAGGTACTTGACTGGATCCATTTTGGAGACCAGGTGCACTGTGTGCGATTTCATGTAGTGTCGCAATTTTTCGAGGACCCATACTAGAGTTGTGCACATTTTCTCTAGGGTTGAGTAGTTAAGCTCGCTGCCTTAGAACTTTTGGCTAACGAAGTAAATGGCGTTCTCGACCCTTAACTCTTTCTTTTCTTGGCATAATATGGCTCCAACTGCGGTGTTGGTCACAGTTAGGTATAGCAAGAGTGGCTTCTCCTCGTAGCGATGATAGAGGATCGAGGGACTCACAAGGTATGCCTTTATCTTTTCGAAGGCGTCTTGGCATTTCGGGTTCCACTCGATGTCCACATTCTCTTTCATTAGTCAAAAGATTGGCTCGCACATGGAGGTCAATTGATTGACAAAGCGGCTGATGTACTGCAGGTGGCACATGAAGCTTTTCACTTCTGTTTGGGTTTGCGGTGGTCTCATCTCGATTATGGCCTTGATCTTTTTGGGATCAACTTCGATGCCTCGTTCTGTGACCATGTATCCCAAGACTTTGCCTCAGATTACTCCGAATGTGCATTTGGAAGGGTTCAACCTCATTGAATGCTTTCAAAGGCGATCGAAGAACTTTCTCAGGTCAATGAGATGTTGTCTATCTGATCCTTTTGAGTGGATGATAATGTCGTCGATGTACACTTCGATCACTTTGTGGATCATGTTGTGGAAGAGTGTGGTCGCTGCCCGTTGGTAGGTAGCCCTAGCGTTCTTTAGTTCGAACGGCATTACTGTTTAGCAGTAGGTTCCCCAGGGGGTTGTGAAGGTGGTTTTATCTTGGTCTTCTTCGGCCATCTTGATTAGATTATAGCCGGTGAAACCGTCCACAAAGGACTTAACTTCGAAATTGGTCGTAGTGTCGACCAACATGTCTATGTTTGGTAGTGGAAAGTCGTCCTTGGGACTTATTTTGTTGAGATCTTGGAAGTCTACGCATCAGCATACTTTTACATTGGCCTTGGTGACAGTGACTATGTTGGATAGCCAAGTCGGGTATTCGATCACCCTTATAAAGTCGACCCAGAGCATCTTTTCGATCTCTTTCTTGACTTATAAGGACCATTCTAGCTTGATTCAGCGTAGCTTCTGTTTGATGGGCTTAGCCTTGGGTTTCAGGGGAATCCGATGTTCCACTATGGCTGGATCTAAGTCGGGCATGTCTTGGTAGGACAAATCAAACACGTCCACGAATTCTTTGAGCAGTGCAGTCAATGCTTCTTGCTCGGTGCCGGTGAAGAAACTTCCAATTTGCGTCTCTTTAGGCTCTTCAGCAGTCCCCAAATTCACTTTGGTTAAAACCTCATCGGCGGCTTGGGCCCGGTTTTCCTCTCGTTTGACAACATGCTTAAAGAATTCTTTAATATATTGTTCATTTAGTGTGTCTGTGTCTTTATCAAGTGAGTCGTTATTAACTGTTTTTGATTTAGTTGATTTGTCATTTATTAAAGATGCAATGATGGGATACTCGGAAAGGTCGAAACTTTCATTTAAAGCGTAGGGGAGTACATTGTTGGCTATGGACTCATAATCTTCCTGCGTAAGGCCATCAGATGACTCGAGAGACTCGAATTCAAATACAACAGACTCAGAATGTGTTTCGAATCTAGACTCTAGGACGCGAGGCGTTAAACCAAGTTGTTCGATCATTTTCTCCATGCTGGCTGCAGGTCCGGAGAAGGTGGTGATGGTCCTGGTTGCCACTCTTTGATTGATACCATCCCAGTGGGTAGGCTTGCCATTGATTCGACTTCAAACCAAATTGAGGTGGTAAGAGGCTGCTCATTTGAAGGTGTCCCTCCATTGGTGCTACTATCGGGTCCTGAGGGTTCCTGCTGAAGGAGTTCATGGAGAGCTTCCTCTAGGAGGGCGAGGCAATCGCTTCGTTGGAGTTTTTTCTTGCTGACATTGATTATCTTCATAGACTCTGCTCCCACGTCTAAGATCTTCGCTTGGATGACATTCATGATATCTGAATCGAGGGGGCATTCTATTTTTCCTTCTTTGACTAGGCTCCGAAGGATGTTGCTCCATCTCTCTTCCAAGTCGAGCACTGGGATGTTGAATTGGACTATGCTGCCGTAGCCGTCTTCATAGGACCCGAGTGTGTCGATATGGGGGTTGACAAATTCCAAGGGATAGGTGGCAGGCCAGCTTGCTTCGGGAGGATTTCCAACGAAGTGTGGGTCTATTCCTTGGTCGAGTTCCAGTTGGGCGTCGGCCTCTTGGTTATCTTTTAAGCATTCCTCGTAGTCACATTGGTCCGACTCGTCATCTTGACTCAGGAATTCTTCGATTGCTAGCTCGTCATGACTTAGCGCGTGAATGTAAGGATCATTTTTGAATTGGATTGTGACCGAGGCTTCGTCTGCCAAGGGGTACTCGGTCATGTCGAGATCTTCTTCTGGATCGTAGCTTGCTGGCCAAGCACTCTCCATTGTGCTTCCCCCATGTATCACCTAGAGTTTCCCATTGATGTTGATGAACTTTACACATTGGTGTAGGGTTGAGGCTACTGCTCTCATTTGGTGCAGCCAAGGTCGTCCCAGCAAGGCAGAGAAATTGGACTCGATCTCCACAACTTGGAATTCCACTGACTCTTCTTGTTCATCAAACTGGATGTCCTGAGTGATCACCCCCAAAACAGTGCGGGGGGTGTGTAAGTACCCCAATCTGGATCGCTCTCCATCCCAGCATACGACAAAACCAGAGGCAAACTTCCGGAGGTCATAACTCCTTCATACGAACTCCGATTGAGACGTGTCATATATGGTTGGAAAGCTCTCGACGAGAGCTAGCTTGCCATCACATTCACAAGAGCATGGAAAGTCCGTACGGACCTCTTTGCATGCCAAAAGGTCCGTACGGACCTCTTTGCACCAGACATAATCATTACGAAAATCCCCTTAAAGTCCACGAGATTCCCTCAAATCCCGGAAATCCATCATTACCTAAGAGGTCTGTACGGACCTCTTTGCAGTTTTCCACTACTATAAATAGAGGGCTTCCCCTCCTCATTTTTTCACACCTCCCACTTCTCTCTTCCTCCCTAAGCCTTCTGGCTCCCCTTCTAAGACCTTTCGAGGCATTCCCGGCCCCTTCGGATCCTTCCGAGGCCTTCCGAGCCCCCTCGAGGTGCTCCGAAGCCTCTCCGAGCGCTCCCGAGACGCTCCGCGCTGCCCCGAGGCACTCTCGAGGTACTCGAGGCCCCTCGTGGTACTCAGAGGCCTTGCCGGTCTTTCCCACGGTGTCCGGCTCTTTCCGAGTCAAACCGGCGATCCCAAACCTTGCCGAACCTCTGCCGAGATCCAACCAACGATTCCAACGCACGCCGAACCTCTGCCCGATCTGATCCCGACGATCCCCACGCACGCCGAACCTGCACGCTGACGCGGACTACGGTTTCAACTCACGCGAAACTCGTCCGCGGACAACCGGCATCCCAGAAGCAATCCGGAACGCTACTCCGACCTCAAACACTATTCCCTGCGGAAGACGGACACGAACCAACATTGGTAAGGCTTCCTTCCTATTCTATTTCAATACATTTCAATACAATGTAGACATCCGATACAAAGATGCATTTTTAAAAGCACACACACACACACAACTTTTTAAAGGATATTAGGGGTATCCGAAAGACTCGTTTTTTACGAGGCGACTCGGGTGAGCTCTAATATTCTAATATTCTCTTCCCGAGGAGTCATCTCGACCTCCGAACTCAAAATCTCATCACACAAAAACAGGTTTAAAATTTATCTTTAAAGCGATGCCCTTTTTCAATGTTTTGGGCTTAATAAAAACGGCGTGGCGACTCTACAAAATGCGAAAGCAAAACGGCGAGACACCTCCAACACGCGACGCTAAAGAAACGGAATAAGCCGGATCTTAGGGCGCGATTGTCTTGCCTCTCGGATCCGGGCGACTTCCCGAACGGCGACGAATGCGAGATGCGGAGGCTCCGCGCGCGAGCCGGATCCAGGGTAATTTCGGTTAGCGACTCCGTGGGGACATTTTGTTTTAAAAACTTTTAAACAAAACAAAAGATTTTTAAAACGATGATGAGGGTCAAACTTTCATTTTACCCCTTCCTTTAAGCTTGTTGTGTGTGTGTGCACGTGCTTCGTTTTTATTTTACAAAAAAAAAAAAAAAAAAATACAAAAAAATGCATCAATATACATACTGTGCATACATTTAAAATTCTTCAAAAACTTCTATTTTACTCGTAAAAGAATTTTAGAAACCGCACACTACGCGCCTGCGCCTCGGTTACACCGCACTCTACTCACTGCTTCTTTGCCTCGGTTACACCGCACACTATGCGCATGCTGCCTCGGATACACCGCACACTACAACCCTTAACCCGGAGTGGTCTCGGTTGCGATCCGTTTGGTCTTCCTAGGCCTCTTGGCGCGCACGGGATCATTCCAAACATCCCATCCTAGCCAAGCGTCAACCACACGTTTGAGTCTTGAGTCACACTCTGTCCGGACTCGGTTGGTTTTTACCCGGTCAGGTGTCATACGGCTGGATACATATACCATGCCGGCCATTTTTTTTCGAGTCAAGGCTCGGAACTCAAGATCCCTTGCGCAAGCAAAGCGATGAAAGGTCATGCTAAAATCTTGACACGATCTTGATTTCCGAAGCTACACCCGGACGATGTTCCGTCCCGGATATACATCCATGCTCGCATGACACCATGTCATCACGCCTTTGATACGTCGGCCATGACGATATGACCCGGCCGACGCCTAACGTCACGGATCCCTTGCGCAAGCAAGTAAAGAGAAGGTCATGCCGAACTCTTGACACGATCTTGACTCGGTGGCCGGCTTCGGTTCACTATTCACATGGCTAACGCATCAAAACGAACATGGCAGGCTCGGTCCTTAGGTTCGATTTTCTTTTAGGCCGGTGGAAACCGCTTGCACTATAGGACCCTCGCACAGAGTTTGTCCATCCCCGGGATGTCGAAATACGGGTGCAAAACGAGGGGCTTATAGCCGCACGGATGGTCTCCACGCGACCCGGGATCTAGCATAGTTGCGAAAAAGAAGAGCAATCTTTTCCAACCTACCTAGGATTACGAGAAAATACTGTTTTAAGTAAATTAAAACAACAAAAAAATCGAAAATAAAAGAAACGGAAACCGCATGCCACGTGAGCTTTCCCCTTCTATCCCGTTAGGCCATTCCTGTGTCTAAACCTTGCCCGTCACCCTCCGGCGAACCGAGAGTGGTTGAGAATCCCTGGAAGCCGCCTTTTCGGTATTAAGGTCACAAGGTCCGATAGCCCTTCCAGTTCAACGGTCCGCACCGTCCAATACTCCCCATGACGGGATCAACGGATAACGGTGAGGGAAACGGAACCCGCCACTAAGGAATCTCCGAGACAATGGAGGAGGTGCTGCGAGCCTTCGAAGCCATCAAGAAGCGCCAAGAAGAACGGCAAGCCTGGATCGTCGACACCTTGCGTCTTCGAGGAACAGGTTGCAGCTTCCCAACCTGATGGAACCTTTGTTCTCATGGGACGAGACATACCGGCTCCCCGGTTTCTCAGCTATCGGCGAGGTCCCGCCTCCGCCAAGCTACGAGATCCCGGCAACGCAAAGCGGCTCTCGCTCAAAGCTCCCCTCAGGCATCGGTCAGCAGCTCAGACATGCCTGCCTCGGATCGGTCGGTTTCCGGCTCACGCACATCAAGCTCATTACCAACGGCACACATACGTGCACGCTCCGCCGGATCCCGGTGCATCTCGGTATCCCCAGGATTCAATCCTTTGCCTCTATACGAGCCTCGCAATCACAATCAGAAGTCCCCATTCTTACCAGGGGACAGGCATCCGAGCGGATATCCCGACATCTCAAGTTTGCCACCTGCTAGCACGCGGTGGGGCTAACGAATCGTTTCCCAGTTCCCAAACACGGCCCTTAGCGGACCTGGCAATCACGCCCTCAACTTCAACACCCCGGGGTATGGGTTGGTATACACTTTCAACTACCTCCCCAAGACTCCCGAATGGCGATCCCATCGGCCAATCCACCTCCATCTTCGATTTCCGTCCCCGAAAACGGTAACCCACCTCGGGCAGTGACCCTCACATGGCTTGGTTGATCGAACAGATGAAAGACATGCAAGGCAAGCTAGCTAGTTCTCGGAAGGACTCCCTCCTGCCTACCGATCCGAACAAAGTGGTCCCTCTCCCTCCAAAGTTCAGGATGCCGGAAATGGAAAAGTTTGACGGGCCAGAATGCCCAAAAACCCACATCGACACCTACGTCACGGGTATGAGAGCCAAAGGGCAACCCCTCAGCGGATGGCGGACCACTTCCGGCATTCTCTCAAATCCACGAGGCGCTAAGATGGTTCCTCAATGTAAAGGCGTAAAACCGCTCCACGTGGGACCAAATCAGCGAGATCTTCCTAGAGAAGTACCGCGCCAACCTTGAGTGGGAGACAAACCGCCACGATCTGCAAGCCACCGAGCAAAAGGATGATGAACCCGTTGGCGAGTTCTACAAAAGATGGAATTGGAAGCTTAGCGAGATAATGGATCCGCTTTCCAAAGAAGAGCAAATGGATATCTTCCATTCCCGCCTCAAACCATCTCGAGGGCCTTGATTAGCCACCACTTCTATCCCGACCTTCGTGCCATGGTCAATGCCGGACCAAGTTCGAAAAGACGCTGAGCCTACAAAGACACCAGCCACTCTTGCTCCTTCCCACCGCTACCGAGCGGCCTCGTCAAATTCGGCGCTGTTCCAAACATAGGAAAGGAGGCCGCGGAGCAGATCCACTACATCCGTAACGGAGTCCAAGGAAGCCGCGATCAAGCGCCCCGAGAAATAACAATCCTCCCCGGACGCGGCGTTCTCGGCACTTCGACAACCTTGGAATGCCTCTAAGCCAAGTGTTTGAGGCGTTGATGAAGCGTAACATGCTCAAGCCCCGAGAATTATCAGCCGAGGAATCCTAACCTAAGCGTGGATATGAGCAAGCATTGCGCTTTTCACAACTACCCGGGCCACACCACCGACAATTGCGGCATACTAAAACAAGCGATCCAAAGGCCGATTGAAGAAGGAAAGTTGGAATGCCCACGCGGTCCCAAAGACAAGCCGGAAATCAATTCCCCAACAACAATTGGGGAAAGCATCGATGAGAAGCCTTTCGACCTTCTCAAGCGCGTCAAAAATGCCATTGAGGAACTGGGTTACCTTCTCCTGACCCACAACCAGCAAAGAAGAAATGGTCTGGAAGCTTGATCTAACCCTAGTCTCCTAGAGTCTAGCTTCTAAAATAAAAGACCCTGAGTCTGTCGTGTTTAAAGTTTAAGTCTCTCGAGTCGTCTGACGGCCTTATGCCTGAAGATTATGTGTTTGTAACAAAAATTGCGCTTCTTTATGCTTCGAATAAAAGTTCGACCTTTACGAGTATCCTCATTGCCACTTTAACAAATGATAAATTAACTAACCAAAACAGTTAATAATGATTCACTTGATAAAGACGCAGACACATTAATGAACAATGCATTAAACAAATCTTTAAGCATGTTGTCAAACGAGAGAAAAATCGGGCCCAAGCTGCCGAGAATGTTCTAACCAAAATGAATTTGGGAACTGAAGAGTCCAAAGAGACGCAAATCAAAGAATCATACAGTCCACCTCGTAGGTTCTAGTACTGTTCTCATTCAATCGAGTCCTCCTCGGACATTGTAATTAAGTCTTCAATTTTCCATACGAAAGTTTTCTTTCTTTTCTTGCTAGACTTGAGACATTATTTTGCACCCCACATTACATTTAATGAAATGGTTTTGTTCTATGTGATCACTTGCATTGCTCAACAAGTAATTCCACAAATGATTAATGCTTTGATTAATTGGTGTGAGAAAGTCAATCGATAGCTCCCCATACACCTTACCATACCCCACACAAAGGCATCCATCAAGCCATACACTTTCCAAAAACATGTCCCCACCATCACCTTGACCAAGTCAACGACGGCGGCAAAATCAAAGGACAACAACAGGTCACTCAGCATCAAAAGATTGACCCCATGTCGACAACAATTTAGGGGCTTGCCTTCGCCGTCGTGCGCATCAAGAAAGTTCAAGCAGGGGCTTGCCTTCGCCCTCGAAGCCGCACAAAAAAAAAAAAAAAAAAAAAAAAAAAAGAAGCTCAAAAAAAAAAAGCTCAAGCGAAGCTTCACAAAAATAAATGAGGTCAAAGACCCAGAGCCAACGATCAAGAAGCAATGGATTCATTAAAGCTGCCGTCAAATACGACTTGTCAAGGAATCACCTCGAGGCTGTGCCTCATCATTCAACCTTCCGAGCCTTTTCGCCAAAGGCCGCGCAAATATTCATGCCACTGGCCCCAAAGCCAAACACGGTTCAAAACCCGAACTACGTCGACACGAGCTCCTTGTCTTAAGGGGAACGTAGGCATCCGAGAAATGGTCCGATCATAAACACATACAAATCCACAAACCCGATCTCATCAATGACCTCTCCTATACACAAACCTTCTTTCACACCGGACCAACTCGATCCTTGATACCGGTTGACTTTCTCCTCGTGATTAATCAAAGCATATCGGGATTAATTGTTGAATAACCCGAACATCAACAAAGGGTTTTAAGCAAACAAGTGATCATTGTGAACAAATCAAGTTTTCGGATGTCTCGACAAGTCTTCTTTTTCTACAAAATAGGACAATAGAGCTAAACAACGATTTTACGTCGGCCAAGGGCTTCCATACACTTTTACAAGCTTTTCGGTACTCATACTCTCTCAAAAGAGTCAAACCCAAAAGCATTTCTTTTGTGCCTACATCAAATAAGGCATTCACACAAAGGGGACCCGTTCCCACCTTTTCAAAAATAAATACGCCCTTGCAAGTGTACATTACGAGTCATTTCTTCCACAAAAGAGGGTCGAACTACGCAGACTGAGCCTCTCGGTCCCGAGGGGAACGTGGCGGCCTTCATTGGTTCGGTCTAAGGAATACACTGAAAATTCCAAAATTGATGCCACCGAGGCTCGGGAAAGAAGCAAGCAAGAGATTTTGCGTCTCGACAAAGCTTTAAAAGTAAATCACAAATCATCACGGTTAAAACACTTCTTGATGAGTTCAAGCACGGTCTACTCTCAAACTCACAACATGCTAAAAGACGACTTAAAACATTTAACAATCAATGTAATGCACGATGCCGATGAATGGATACTCGGTATTTGAGAAGGTCATTCCATGCTACTCGCGTTTGGCCCTTCATCACTCTTTCCTTTCCTCCCTCGTCCCCAACGAGTCTTTTTCATTCCCCATGAGCGAGTTCTGTCTCCCTCATTCCGAGATCGGGAGTCCTCCTTGTCGTGTCAAACGAACCGGTCGCTCTCGGAGCATCGTTCACCGTGCCTCGGCTCGGATCTCACTCCCTACGAGTCTGCAAGGGGACCTCTCCCCGCCGTCTGTCAACTCGAGTCACGTAGTCAAACAAAGCGTCTCCCATGACATCCCGAGGGTTAGACCAAGCTTCGCACTCCTAAGGCTATAGCGGAGACGACAATCTTGCCCCAGAATTGCTTCACGCCTGCTCCCCAAAACCACTTGGGTGCACCGATATGCTACTCATACCAATCCAGTGTACTCGATGGTCAAGACAACATTCTCCCGGCATCTAAGGAGCACCACGGGAGGGAAAGCGGAATACTTCCATACCCTCGTAAAATACATAAAAGCATCGGGATCTGTCATGCGTAAAGAAGCTACCTCCACGTTGGCAATGTCATCCCACCCAAAGAAAGGCTCTGCCTCATCCCGAACCGACGGAAACAAGCAACGGAACACGTAAAGAGGACCAAGGCAAACACGGAACTCGACAACATAGGAACCTTCCCGACAGCCCTCCTAGTTTCAATCCCCCAAAGTGGAAACCCACCAACGAATCGATGCGTACCAAGATGTGCCATCCATCTCTCCTGCTGCATCGATCCATGTCCAAGACAAAAGGTCACCGAGCAAACGTCCACGGACTCAAGAGACGCCTGAGACTCGTGCATGGCTCAAGCCTCTCTCGCAACCATAATGCAAGCAAAGCGGGGGCTTCCCCGCATGAATCGGTCCTCATCACCGATGATCTACACCGTGGAAGGTTTCCCACGGAACCAAAGGAACGATATCCTCGCCCGCCCGACAATGGCCTCGCCATATCAAACAGAGCACCGTCACATATCCCGAGGTAACCAACCCCGAAAAGAGTGGCTATCAAGCACAAAGCGAACGCGTCCCAGTGAGACATCACTCCCGCCACCGCTCATGAAACCGTCAAAGCCGCCAGCCCCCAATCGCCGTAAAACTTGCCAAAGCCGCTCAGCCTCCATTAACCACAAATGCATTCCCACTCATGCGACATGCACAAAATAATAATAAGCTAGCAACAATTCCTAGGTCAATCCCGGGAATCACAAATACGTCATTACATCTTAAATAAAATACTTTGTGTGCAAATACAAGTGTTTTATTACAGTACAAAATGTCCGTTGCTCTACAAAAAAAAAAACAATGGAAAGAGGAAAAGCAAAAGAGCCCTAATCCGATTCATCATCATCCTCCTCCACAAATGAGAAATTCGGCATCTCGGCGCTCCGCCAGCCCACATCATCGTCCTCGGTGAACCCAAGACCTTCCTCAACCTGGGATAATCCAAGAAGTCCACAGGAATAAGAACGAAGAAGGAAAAGAAGATGAGCCATCCCTCCTCTCCTTGTCCAAAGACTCCGAGGCGTCCCACGCCCTCGCCAAGTTCGACAGAGGTGCTACCTCGCCCTCGCCAAGTTCGTGACAGAGGCTCCATCTCGCCCTCACCGCAAGTTCGGGGACAGAGGCGCTACCTCGCCCTCGCCAAGTTCGTACAGAGGCTCCATCTCGCCCTCACCGCAAGTTCGACAGAGGCGCCATCTCGCCCTCACCGCAAGTTCGGACATGAGGCGCCATCTCGCCCTCACCGCAAGTTCGACAGAGGCGCCACCTCATCCTCACCAAGTTCGCACAGAGGTTCCACCTCGCCCTCACCGCAAGTTCGTACAGAGGCGCCACTCGCCCTCACCAAGTTCGACAGAGGCTCCATCTCGCCCTCCCCGCAAGTTCGCACAGAGGCGCCATCTCGCCCTCACCAAGTTCGACAGAGGCTCCATCTCGCCCTCCCCGCAAGTTCGTGACAGAGGCGCTACCTCGCCCTCACCAAGTTCGTGAAGTTCGCAGAGGTTCCACTCGCCACCGCAAGTTCGTAAGAGGCGCCACCGCCTCACCAAGTTCGACAGAGGCTCCATCTCGCCTCACCGCAAGTTCGACAGAGGCGCTACCTCGCCCTCACCAAGTTCGTGCAGAGGTTCCACCTCGCCCTCACCGCAAGTTCGAACAAAGGCTCCGTCGCGTCCTCATCCTTTCACCGACTTCTCCAAAATGCCAGCGCATCCGCAGCATTTCAAGAATCTTCGGCCGTGGGCGCCACACGTCCTCAACATTTTCAACAACTCGATCGTAGGCGCCTCACGCCCTCTAACAGCTTCAAAGCAATTCAGCCAAAGACGCCACCATGTCCTCTTCATCTCGGCCGAGGTGCCCCACATCCTCAACAATTCAACTTCCTCCTCACAAAGGTGCCTCCTCCTGCAGTAAACACAAAGAAAGGTATGTCAATAAACTTCAAACGCAAGACATAGCTGTAATAAATGCTACATAAAAGAAGAATCCCAGCACGGCATGATGCCTTTCCAAAAATTCCCACAAACAAAGTTCCATATAGGATCCACAAAATGCCCATCAAACTCAACTTAGGTCCAGACGCCTTAGAATAGTCTCAACTTAGGGTCATACTCTTGAACTAAGTCTCCCTTAGGTCATACTCCTGAACAAGGTCCCAACTTAGGTCATACTCCTGAACTAGGTCCCAACTTAGGTCATATTCCTGAACTAGGTCCCAACTTAGGTCATATTCCTGAACTAGGTCCCAACTTAGGTCATACTCCTGAACTAGGTCCCAACTTAGGTCATATTCCTGAACTAGGTCCCAACTTAGGTCATATTCCTGAACTAGGTCCCAGCTTAGGTCATACTCCTGAACTAGGTCCCAACTTAGGTCATACTCCTGAACTAGGTCCCAACTTAGGTCATATTCCTGAACTAGGTCCCAACTTAGGTTCATACTCCCGAACTAGGTCCCAACTTAGGTCATATTCCTGAACTAGGTCCCAACTTAGGTCATACTCCTGAACTAGGTCCCAACTTAGGTCATACTCCTGAACTAGGTCCCAACTTAGGTCATATTCCTGAACTAGGTCACAACTTAGGTTCATACCCCCGAACTAGGTCCCAACTTAGGTCATATTCCTGAACTAGGTCCCAACTTAGGTCATACTCCTGAACTAGGTCCCAACTTAGGTCATACTCCTGAACTAGGTCCCAACTTAGGTCATACTCCTGAACTAGGTCACAACTTAGGTTCATACTCCCGAACTAAGCTTCAACTCAGGACATCACCACGTCCACTCACCACAAACCTCACTACTTCACCACAGCAGCCCGGAAGGCTTTGAACCACTCGGTCCGAAGACCGTATAAACCTCCCCCATCACTATCTCCACTCAAGGCTTTAAACCACTACCGGAGACTGATAAATCAGCCAAACTACAATCCCCAGGAAGGCTTTAAATCACTCGGTCCGAAGACCGTATAAACCTCCCAAATCATTATCCCCGGCCCCTAAGGCCTTAAACCACCCGATTAGGAAAATCGTAAAATTTCCATCCCGTGATACCACCACGTCCTCACAATTGACCTCGGCGGTCACCACATATCAGACATCACCCCGTCCTTATCACCGACCTCGGCGGTCACACAACACTTTAGGGCACCACCACGCTCACATACACTCACAATTTCACGACCTCCGAACTACGACTGTGCTTGATTCCCGCCAGGGATACGTAGGAATCCTATCACAGTGGTCCACCCATCGACCTATACGGCCACTCAGACACCACCACGTCCTATCACCGACCTCGGCGGTCACACAACACTTCAGTGGCACCACCACGCCCGCACTCACAAACACTCACCCCACACACGAACTACGATCGGGCTTGATTCCCGCTAGGGATACGTAGGAATCCTATCACAGGGTCCAGCCACCGACCTAAACGGCCACATAACAGACACCGCCATGTCCTCACGCACCGACCTACACGGTCACTTCCTCTCCCAAAGACGCGATCCAGATCAGGACCCTTATCTTATCGACGACCCCACTTCTTTCATAAGTGACGTCGCCGAGGGGCTTCGTAAGTACCCCAACTGATCGCTCTCCATCCCAAGATACGACAAAACCAGAGGCAAACTTCCTGAGGTCATAACTCCTTCATACGAACTCCGATTGAGACGTGCCATATATGGTTGGAAAGCTCTCGAGAGCTAGCTTGCCATCACATTCACAAGAGCATGGAAAGTCCGTACGGACCTCTTTGCATGCCAAAAGGTCCGTACGGACCTCTTTGCACCGTACATAATCATTACGAAAATCCCCTTAAAGTCCACGAGATTCCCTCAAATCCCGGAAATCCATCATTACCTAAGAGGTCCGTACGGACCTCTTTGCAGCTTTTCCACTACTATAAATAGAGGGCTTCCCCTCCTCATTTTTTCACACCTCCCACTTCTCTCTTCCTCCCTAAGCCTTCTCGGCTCCCTTCTAAGACCTTTCGAGGCATTCCCGGCCCCTTCGGATCCTTCCGAGGCCTTCCGAGCCCCTCGAGGTGCTCCGAAGCCTCTCCGAGCGCTCCCGAGACGCTCCGCGCTGCCCCGAGGCACTCTCGAGGTACTCCGAGGCCCCTCGTGGTACTCCGAGGCCTCGCTCGGTCTTTCCCACGTGTCCCGCTCTTTCCGAGTCAAACCGCGATCCCAAACCTTGCCGAACCTCGCCCGAATCCAACCAACGATTCCAACGCACGCCGAACCTCTCGCCCGACCGATCCCGACGATCCCCACGCACGCCGAACCTTCGCCCAAACGCAGCCTACAGCTTTCAACTCACGCCGAAACTCTGTCTCGCGGACAACCGGCATCCCCGAAGCAATCCGAACGCTACTCCGACCTCAAACACTATTCCCCGCGGAAGACGGACACGAACCAACATTGGTAAGGCTTCCTTCCTATTCTATTTCAATACATTTCAATACAATGTAGACATCCGATACAGCATGCATTTTTAAAAGCACACACACACACACAACTTTTTAAAGGATATTAGGGGTATCCGAAAGACTCGTTTTTACGAGGCGACTCGGGTGAGCTCTAATATTCTAATATTCTCTTCCCGAGGAGTCATCTGACCTCCGAACTCAAAATCTCATCACACAAAAACAGTTTAAAATTTATCTTTAAACTGATGCCCTTTTTCAATGTTTTGGGCTTAATAAAAACGGCGTGGCGACTCTACAAAATGCGAAAGCAAAACGGCGAGACACCTCCAACACGCAACGCTAAAACGGAATAAGCCAGATGCCGGGGCGCGATTGTGCTGCCTCTCGGATCCGGGCGACTTCCCGAACAGCGACGAATGCGAGATGCCGGGGCTCCGCGCGCGAGCCGGATCCGGGTAATTTCAGGGTGGAGTCGTAGGCTCGGATTACTCGGGCAGAAGGTCTCATTCGAGAGCGGTCGACCCTTAGTTGTCTCAATGTGCGTGCAGTAAGGATATTAACCGACGAGCCATTGTCGACTAGAACGTCTGGTAGGTAGATCCTTTCTATTTTTACGAGGATGAGGAGGGCCTCGTTGTGTCTATTTTCGCATTCTGGCAAGTCTACATCTGTGAAGGTTAGACCGCTTCCGGAGCCGCCGTTTGTTTCAGTTTGCCTTGCCTCCGGGGAGTATTCGATCCAACCATTGGTGTGCCTTGATTGCGACAGGGATCGTAGGGAGATGGTCATTCTTGGATCTTCCCTTCTGGATTCTCTATTACGGGAGCGCTTGATTCTGGTTTCACTTTCCCAATTGCCGCGGGATAGCATGTTGACATACCAGGAGATTGTAGGGGGCCTGCATGAGGTCTTGCTGAATGCTATCATATTGACTCTGTCGTTCCGTGGGAACGGATTTCCGACTGTGTTGGGGCCACAGGGGCATTCCAACTTTCCTTCTTCAATTAGCCCATGGACCACTTGTTTTAGCACAAAGCAATTGTCGGTGATATGGTCGGGGTAGTTGTGAAAGGCACAATGTTTGCTCATGTCCATGTTATGATTGATAGTCTTTGGCTGGAAATTTTTGAGAGGTTTGAGGATTTTCTGTTTTACCAATGCTTCGAACACTTGGATTAGGGGAATCTCGAGGTTGTCAAATCGCTGGAACTGCTGTTGCCGAGGAGGATTGTTGTTCCTTGGGGGTGCTTGATCGCGGATTACTTGAACTCCATTTTGGATGTAATGGACTGCTCCAGCGGCTTCCTTTCCTTTGCTTGGGATAGGTGACGGATTTGACTGACGGGTTGCCCGTAGCGTAGGAAGAAGCAGGAGTGGCTGCTGTATTTTGTAGGCTCAACGACTTTTCAAACTTGGTCCCGACATTGACCATGGCACGAAGGTCGGAATAGAAGTGGTGGCTAATCAGAGCCCTCAGAGATGGCTTAAGGCAGGAATGGAAGATGTCCATTTGCTCCTCTTTGGAAAGCAGATCCATTATCTCGCGTAGTTTCCAATTCCATCTTTTGTAAAACTCTCCCACGGGTTCGTTATCCTTTCGCTCGGTGGCTTGCAGGTCGTGGCGGTTTGTTTCCCACTCAAGATTGGCGCGATACTTCTCCAAGAAAATCTCGCTGATTTGATCCCCATTGGAGCAATTTTCCGCTTTTACATTAAGGAACCACCTTAGTGCCGTGGATTTGAGGGAGTGTTGGAAGTGATCCGCCATTTGTTGCGGAGTAGCCCCTTTTGCTCTCATACCTAAGATGTAGGTATCGATGTAAGTCTTTGGGCATTCTGTCCCATCGAACTTCTCCATTTTCGGCATTCTGAACTTCGGGGGGAGAGGAACCACCTTGCTCGGATCTGTGGGCATAAGGGAGTCCTTTCGAGATTTGGCCAATTTCCCTTACATATCCTTCATTTGTTCGACCAACCAAGACATATGAGGGTTAGTGGGCGAAGGCAGGTTGTCATTTTCTGGGATGAAAACAGAAGACGGAGGTGGATTGGTTGACGAGATCGCCACTCGGGAATCCCGGGAAGGTAGTTGAGTGTATACCAACCCGTATCCTTGATTGTTGAGATTGGAGCCAAGGGCGTGATTGCCCGGACCATGTTGGGTTATGTTTGGGAGCTGAGGGAAGATCTTATTAGCCCCAAGTGGCAGTCCAGCGGGTGGTAGATTTGAAATGTCAGGGTATCCTCTTGGTACTTCTGTCCCTGGCCGACATTGGGATTTCAAGTTGTGGCTGCGGTACTCATATAGAGGCAAAGTATTGAATCCCGGGAGGTACCAAGAGACATTGGGATCTGGGGGAGCGGGCCCATATGTGTGCTGGTGATATTGAGTTTGCGGAGCAGAGCCGGGAAACTGATTGCGCTAAGGCGGGCAGATCGGAGCTGCTTGACTGAGGCTCGAGTGAAGCTTTGAGCGGGAGCTACTTTGCATTGCCTGGTTTTCATAGCTTGGTGGAGGAGGGACCTGCTGATAGCTTTGGGAAACTGGGGGAGCAGGCACGTCCTCGTCTTCTATGAGGATGAAGGTCCCACCGGGTTGGAGAACTGCAACAGCTCCGCGAAGGCGCATGGTGTCTACGATCCAGGCTTGCTGCTCTTCTTGGAAGGCTTGCAGCACCTCCTCCATTGTCTGGAGATTTCTCAGGGGCGGAGTTCTGTTTCCCTCAACCGTTATCCGTCTGCCACGCTACGGGAGAGTAACGGACTGTTCGGACCGCTGAACCGGAAGGGCTGTCAGACCTCGTGACTTCGATACTGAAAAGACGGCACCTGGGTACTCTCAACCACTCTCGGTTCGTTGGAGGGGGTGAAGGGTGAGGTTTAGACTTGGGAAGGCCTTTTTTTTATAAAGGAGAAAAGCTCATGCGACAAGCAGTTTCCTCTTTCTTTTTTTTTTCTTTTTTATTATTTTGTTGTTTTTTTGCTGTTTTAATTTACTTAAAACATGTTTTCTCAGAATCCTAAATGGGTTGGAAAAGATTGCTCTTCTTTTTTGCAACTATTCTAGATCCTGGGTCAGTGGAAACCATCACTGCAGCTATAAGCCCCTCGTTTTGCACCTGTATTTCGACCTCCTAGGGTGGACATCCCCGGGCGAGGGTCCTATAGGGCAAGCGTTTTCCACCGGCCAAAAGAAAAAAACAAACCTAAGGACCGAGCCTCTCATGTTCGTTTTAATGCGTTTGTCATGTGAATAGTGAACAAAGCTAGTATTTAAAGTCAAGATTGGGTCAAAAGTTCGGCATGACCTCCCTTTACCTTGCTTGCGGAAGGGATCTATGACTTTAGGTTTTGGCTAGGTCATATTATCATGGATGACGCATTAAAGGCTTGATGACATAGTGTCATTTGGGCATGGACGTATATCCGATATGGATCATTGTCTGGGTGTAGCTTTAGAAATCAAGATCAGGTCAAGATTTTAGCATGACCATTCATCGCCTTGCTTGCGCAAGAGATCTTGATTTCTGGGCTTTGACTCAGATAATGGCCGACATGGGATATGTATCCAGGATTTATGACACGGACTGGGTCAAAAACCAACCAAGTCTGGACAAAGTGTGACGCAAGAGTGCATGGTTGACACTGGCTAGGAAGGAAAGTTTGGAATGATCCCGTGCGCGCTCGAAAGGCATAGGAACACCAATCGAACTGCATCTGAAACCATCCCGGGTTTGGGGTTGTAGTATGCAACGTACAGGATAAGAGTGTGTGTGGTGTGCGGTCACTGAAATTCCTTTTCTGAGTAAAACAGAAGGTTTTGTAAATGTATTTTAAAAGTATGTATACAGATGTATTATGATGCATTTTTTGTATTTTTTGAATAAGCAAAAAAGTAAAGCACATGCACACACACACACAACAGTTAAAGAAAGGGTAAAATGAAAGTTTGACCCTCATCATTGTTTTAAAAATCTTATTTTTTTGTTTAAAAAGTTTTTAAAACAACAGGTCCCCAGCGGAGTCACCAACTGAAATTACCCGATCCGTGGTCGGACGACATCTCGCGTTGTGCGGTCGTGCTGTTTTTCATTTAGAGTCACCACGCCGTTTTGATTGTGCCCAAAACATTGAGAAAATGCTTTGTTTTATTTTTTTTTTGTGTGATGAGATTTTGAGTTCAGAGGTCAGGTTATGCCTCGGGAAGAGATATTTGAGCTCACCCGAGTCGCCGCGTATACACGAGTCTTTCGATACCTTTCTTTCTTTAAATGTTGTACGTGTGTGTGTGCTTTTAAAAATGCATTTTTTAAATGATGTCTACATTGCAAATGATGCTTATATTTAAACAGAAATATTTAAATAAAAGCAGTAAAATGAGATTCGGAAGGAGATCGTACCAATGTTGGTTTATGTCTATCTTCCGCGGGGGAGTTTGTTTGGTTTGAGGGTGAATAGGGTTTTTTGGAACATCAGGGGTCGATTATGACGGATCGGGATTGACCGGAATCGCTTCGGGAGGTCTTTGGAGCGCCTCAGAAGGGTTTTGGTGCACCTTAGAAAGGCTTGGGAGGCCTCGGGAAGGATCGGAAGAGGTCGGGATTGCCTCGGGATGGCTCGGGATGCCTCAGTATGGCTCGGGGTGCCTCGGGACGGACCGATATCGCCTAGGGAAGGACCGGGTTCGACCGGAATCGCTTCGAGAGGACTTCGGAACGCCTCTGGAGGGCTTTGGAGAGCCTCGAGAAGGCTCGGGATGCTTCGGGAACGACCGAAAGAGGTCGGGACGCCTTAGAAAGTTGCCTAAAGGCTGGGGGAGAGAGGAGAGAGTTGAGGTGTGAATGAAATAGGAGGGGGATCCTTCTATTTATAGGCCCCAAAGAACTGTAAAATGGTCCGTACGGACATTTGTGTCATTAACATTTTTTTGGGTTTCCTGGATTTTAGGAAATATTGTGGACTTTGTGGGAATTTTGCCATCATTTTGGCGTGTTTACATAAGTGTCCGTACAGACACTTCTTGCTTTGCAAAGTGGTCCGTACAAACCATTGTGTCAACTGACCATTTTTTGTTATTCCTACAAAGTCCTTGAGTTTCCTTTTATCCTTGAAAGCTCCTCCCTTGGTTTGGCTGGTGGTTTTGGACCTTTTGGACATTACGGGTCTTCGGGATCACGAATTCGTGAGTCCTCGGTGTTTTTCGTATGCTCGGAGGGAGAGCGGTCCGGATTGGGGTACTTACAGTATGCTGTTTAGTCCAAACTAACGCCCGTTAGTCAAAACTTAACGAAACATGACGAAATGGTGGATTTCTACTCTAAAATAGAAGGCGAGACTTAGAGTGGTATAACTCTGCTACGATAGGTTCAGAATGGGGTGTCTACACTAAGCATCTCAATTTTAGACTTCATTTTTGTTAGAGATGTTGTTGAACAACAAATTATTAGTCGTGAATTTATTGAAACTAATAAACAATTGACTGATATTTTCATGATGACCATTGTTTTCGAGAGATTGTATTCCCTAAAAAGGTCTCTTGGATTGTGTGTGTTGAGATGATCGCACAACTGTGCGGACATCTGTCTGCATATCTGTATAGTTGTATATTACAAAAGACACAAAAAAATATTTTAAAAAAAAATTGCATTCATTAATTACACGATTATCTCTTGTGATCACTTGATTGACTTGCATCTTTGACACTTTGTTTGACTTTTGATTTTGAGATCCTTCTTGACTTGGTGATAAAAATTACTTTGTTAATTTATGTAATATATGTCATGAAGTGGATGTTTAATCTAAGGTCACTGAGAAAACAAGTTGCCTCCTCTATTTTAAAGCTTTCACTCATGTTCCCAATGCAATTGTCTTGTTGTTGCATCACTTGAGAAGAAAATTTAGGTAAGTGTTATGGTGTGCGAGCATATAGCTCCTCTCAATAGCTGATTCAATGCCTAAATATAGAAACGTTCTAGAGGCTACATGATTGAAGGATAACTCATTGACTTTCTATTTGTCAAATCGTGTCATTGTGTAAATTTATTAATACCATATCACACTTCATGGAGATCAATCTCCACTTATGTGCTCATAAAGTGCATCATTACAGACATAATTATAAACTAGGACATCTTGGGCCCATGAAACATTCATTTGATTGTTTATTATTTTTATCAAATTGTGGGCTAATCATTTTTTGGTTAACAATATGTTTAATGAGTGTTTGTCCAAGTTTAAGTGCAAATGAAATCTGAATGGAATAGTATTTGAGGGTCTAAGTGGAAAGGATCTTCTATAATATTGCAATTGGTCACAAAATTCGGGTAACATTTGATTTTGAATTTGTCTTCTTTGCCCAATTTGATCCTTCAAAAGGTTAGGACACATTGGCTATCTTTGTTTCCTGGATTAAATGCACTTCTCCCCAACCATAATCAGCAATAATGATCTCTCTCTCTACCTCTGGAAGCTCATATTTTTAAGATAATGTCATCCCTCCACTTGTCTTTGCTGATGTTCTGACATATGTGCAGACAACTCTACACTCAACTGGTTGCACATATGGTTACTATTCCCCGTTTATCCATAAATCTGTAAGTATCGTTTTCCTCCAATATTTTCGTCTGGCTCTGCTTCTCTCAAGATGAAACTCTGATCATATTTAACAAAGGGGTATTTAAGATATTTTCATGGATACGGGCTCATCTTTTGAAAATCTCTAAAGAAAAGTGGGAGAATAGGGGAGATGTCTCTGACATAGTCAATCAAGGAGGGGATGATCATCAATCAAGAGGGAGATGTCTCTCAAACAGTCAATCAATTAGGAGATGATCATCAATGGATATACAATCTATTTAGGGGGAGTTAAATGATAAAATTGAGCCGCAATGCATTAATGGGGAGTTGAATGATAAAATGGAGCTGCAATACATTAAGAGGGGGTTGGACTTGTCGTTGCTCATTTTATCCAACGAGAGATTTGATATTCTATTATTGTTAGGATTTCTTGTGCTAATTGTGGTGATTATAGGTTTTGACCAAAATAACAAAAATAGGGGGAAATTGAAAGAGTATGAATATACTTACTCTTGATATCTTTTTTATTTTTGCTATTCTGGTGATTTAAAATTGATAATCTCGATTTTGCAGGTATAAATATGCTATTGATATCTTTTTTATTTGTTATAGGAGTCTATAACTCATTTAGTCTTTTCATTATTTTTATTTTCTTTCATTATATTTGTTGGCTAAACTTGCTCTCTGCAAGTTTCTTTATTAATGAAAGTTTTTCAAAAAGTTATTCTTGCTGAATTGTTTAATTTCTGAAGTTTTATCCATTGCGTTAATTTTCTGTCGTGTGTGCGAAGTTGTTCATACACTTGTGTGATCATAGTTGCACACAAGTGGTTGGATAGTTCGAACATTTCTTTTTTAATCGAGGAATCCAATTCAAGAAAAAGAAATGAATACAAGAAGTCAACGGGGCATACCCCGGGAATAGAACACAAAATCTCTAGAATTCAATCCTACAAGGAGGAAACAAAGAGAAAAAAAACCAAAAATAAAAACTGGGAAAATAAACTCTAGCCCATAAACAAACCATGAATGAAACTTCAGTTTGAAACAAAGGAAGATTTTGCCTTCCTGTGCCTCCTTGCCCCCTTTTTACCCACCTTGGTCCAGGTGCCATCATTTTCCATCTCAACGCCAACATTTTCAGCAATTCTGATATTCTGTTCGGCTGTACCAAAAAGTTCAGCCCTAAAATCATCCATTTCAGCTATACCATCACTATCCTCATCCTCAAAAACAGAGGTTAATGGCACATGCACAGCCTCAGACACGTCCCGAAACCCTCCCATTGGCGCTTAAAGCACCAAAATTTTTCATGGGCAGCCGAGCATTGGAGGAGGAAGGAACGACCTTCGGGGCAGCATTCAAATTCGAGGATGAGGGAGCAGATTTCTGAACAAAAGCTAAATTAGATGGTCCCTTACCTTTATTATCAACTTTCTTCTTGGGCACAAAGGCAGCGATGGGCCTTACATTCCCAAATTGCTCACAATCAATAGAATCCGAATTAACCTTTTGAAGCTTCGAACACTTGAATAAGTTATGGCCAAACAATTTGCACTCACAACAGTAATCCGGATAATGTTCATACGCGACCTTTTGTGTATACCTTCTGTCTCCTGTCATTTTTACTCCAAACTCTATCACCGGGGGTTTACTTACATCGACTTCGATAAGGCAACGAGCAAAGCTCATCTTGGTCCTTTCCCGGGTAACTTTATCAGTATAAAATGGAACACCAACCTTTGACGCAAGTTTGCTTAGGCCCGAGACACTCCAAACAGAAGGAGGAACGTCTTTGAGTTGAACCCAAGTAGGGACTTTCATGAAGAGATCATCAGTTAACATAACGCCATCATCAACTATCTTCAACATTAGTGTTTTACCATAAGCCATGTAAGGACCTCCTTGCATAACCACGGCCCTATCTTGAGCATTCTTAAATTTGAAAACTGTCCACCCTTTCCCGTATGGAGACACACGGCAGCTAGTCTCCCAACCATTAACTATCTCGTTTAGTGCATTACGACCGGGGAAAGGGCCAGTAAAACAGCCAATTAAACAGAAACCCCAAGAAGCTTCCACAGGGATTTCATCCGTTTCATCTAATAATACCTCATCTGCCATAGAATCATAGTGTTGCAGCTGAAAGCCATTACCTTCGGCCCTGTTCTCCTTAAAGATACCTGCGAAGTTCATTTTTGTAGTAGCAGCCGCATGAGTAGTCTTTGAGTAGCCAAAAGCGTTGGATATATCAGCCCTAAGCCCCTCCGGATTACCCTCTTTATTGCCAACCTTGGAAGTATCACCAAGGTGACAAGATTCATTGCCTTGCACATTGGGAACTCCAACAGTCCCAACCATGCGGCTATCCGAATTTCTGGCAGCTTTGGGGGATCCGCCACCCTCCACCACCGGATCAACACCACCACCACCACCACCACCACCATCACCGGTGGTTCCAGCCTCATGTTGAACTGCCGTATGATGAACAACTTCACTACCAAGTCCAGAGTTTGTTACAGCCGCAATACTACCATTTCCAGAACCTGTTACAGCCGCAAGATGAACAAAATTATTGGTTTGATTGAAACCAAACCTTTTCTTATTCAATTCAGCAAACTTAGCACTGATACTCTCATTCCATTCAGCGAGCTTAGCCTTGAGATTTTCAAAAAAAAAAAAAAAAAAAAAAAAGATTCGAACATTTCTAGATACAAGTTCTTTGGTATTTATTTTGAAAAGGAGTTATTTTTAGTAGGATATTCAAAAGGGCAAAGAGTGTAATTCTTACTTAGTGAGTCGAAGAGAGTATTGCTTTTATTTATATCATATTACCGTAATTGCATATTTATGCAAACAAATAGTAAACATCAATCAATTGTGATATCAAAAACAGTAAGCATACAGGAATAATTACTTAAACACAATATACGTATGAAAATGAAAGCAAAGTAATTTTCATTCACTATTACTTAAACACAATATACAATATATATACGCATTGTGGTTGACCAAATTTTTGCTCACAAATACTCCCTCCGTCCCATTAATAACTTCACTTTTTGCCATTTTGGGTGTCCCATTGAAAGTTTCACCTTTCCTTTTTTGACAAAGAATCTTTACTATTCCCTCCACTCATTCTCTCTCCTACATTATTTTAATACTCACAACACCATTATAATTTATTATTCCCTCCACTCGTTACAAAAGGTAATCTCATTTAGAATGTCCTTAAATAATGAGTAGACAAACAAATTGTCATCTCTTTTGTTTCATTACAAAAGGTAATCTCATTTAATTTAAATGATTAAATTTTAATATGTTGTTTTTGAAAATTGATTATATTTGCGAAATTTAAAAAATAACAAAAGCTTGACAGTTGACACTATATTCCTAGAAATATGATCGTAAAATTATAATTGATCCGTTTTGATTAGTTCTAATAATTGAACAGTAAATACAAATGTGATTTTATTTTGATTCAAGCCTATAAATAAATAGACATCATTTCCACGTAGACGACGTGTCAATTTTATAAATCGAACCGGTCAATCGGGCGATTTTTAACCGGTCAAAACCGGTCAACGCCGGTTAACCGGAACCGGCTAACCGAAACCGGTAAATGGCCGGTTCGGTTAAGGTTAGGAATTTTGAAAAATCGGTCGACCACCGATTTTTGAGTTGCTCGGCCGAGTCATATGAGTTGCTCGGCCGAGCAGAACATTCCAGTGTGTTAATTTCCAATAACGGTCATGCTCGGCCGAGTCATATGTGTTACTCGGCCGAGCAGAACGCCAGAACAGGTCCAACGGCTACTTTTTCAAAAACTAGCCGTTATGTTCGTCAGAACTTTAACTTGGGCAGTCATTTTTTTTTGCCTAATTTACTAACTATTAATATCACCTCTCTCCTCCCATTTTATTTTCACATTATTTCTCTCTACTTTTTCCCTTCTACTCTCAAATATTCACATATACTCTCACCCTCATCCAAATTTCAGTTAAATATTGTCCCATTTTCAGTTAGTTTTCTAACGAAATTAGTGCTTTTCTCCATTTTCATCCATTTTTAAGCTCCATTCCGTTTTCAAATTTCATTTTATCTTACACAAATGGCTGAAAATCAAAGAAGAAGCAATTTAGGCAAGTCCGTTGTTGGTTCTTCCTCCCCCAACGATGATTTTGATCATCAAAATCCAAATATTCAACAAAATGAGGAAGAAGAACAAGTTAAAATTGAAAGTGGTAATGCTAGGAGTGGTAGGGGAAGCCGAGCTAGGGGAGGTAGTCGGGGTCAGGGACAACGATAACCTCCTAGAGAAAGAGAGCCGCAATCCGATACATTTGCCATCCATTTCACCAAAAGAAAAATTAATGCCGATGATGATTATAATTTTCGAGCATGTTGCAACTATTGTACCGCTTCTTACGCATTCAAAAGAGGCGGAGGGCATGGGACACTCAACGGGCATACGGTGCCAAAACATCCCGAGAAACTTGGCATTTTCGCTACGCAAACTCAATTACAATTTCAACAACGTAGTTCGGGTTCGGGTGCACAAGGTTCGTCTTCCCCTTCTTCCGTCCTTTTTAAATTTGACAAGTGGGTTTAAAGGAATGAACTAACCAAATTTATTTGCATTAAAGGCCTTCCTTTTATTTTAATTTTGCGGATTGTGATTTTTATGAAAATTTTGCTCACCTTTCTTTAAACCCCGCCGCCACGAGAATACCACGTACGAATCTCGTACGTGATATTACTAGAGTGGTTGAAAGATATAAAAAAGAGTTAATTGGTGTTTTATCAAAATTAGAAAATAATGTTTCAATTTGTGCCGATGGTGACGAGCGTCGAAACGTCAAAAGAAAATTTACAACTCAAACTATCTACAGTTGATTTGTAGATAGGGTAAGTAGGGTCGAACCACCGAGACACGAAGTTTAAAGTGTATAAAATTACTGCTATGACAAAAAGCTTGTAAAGTGAAGGATTTGTTGATTTTTAAGACTAATGCTTTTGCAAAAATTAAGTAAAATTGATTATAATAGAGATTTCAATAATAAGGAGAAAATTCCCGGAATTGGCTTCACAAATTATGCTCAAGTTTCACAATTCATCAATCAAAGTATACTTGGGGTTTTGTTCTTACAAAAGTATGATTGGGACACTTCGGCGGGTGATTTGCAATCAAGTGTTTCCAATTAATCTATTCCCTTGGCCCGTTCATAGATTAATTAGAAACCCAGTTAGAACTTAAGAACACAAAAGAAACCACAATTCGTATGAATCTTTTGGCGGGGATTCAACAAATTGTGAAAATCAAGCCAAGACTAATTTCAATTGTAAATTTGGCGTTTCACAATTGAAATTCTAAATTATTCAAGAACAATTATGTGATCAAGATAAAGGTTCTAAAATTCCATTGAAAAGCAACTTGATAATCCCAAGTAATACAAAGATAAAGATGAAAAATAAAACTCAAAACATAAAGTGTTACCTCCAATTTCAAGAACTAAAAAGTTTAGCTATCCATGAATATGAATAACACCCAGGAAATTTGGAGAAGAAGAAGAAGCTATGGAAAGATGATTATAAGTTCTCTAAGAAAACAACAATAAAAATAAAAGAGTGATTGTCTCTAAAAAAAACTCCCACGGTTGCTGTCATTATTTAGGTTATAAAAACCTGAACAGCCACAATTAATAGCCCAAATTACTCCATATCCGCTCCAATCCGCCAGTGATCCGTCCGCAATTCGCCTCGTGGGCGGTCGCCCACGTCTTCCTCCGCGGTCGCCCATGTTCCCAGACACATTTGGCTTCAAAACTCTTGCTCATGCGCGGCCGCCCATACACCCCTGCGCGACCGCCCACACGCACAGACTGTTGTGATCAGTTTCTTCCCTTGCATTCGGCTCAGCTTCCATTTGGCCCAACTGCATTTGGCCCAGCTACATTCCTTCACTCTTCAGCCAGGCTTGGCCCAATTCCTTTATACCTTGGCCCAGCTGCTCCTTCCTTGGCCCAACTGATTTTCATTTGGCCAGCCACCTTGCTTGCTTGCATTGTCCATGGATGAGTGTAACCAATTGAATTCGGTCCGTCCCACAATTGCAACATTCCATTTTGCCACTTGATTTATTCACAAAATTCTTCCAATTTCCTCAAATCTTCAATTGGACCACTGAAAACTAAAGAACACTCAAACATCTATTAAAACACACAAAACTCAAGGATTAAGCAAATAATAAGTTCATAAAGTAGTCAATGGATGAGTGTAAAACTCACTCATCAAATACCCCCAAACTTAAACATTTGCTAGTCCTCGAGCAAACACCAAAATAAACTATAAACAATACAACTAAACGGACACAAAAATAAAAACAACTACTCTACCAAATAATCAACTATGTCCCTCCATTCTTGCATGTTCCACAATTGTGACAAATCACAAAACACTCAACCGCAGGATAAGACTTTCCACAAAGCAAGTATCAATATATTTTCCATTAATTGTAGTATCTTACTTAACCATTATAATTACACCATAAATCCCTTTATGCACTATCATCTTTCTCTTTACTTACAACCAAGATCCATTTTTACAAAGCTAAGTACACCAACAATCTTTTATTTTTATTGACTTTATTTATCAAACAACAACACTTTTTAAACACAAAACATGAATACTCCCATGAAACAATTACATACCCCCCCCCAAACTTGATTCTTTAAGCACATTTTAAAATCTTCTACCGTTCAAGTAGGGAACACTGTAGCAGCGAACTCCATGCCCCTAATACTAAGTAGAGATTTATTTAAAGGTTTTGAGAGTTAGCCATTTCGGTATCGAGCTTGATACGGACCATCACGGCGGTAAAGCTCTTCCTCCATAACGCTACTGCATACCCAGAAATCTGGTTAAGCTAGAATAATCCCTAACCAATTAATCTACGCGTCTGGAGGTTTCACCGAGTATAAGTTACATTGCCATTGCTCTCATTCCCTTTTTTTTCTTCTTTTTTTTTTCTTTTTTCTTTTTTTTTCAAGATAACAAGGCGGGGGGTATTTCCATTCACATCAAAAGAATACTCATTTTCTGAAGACTTGCCTAATGTTGCTACTTGATAAACAAATTCATTAACTTAAAAGATGATGGTGCACTCTAAACTTTATAAAAAATGGATCAAAATTATCAACAAAGAGAATATTTCCAAGAGTACACAAAACTAAGAGATTTAGGACACAATCATAACTCTTAAGTAATGTATCACAATTAACCAAAAAATATACCAACACTTGCATCCACAAATTATCACACCCACTTATCCTCCTTAGCGGTCACAATCAACTCACATGCAATTATGGGGAACACCAAGAATGTTAATGACTATATACAAGAAAGGACATAGCTATTTTTTTTTTATTTTATTATTTTTTTTTAATACCTACAAAAGCAGAAAATCCTAACTAACATGGTGAATTAAGCAAATGCAAACAGACAAGTACCCCACACCCCCAAACTTAAATCATGCATTGTCCCTAATGCAACAAAATAAAGTAAGGAATAGGGATACCTTCAACCAAAAATCACCTCCAAAATTGGTCCCACGGACCAACCGAGCCACTACCGCTCGATCCCGTCTTTGTGATCTGCTTCTGCTGCTTCTTTATTGCTGTGATCGCACTCTGCGCTTGCCACGAAGACCATCCTCTCAACTGTCCAGGATCACGATATAGAGGCGGCTGATATGGAATATGCTGAGGCGGCGGAGGTGGAGGAAGCCTGTCCCTCATCTCCTGAAACATCTCCGTCTGTGCGTCCTCCATACGCTGCCTCCACATACTCGCAGCATAATACTCCTCAGTAGCCATAGACTGCAGTTGTCTCTGATTCTCCTCCATGCCCAATAATCGCTGATCCATCATCCCGTACTGTCCCCGTGCCCTAATCTCATCGACAATGCATCCACCTGGCCCGCCACATAATAAGCAGCCTCACTCGGAGTGAACTGCTGTTCCTCCATATCCTCATCTTCTTCACTCCCTCTCGCTCCTCTAGATGAACCTTCTCCATCTTCATGCAACCGGGCATGCCCCTTTATAGTAAGGGACCTCTTACTCACCGTCGTCCCTGTTGACCCAATATCCCTTACAATACGCAGACGAGTAAAATTCACTCCTTTCTTCTCAATCAATCCAGATATCAATAGCGGAAAATTAAAGTTGCACCGCCCTATCGTCTTAATTGTGTTCACAATCTCCTTTGACATTGCCAGTCCAGTATTGAAACGTTGACCGGACAACACCACACTCATCAACAGCGCTCTCCTCCAATGCACATCATTGTAATGCGAAGTAGGCATAATACACTCACAAATAAATCTGTGCAAAGCACGCATCCTCAAATCCATATCTCTCGCCTTCTTCACATTACCATTTCTCAGTAATGCCAAATCAATATCAACAAAATAAGGCGCCAACCTGTCAAGGTTCCCCGCCACATTTAGTTTCATGATCTTTGCACTAGAGTAATAATCGCAAGCACTGTTCTCAAACCCAGGCGACTCCATCCCATAATAGCTATTGATATCCTTATCATTATAATATACATTCTTGCCTCTCACCCAAGCACACTTCCGACTTTGCCCACTGACCTCATATGCGTTTGCATAAAATTCCCTAACCAACACTGCCGAACCTCTATTAGTTGGACGGCTCGCTAAATTACCCCAACCATACCTTGCATAAATATCATCCAACCCAAGTTCATCGGGCTTAAACTCATTTTCCACAGAAAACCCTTTGTTTGCATATCTATCGAAAAATAACTTCGCTTTACCACCCACAAACTTTGTTTCATCATATTCAACAACCGGTTCCGGGACGGGAGCATTTCTTTGTCTAGGCATTTTAAATCAATATACCCACAAATACTTCCACAGAGAAGGTACTAAAAAAGATTGAATTTAAAGGCTTACTTCGCCGGAAAAGTCACCGGAGTTCGCCGGAATCTTGCCGAAATTGTTGAAGATGAACTGGGAAGAAAGACCCCTTCTTTGAACACTGATTCCCACACTAAGCTTTCACCTTTGGGCTTCAAAATCAAACCTTTTTCACCCTTGAACGCCTTTGCAATTTTTCAAAATCTCTTCAAAATTCTCGCTCAATAATGGTGGAATGGGCTTCAATCTTGGTTAAGGGGTTTGAGTATGGTGGGGGAAGGCAAATTAGGGAGAATTGATGGAGGATTTGGGTGGTTGAGGAGAGAATTTTTAGAGAGATAGGAGAGGGAGCCGGGTATTTTAGAGAGAGAAATAGGGAGCCCTTGAAATGTGAAGAGAGAGAGAGAGAGTGAAATGAGAGAGCGGCGGATTAAGGATTCAATTTGTAACGCCCTATTTTCCTTGTGGGCGGTCGCATACAACTCCTTAGGCGGCCGCTCACCTATCCAGAAGCTTGCCATGTTTTGAAATTTTCACATGGGCGGTCGCACACAGCTCCTTGGGCGGTCGCTTATGTAACCCTGGGCGGTCGCTCAGACAATAGTGGGCGGCCGCACACATGTCCAGAAAGTTTCACACCCTTTTCAATTAAGCATGGGCGGTCGCCCTCAGCACCATGGGCGGTCGCCCAACTGCACAGCAACTCCACACTTTTTTTCAAACCAACCATGGGCGGTCGCCCAAATGACCATAGGCGGTCGCCCAACTCAGCAGGAGGATTTTTGGTTGTCTCTCAATCTGCACAACACCACGAAAACAAAAACCAAGCATAATATCTATTGATACATTAAAATTCGACCCATATTTTGACCGCACTCTCGCTGCCTACGTCCCCACTAATGTGGGCGGACTTCCCACACAAATAGGCTCAGGTCACCGTAGTTCGACACGTTCCCGAAATGCAAGAAAAACAATGTTTTTTTGTTTTTATTATATATATATATATATATATATGAAAAGCACACAATGAAATGAAAACTAAGAACTCTACACCCCCAAACTTAATGATTACTTTGTCCTCAAAGTGATGAAAACAAAGAAAAAATTAAATTTAAGGGCACAAGAATTTAACTACTTACCTTGGGTTGCCTCCCAAGTAGCGCTTTTGTTTAACGTCGTTAGCTCGACGGAATGATCTTCTCAACGATTATGGATCCTTCAACTCGATCCATTCAACATTCCTTGATCCCGAAACTCCATCCAAATACGGCTTCACTCTTTGTCCATTAACCTTAAATCTGTTCTTAGTAACCGGATTCACTAATTCCACGGCTCCATGAGAATACACATTCACCAACTCAAACGGACCACTCCAACGAGAACGTAACTTTCCCGGGAAAAGCTTCAATCTTGAATTGAACAGTAGCACCTTGCTTCCCGGAATAAGTTCCTTATGCACAATTTTTCTGTCATGGTACATTTTGGTTCTCTCTTTATACAACCGTGAGTTCTCATATGCCTCCAACCGATGCTCCTCAAGCTCATTCAAATGAAGTAACCTTTGTTCACCGGCTAGTTGCAAATCCATATTCAACTCCTTGATTGCCCAAAATGCTTTATGCTCTATCTCCACCGGCAAATGACAAGCTTTCCCAAAGACTAGCCGGTATGGACTCATTCCAATCGGAGTTTTGTAGGCGGTGCGGTACGCCCACAATGCATCATTTAACCTCAAGGCCCAATCCTTTCTGTTTGGCTTCACCGTCTTTTCAAGAATGGCCTTTATTTGCTTGTTACTCACTTCCACTTGCCCTGAAGTTTGGGGATGATACGCGGTTGCAACTTTGTGATTCACCCCATACTTCTTCATGAGTGCTCCAAAAATTTTGTTGCAAAAGTGAGAACCACCATCACTTATTATCGCCCTTGGAACACCAAACCTGCTAAAAATCACATCCTTGACAAACTTGACAACAATATTAGCATCGTTAGTCCGGGTAGGAATTGCTTCCACCCACTTTGACACATAATCCACCGATACTAAAATGTACTCAAACCCACATGACACAACAAAAGGGCCCATAAAATCAATGCCCCATACGTCAAACAAATCCACAACCAAGTTACTCGTAAGAGGCATTTCATTTCGCTTACCAATGTTACCGGTTCTTTGGCACCTGTCACAACTTTTACTAAAAATATATGCATCTTTAAAAAGACTTGGCCAAAAGAAACCCGATTGCAACACTTTTTGAGCGGTTTTCTTACCAATAAATGACCTCCACAATGCAATTCATGACAGAAAGAAAGAACATTTTGTTGCTCATTTTCATGAATGCATCTACGAATAACCATATCGGGACCATGTTTAAACAAATATGGGTCATCCCAATAATATTGCTTAACCATTGACAAAAATCTTTTCCTTTCTTGACTCGAAAAATCTGGATTTAGAACCCCCGTAGCCAAAAAATTTACAATGTCGGCATACCAAGGCTCACAATCCTTCACACCAAACAAAATATCAGTAAAATTTTCATTCAAAGGAATTTCACTCACACACCCCTTTTCAAGTCTTGACAAGTGGTCCGCCACAACATTTTCACAACCCTTTTTGTCTTTGATGGAAATATCAAATTCTTGCAAAAGCAACATCCATCTTAACAATCGGGGTTTAGCATCTTGTTTAGAAAGCAAATAACGCAATGCAGCATGGTCCGAATAAACAATCACCTTAGATCCTAGCAAGTAAGAACGGAATTTTTCCAAAGCAAATACCACAGCCAAGAATTCCTTCTCGGTTGTAGTATAATTCAATTGAGCATCATTTAACATTCTACTTGCATATTGGATCACATGTGACTTTTTATCAATTTTCTGACCCAAAACTGCACCCACCGCAAAATCGGATGCATCACACATTATCTCAAAAGGTTGAGTCCAATCCGGACCCACAAGAATAGGGGCTGAAGTCAATTTTTCCTTCAACAAATTAAAAGAATTGAGACATTCTTGGTCAAAAACAAATTCCGTCTCTTTAGCAAGCAAGTTTGTCAACGGCTTACAAATTTTTGAAAAATCTTTTATAAAACGCCGATAAAAACCCGCATGACCAAGAAAGCTACGAATTCCTTTAACATTTGTTGGCGGAGGCAATTTAGATATTATCTCAATTTTTGCCTTGTCAACTTCAATCCCTTTTCTTGACACCACATGACCCAACACAATTCCATGCTTAACCATAAAATGACTCTTTTCCCAACTTAAAGTTAAATTGGCATCACAACATCTTTTAAGAACCAAAGTCAAATTATTTAAGCATGCATCAAACGAATCACCATACAACGAAAAATCGTCCATAAATACCTCAACAAACCTGCCAATCATCTCAGAAAAGATCGACATCATGCACCTTTGGAATGTAGCAGGAGCATTGCATAAACCGAAGGGCATCCTCCGATATGCAAATGTTCCGAAAGGGCATGTGAATGTGGTCTTTTCCTGATCTTCCGGAGCAATGGGAATCGATTATATCCTGAAAAACCATCTAAGAAACAATAATATTCCTGACCAGCTAGCCTCTCTAGAATTTGGTCAATAAATGGCAAAGGAAAGTGATCCTTTCTAGTCGCAGCATTAAGTTTTCGGTAATCGATAACCATGCGTTGACCAGTGACCATTCTAGTAGGCAAAAGCTCATTATCCTCATTCTTAACAACAGTAATTCCGGACTTTTTAGCAACAACATGAACAGGACTTACCCACTTACTATCAGAAATAGGATAGATAATACCTGCATCCAACAGTTTCAAGACTTCTTTTCTTACCGCCTCAAGCATGTGAGGATTCATCCTTCTTTGATTCTGCCGAACTGGCTTGGCATCCTCCTCCATATGGATTTTGTGCATGCACATGGTTGGGCTAATTCCCTTTATGTCAGTAATACTCCAACCAAGTGCGGACTTATGTCGCTTCAACACATCCAACAACCTTCTTTCCTGCAGTACATTAAATCCGAAGCAATAATAACAGGCAAAGAATCATTTCTACCAAGAAAAACATACTTTAAGCTAGATGGAAGTTGTTTAAGATCTAACTCGGGAGGAGAAACAATAGATGGCATATGCTTAGGATTAAAATTACCTAAAGATTCCATCGGAACCTTTTCAGTAACTTCCTCCATAACATCCATCTCATCAAGAATGGCCCTCGCCTCCTTTTTATCAGAAACACCTTCCATAACTAACTCATCCACAAACTCAGAAACAAGAGAGCCCTCAACATCAGGCTCAAGTAACAAAGAATTTTCAGCAACATCACAAAATAGACACTCATTGACCTCATATGGCTTTTTCATGGAATCAAAGATAGAGAAATTAACAATTTCATCCATGACAGTCAAAGACAAACTTCCATCTTTCACATTAATTACCGCATCTGCGGTAGCCATAAAAGGTCTCCCCAACAAAATAGGGACATCATTCACATCACTAGCCTCTCTCTCCATATCAAGAACCACAAAATCAACCGGGATAATCAATTTATCAATTTGAACTAAAACATCTTCTACTACTCCCTTGGGATATTTGACCGAACGGTCCGCAAGTTGCAAGGTCATAGTAGTAGGTTTTAGTTCACCCAACCCAAGCTCCACAAACAAAGAATAAGGCAACAAGTTAATGCTAGCTCCTAAATCTAACATTGCCCTCACTTTCTTAGAGTCCCCCAAAGAAATCATCACATTAAAACTACCGGGGTCTTTAAGCTTAGGAGGCAAATCTTTTTCAAAAACAGCACTAACTTGGTCCGAAACCACAATTTTTTCATTCGGAGCATACTTTCTTTTATTTGTGCTCAATTCCTTGAAAAATTTAGCATATGAAGGAATATTCTTAATCACATTGAGCAAAGGTAAATTTACATTCACCTTAGAAAGCATGTCATACAATTCTTTAAATTGTGTTTCGACCTTATTCTTGACCAATCTACCGGGAAAAGGGACAAGAGGCACATACGGCTTAAGAGGTGGAGTTGGAAGTTTCTCCTCGGGAGTCACTTCAACTCGTTCCTCGGCCACAACTTCATTCTCATGCAAAATTTTATCATCTAAAAGAGAAGGAGAAGAGTGTACCTCCTGAAGAGTCTTACCACTCCTCAGGGTGACGGCCTTTGCTTGTTTCGGTTGACTTGGAAGTGTACCCGGATTGTGCTTTTGGAGTGCCTCGGCAATTTGACCCATCTGATTTTCGAGCTTTTTCAGGGAAGCTTCTTGGTTCCCCATTCTTTGGTCCATGATCACCTGATTCTGTTGAGAGGCCTGGATAAACTTCTGCAACGTTTCCTCCACACTTGGCCTTGCAGGCCCTTGTTGCTGCGACTGTTGCATTTGTGGTTGGTATTGTTGCTGAAATTGACCCTGCCCTTGATTTCCTCCCCAAGAGAAATTGGGATGATTCCTCCAACCCGGATTGTAAGAGTTGGAAAACGGATCATTCCTCACTCTTGGTTGGAAAGCATTCATTGCATTTGCTTGCTCAAGAAATTCCGGGAACTGATCTCTCAATGGGCACCCCATAATATCATGGGTATTCACATTACAAATTACACAACTTGTGCCCAAGCTACTCTCTCCTTGACTTCGCCCTTGGTTTTGACCTTGGTTTTGAGCCGTCATCATCCCCATGAAATTCTTCATTTGCGTAGTCAATGCCGAAACTTGTTGTGCTAGAACATCATTAGACTCAACTTCATAAACACCTTTTCTTCCTCCTCTCACACTTTTCTGCTGCGAATTCATGCCAAGTCTCTCATATAAGGCTTTTGTTTCATCAGCCGTTTTCTCACCCATAGCACCCCCGGCTGCATTATCTACTTGAGCTTGACCTTGTTGGGTCAACCCGTCATAGAAGGCTTGATTTAAGAGGGCTAAAGGAAACCCGTGATGAGGACACTGGACCAACAACATCTTGAATCGATCCCAAGCTTCATGAAAAGCTTCACCTGGCTCTTGATTGAAAGACATTATCTTGGACCTCAAGTCGGATGTCTTTTGATGAGAGTAAAACTTTGCCATGAACTTGTTGTAAACTTCCGTCCAAGTGTTGAGAGAGGCAGGAGCAAGTGCCATAAACCATGTCTTGGCAGCATCTTTCAGCGTATAAGCAAAGCACCTCATTCTCAATTGCTCTTCAGTTAGTTGCCCCAATGGAAAACCTTGCACTTTGCTATAGAACTCTCTCATGAAAGTAATTGGGTCTTCCGATGCCATCCCATGGAATGAAGGGAGCATGTTGAAATGAAGGTTCTTCAACTCATAACTCCTCGCTGCTTGTGGTAGCACGATGCACGATGGTGATGGTTCAATTACCGGACGGGCAAAATCACCCATCATTTGTGGTTCCGCCATTTTAACTTCTTCTTCTGAATCGGTATGCTCGGACTGTTCAGAATAAACCGACTCACTTTCTGTATCACTTAGTTCTGGGTGCTTTCTCTTGTTGATGCGATGAATGTTGTGGTCAATTGGTAACAATTCTGGTTGTAGCGACCTACGACCAAACATTCAAATCTGCAACACCAAGTTAAAACACAACAAAAAATATATATATACAAAATACTATTAACAATGGCAAATAATTAAATCAACTTTAAATTTAACGTGTCCCCGGCAACGGCGCCAAATTTTGACGAGCGTCGAAACGTCAAAAGAAAATTTCCAACTCAAACTACCTACAATTGATTTGTAGATAGGGTAAGTAGGGTCGAACCACCGAGACACGAAGTTTAAAGTGTATAAAATTACTGCTATAACAAAAAGCTTGTAAAGTGAAGGATTTGTTGATTTTTAAGACTAATGCTTTTGCAAAAATTAAGTAAAATTGATTATAAAAGATATTTCAATAATAAGGAGAAAATTCCCGGAATTGGCCTCACAAATTATGCTCAAGTTTCACAATTCATCAATCAAAGTATACTTGGGGTTTTGTTCTTACAAAAAATATGATTGGGACACTTTGGCGGGTGATTTGCAATCAAGTGTTCCCAATTAATCTATTCCCTTGGCCCGTTCATAGATTAATTGGAAACCCATTTAGAACTTAAGAACAATACAAGAAAACCACAATTCTTATGAATCTTTTGGCGGGGATTCAATGAATTGTTACTATCAAGTCAAGTCTAATTTCAATTATGAATTTGGCGATTCACAATTGAAATTCCCAAATAATTCAAGAACAATTACGTGATCAAGATAAGTATTCTAAAATTCAATTAAAAGCAACTTGACAATCCCAAGTAATACAATGATATTAATAAAAAGTAAAACTTAAAACATAATAGTTACCTCCAATTCCAAGAACAAAGAAAATTAGCTATCCATGAAAAGTAAAGAAAACCCAAGAAGTTGTTGATGATGAAGAAAGAAAACTATGGAGAAGATAATTCATAAAAATCCTAAAAAAAACCATAACATTTAAATAATAATTGTTCTTCCTTAAATATAAAAGCCATCCAGCTGCTGTTATTGTCTTAAATTCCCCATAAAAAGTCACAATTAATAAGTTCCATAACTCCACAACCGTTCCAAGTTGCTTCAGCTCCATCTGCAAAATGCCTCGTGGGCGGTCGCCCACTTCTTCCTCCGCGGTCGCCCACACTGGCAGAAGGTTTTGGCTTCAAAACTTGATCTCATGAGCGGCCGCCCATAACAACCTGAGCGACCGCCCACACGCCCAGAATGTTGTGGCCATTTTCTTTTCTTTCCCTTCACCCAGGCTTGGCCCAATTCCATTATACCTCAGCCCAGCTGCCCTTCCTTTGGCCCAACTGCAGCTCAGCCTTCACTCTTCATTTCCGTGGCCCATCCTTAATGCTTAATACCCTTTTTGAACTCGGTTCGTCCCAAATTTGCAACATCGCATTTTTTCCTTTGATTTATTCACAGTTTTTTTCCAATCTCCACAAATCTTCATTTGGACCACTGAAAGCTTAAAGAACACTAAAACATCTATTAAAACACACAAAACTCAAGGATTAAGCAAATAATAAGTTCGTAAAGTAGTCAATCAGTGCCACTTGTGCAAACAATGGAACCAAGGTCACAACAGCGATCCAAACACTCACTTAGACGTTCTTCGAGGAATTCATAAAGAATGAGAAGACGTTAAAATATACAAAGTATCAACCAATGATGACATAAGGGATTCACTTACAAAGACCCTCGCACAGGCGGAAGCATGATGGTCATGTTAGATCCATGAGTATTCGATACATAAATGGAGCCTAGTGCAAGTGGGAGACTGTTGGTGTAATGCCCTAGGCTTTAGTTATGTTTATTTGAAAACCGTTATGTATCATATTTATCGTTTAAGTTTATTATTTGATTATTATATAGTTTTCATATTTATTGTAATAATCTCCGTCCCTAATTATTAAGAGAATAATTAGTATAATTGTCAATGGATAATCATATGATGATTATATGCATAGAGATGCACATTGAAATTATGGGTACTTGTTAGAGAACAAGTGACTGGACTTGACCCGTATGAGATTTATGTCATGGTCAAATGTCATAATTAAATCTCATATGGTCACTTCATTTAGTTCCTAGACCTGAGATTATCATGACCTTACATATGATGAAAGTCATGTTTGATTTTAGTCAAACGATATCTTAACACGATATTTATAAAGGCTATCTTTGGCATGATCGAATTCATGATGGGAAGGATGATAAGTCAAGATGGAATTTGTCCCTCGAAAGAGAGATGTTTTGCTTGGGCCCCTCGATGAGTGATAATGATGGAAAGTGTGTGGCCACACCCCAATGCGATTGGATTATCATTATACTCAAGATCGAGAAAGCATTGAATAAATACAAGTTGACGTGGACCATGACTTGTGTTCAATATAACATCGTGAGACAAAGGGAGAAATGGAAGTGTACCATTGGAAACGTGAACTCTTACGTTATATTATTTGGGTAGACATAATGGCTTGCTAGAGTCCGCTTATGTCTTATGAGTGTCGATATGATCGAACTCATTGCCAACATAATATAATCCTATTGGGTCACACACAACTAGAATGAATTGGTTAAACCAAAGGAAGAATGATTGAAAGTTCCTGCATATGGCAACGTTTGTCACGTGACATAACTAGCCATATGGCAACATTTGTCACGCGACATAACTAGCCACATGGCAACGTTTGTCACGCGACATAACTAGCCACTGGCTAAGTATGTCACGCGACATAACTAGCCACAGAGGCGGTTTACACTTGTTTCCTAATTTGATTAGGGCACAAACTCTAAATACTAAAGTAGTATAAATATGAGTCTGTAAACAGCCGAAAGAGAGCCGAATTTCAAGAAAGAAAATCACCAAAAAGGTTTCTCAATATTCTTCCATAGGTTTAAGAATCTAGCAATTCACAAGAACTGTTCTTGGTTCATTCTAACGTGTGGATACTACTAGAGGGTCTTCGCTCGTACGACGATCAAGGCCTAGAGTTCTATTGTTCAAATCAATATGAAGATTTAAAAGGGTTTTGAAGATCGAAGATTGTGATTCAAAATCACACCAATAAATTGTTCGATAGCTCAAGACCGGAAAGCAATTAAGGTTGGTAAATTCTATCACATAGGAATTCAATTTAATGTTATAGAACGGATCTTAGGGTTTGGGTTTTGTGTTAATTTTATGCTTAATTCCGCTGCGCATGGATCCATAAAACCCAACACTAATCTTCACCATTTGAAGATTGCTTGAAAAAAATTGAAAGTACTGTGTTCATAGAAACTGAAGCTCTGACCAGAAATTCTTAGTCCTTTGAATCTTCATCTACTACTTCAAGAAATATATATATCCCAGCCCAGAAATCAAGCCTTAACACCATCAAGAATCATTGTGCTCTCCATCTCAAAGATTTAAAGAGCCTTTATCTTGCATTCACACACACACCTCACTTGTTTAATCACATAGATTATTCATTTGAGATACACTGGTTATAGTCTAGGATTTGTTCTTCATAGAAAAAGTTTTAGATCTGAGTATTACTCGTTGTACTTTGTAATCCCTCATACTCAATATAAAATCTCTCTTAGAAATCCATGACTAACCATCTTGGTAGTGGACGTAGATCGTTTATCGATTGAATCACTCCAAATATTTTGTTCTTACTTTTTTGCATTTATTTTCTTGTGCTTATTAATTATCTATCTTTTTCTCTGTTTGATCTTTATTGTAGTTATCCATTATTAAGAATTGTGTTTGGATTTAACATTTTCAAACCTCACTTTCAGTTTTATAACTGCTCAGAAAACTGCACCAAAACCGCTTTGCAAAACCGCCTCTCCAAAACCGCTTTGTAACTCTATTATTCCGCTGTGCATTTTACAACTCTACTTGCAGTTTCTAACACACTGCAAGAGGTTTTGTAAGCTTAGAGGTTTAGTTTTAAAAGAGGGCGAAAATTTTGTAACAGCTATCCACCCCCCCCCTCTAGTTGTTTTTCACCCTTGTTGCCACCTTTGGGACCAACAAGTGGTATCAGAGTAAACACATTTATAAAACCACTGTTTTTCAAGCTTAACAGCTTGTGTGCCGATTCAATATGGTAAACTCAAAGACAATGACAACTGTTAACTATTCACACATTCCAATCTTGGACGAAGATCACTTCGACATCTGGAAGTGCCAAATGCTTATTCATTTGGAAACTATTGATGAAATGCTGGTGGAATGCGTGATCAATGGCCCGTTCGTTCCCATGAAGGCCAACACAGATCTAGTCACTAGTAGAGATACTCCAGAAGTCAAAAAGCCAAAAGATGAGTGGTCAGATAAAGAGAAGAGAGTAGCTGCCTTGGACAGCAAGGCTAGGCACATCATTTCTGGAACCCTCCCCGTTTCAACTCTTCAAAAAGTGATGTATCTGAAAACCGCAAAGCAGATGTGGGATGCCATAGAGAGCTACCTCGAAGGTGATGACGAATGCAAGGAGAACAAATTATATGCTGTTGAAAGATCCTACAACAACTTCAACAGAAAATCCAACGAAACCTTGCGTCAGACCTACGATCGTTATGTTGAGGTAGTTAATACTTGTAGATATCTTGGCAAAACTTTAACTGATAAGGAAATCAATATGACTTTCCTAGCTGCTCTAGGTTTTAGATTGGTAAATAAAGCAACCTCTCTAGAAGACTCCAAAGTTTTGGGTACTTGGTCGTTAAGTAACTTGTATGCCAATCTTAAAGTCTATGAGCTTAAATTAAATCACATTGAAGAGATTGAAGGGAAAACCAAATCGCTTTCCATGTCTGTAGTGGAACATGAGGAGAAACCATCCACATCCAATCAAACCGCAGATTCTTCCATATCAACCTCATCACTCATCGAGATGGATGATGATGATTTTGCCATGTTTGTGAAAAAAATTCAAAAATTTAGAAAATCCTCTAAACCTTTCACAAAAACATTTTCCAAAGGCAAACCTCCTGCAACATTTTCTAAGGTTGCAGATACAAAGAAAAAGAGTGATCTAGTTTGCTACAACTGTAGAAAACCTGGTCACTTTGCATCTGAGTGTCCACAGCCTAAATATGAATACATGAAAAAGAAAACCCCTCCTGCGAAATTTTCTCATCGCAAGGAAATGGTTGCTGAGGAGGAAGAGAATTCTAAGGAATTAGCAACCTGGATTGAAACAGATTCTGATGATGGAAGTGATGAAGAAATCGAAGAGATTAATCTCTGCTTAGTTGCAGATTCTTCCGATGAGTCAGATACTGAGTCAATCGAGTCGCTGGATATGGAAGATGAAGAGGTTTCTGCCAAAATTCCAAATTTTAAATTGGATGGTGATGTCAAACTTACTCCAAGCATTAAGATAGGAAACTGTTCGTATTCACGTCCTATTTTTTCTGCAAATGCTCCACCTTCAAAAATAATTCCAAAGAAGAAAATTTTGAAAAAGGTGGCGGAAGAAGTTTCTCCCATGGAACATGAAAGGATGTTCAAGAAAGCAGAAATGATGATCCAAAAATTCTCTAATGTAAAGAAAGCATTAGGATTAGCTCATGATGAAATTTCTCAGTACAAGACGGAGAAAACTGTGATGAGGTCTGAAATTTCAAATCTTAAGGACCAAATCAAAAGTACGACTCCTCTTGCTGATCAAAACCGCATCCTTGAAACTAAGGTTGCTGCACTTCAGCTTAGGAATGATGACATGGTTACCCAAATCAACGATCTCCAAAAGATTATTGATGGATCGCTCAAGTCAAAATCCACCATGGATCAAATTATAGACTCCCAGATAACCAGTGGAATTAAAGAAGGTCTGGGATTTGGATCTGGTGAAGAAGAGAAGTGTGCATCCTGTTGTGAAAAGGATGAGGAAATTTTAAAACTAACTAAAGAAATTCCTAAGGGGAAGCATGCTAATTCTAAGGGTAAAGGACAACATAATTTCAATTATGTCTACCCAAAGAAACAATATGGGAAAAACTCTCAGATGAAAGGAAAGGATTCTGAGAGTGAAGATGCAGAGGAAATGGCTTATGGAGTTGGTCGCATCCCCACTCCAACCGCTTCTGGTGGAACTGGTGATGCTGGCAACTGCAAGGCTGACCGCCCTTCTTTTTCGACCGCTCCTCCTGCCTTCAAAAGCAAGAAGAGCGTTCCTAGAAAACCCGCGATTAAACCAAAGCTAGTTACCTTTGTCAAGGCTGCAACCGCTGCTCCCAAATCGCATGCAACTCCTAAGAAAAGTAAGGTGTTAGTAAAATCTCATGATGCTTGTAGCTTTTATAAATGCTCTGTGTGTGATGGTTTAGGTCACAAGGCTGCAGAATGCCTTTTGCGGTTCATACCCAATGCCAGGAAGAGTAAACCTCCTTCTGTCAAACAGGTGTGGGTCGTTAAAGGTTGCTAACTTCAGGACCCAAGGAATAAAGGGGGACCTCATTCTTAATGTTCACATTTCAGGTCCTCTGCTTAATGGCTGGTCACTCCAAGGATAATGAATGGTATCTTGACAGTGGCTGCTCAAGACATATGACTGGAGATAGATCATTACTTGAAGATGTCATTGAAGCAAGTGGTCCGTCTGTAACCTTTGGTGACAACAACAAAGGCAAGACCATTGGGTATGGGGTAATAAGGAGAGGAAACCTAACCATTGAGAAGGTTTCTCTTGTTGAAGGACTCAAGCACAACCTCCTCTCAATTTCTCAATTCTGCGACAAAGGAATGCTTTGCAACTTCACGTCATCAAACTGCTTTATCAAGGATAGCATTTTCGAAGTCACCCTACTCACAGGATTCGTAAGAGTAATATTTACATTATTGATCTAGATTCTGCATGTAGTATTACTAATCTCTGTTTGTAGCAAAAAATGTGAGCGAAAATAGTTGGCTATGGCACAAGAGGTTAAGCCACTTGAACTTCAAGTATCTAGCAAAGATTGAAAGGGAAAACCTCGTTCGTGGTTTACCCAAAGTGGCTGACCACCATCCTGAGAAATGCAGTACATGTCAACTTGAAAAGCAATTCGCGTCGTCTTTCACCAGCAAGACCGCTCCATCAACTTCAAGATGCTTATAACTGCTTCACATAGATTTGTTTGGACTCGTTACCACTGCCAGTATTGGAGGAAATAGATATACTTTAGTGGTGATGGATGATTATTCAAGATATACATGGGTTGAGATGATGATTTCTAAGGACGATTGCTATGACATCTTAACCTCCCTCTTTAGACGGCTCCAAACTTAGAAAGAAGACGACATCGTTAGTGTTCGATCAGATAATGGAACAGAATTTAAGAACAACGGTGTTGCTTAGTATTGTGATGACCATGGGATTGATCACAATTTCTCAACTGCTGGTGTTCCACAACAAAATGGGATTGTGGAAAGGAAGAACATGACGTTGATTGAGGCCGGAAAGACAATGATATCTGAAGCAAAGCTGCCTCAGTATTTCTGGGTTGAAGCAATCAACACAGCATGCTTCACTCATAACCGCTCCCTCATCAACAAAACCTATAACAAAACTCCAAATGAGCTTTGGAGAGGAAGAACCCCCAATATTGCATTCTTCAAGATCTTTGGCTGCAAATGCTTTATCCTCTACAACGGAAGAGAAAATAGAGGTAAATTCGGAGCCAAGGTCGATGAAGGTATTTTTGTTGGGTATGCTAAACATTCAAAAGCTTTTCGTGTTTTTAATAAAACTAGTTTAAAGATAGTTGAGTTTGTCCATGTTACATTCGATGAGCATTCTCTCCTTGAGCCACATTTGGCTCCAAATGTTGCTGATGATTTTGCTGAGCATAATGAAACAGGTGAACCCTCTAGAACCGCACCAGAACCTCAATCGCAAAATCTAGCACCCTCAACTGAAATTTCCTCAAACCGCACCTTTGAAACCGCACCTGAAGTTCCTACTCCAGATGAAACTCCAAGGAAAGAAGATGTTGAGAATTCCCCCATCCAGCTTATAGAACCTCTTCGTCAACTTACCTTCCATGACTTCGCTGAAGGATCTAACGACGTTCCAATTGAAGATCTTCAAGAAACCTCGCCCAACCGGACTTACCCCTGGAGGTTCGTGAAGTCAGCAGTCACCCTCTCACTAATGTGATTGGTGATCTGTTTTCCGGTGTTCAAACAAGGAGATCAAACTATGATGAGCATACTTCGCTGTTATCTCAAGTTGAACCCAAGAAGATTGATGAAGCACTCCAAGATTCCAGTTGGGTCAATGCTATGCAAGAAGAACTCAACCAGTTTGAAAGATGCAAGGTCTGGACTTTGGTGCCTAGACCTCAGGATCAAGGAGTGATAGGAACTAAGTGGGTGTTTAGGAATAAAATGGACGAGAATGGAAGCATCACAAGGAATAATGCAAGGTTGGTTGCACAAGGATATAGGCAAGAAGAAGGAATTGATTATGATGAAACCTTTGCTCCTGTTGCAAGATTGGAAGCCATTAGAATCTTCTTAGCCTACGCCTCTTTCAAGCGTTTCAAGTTATATCAAATGGACGTGAAGAGTGCTTTCCTCAACGGTAAACTGCAAGAAATCGTGTATGTTGCCCAACCGCCTGGATTTGAAGACTCCAAATTTCCAAATCATGTCTACAAACTCCAGAAGGCTTTGTATGGACTTAAACAAGCTCCAAGGGCATGGTATGAGACTCTTTCTAATTTTTTACTAGAAAAAGGATTTAAATTTTTATTGCCAAATACAATGATCATACTTTACTTGTGCAAATATATGTTGATGATATCATTTTTGGTTCTACTAATGAGTTACTTTGTAAGCGTTTCGAGAAGCTAATGAAAAGCAAGTTTGAGATGATCGTGATGAGAGAGTTAACATTCTTCCTCGGGCTTCAAATCAAGCAATGCGAAAAAGGTATTTTCCTCAGCCAAGCCAAATACACCAAGGAGTTAATAAAGAAGTTTGGATTAGAAAATGCTAAAGCATATGATACTCCAATGGCCACCGGCAATAAGCTAGATAAAGATCTAAAAGGTAAGAAGGTTGATCAAACCCTATATCGAGGTATGATCGGCTCATTACTTTATTTAACTGCTAGTAGGCCCGATATCATGTTTAGTGTCTGTGTATGTGTACGCTATCAAGCAGATCCTTGAGAAGCACATTTAATTGTTGTCAAGCGTATAATCCGCTATTTATCTGGAACCAATAACCTTGGACTTTGGTATTCCAGAGATTCAAACTTCGATCTCGTAGGTTATTCAGATGCAGATTATGCAGCTTGTACAATTGACAGGAAAAGCACTAGTGGTACTTGTCATTTTCTCGGGAATAGACTAGTTGCTTGGGCCAGCAAGAAGCAAGCTTCAGTTTCAGTGTCAACCACAGAGGCTGAGTATGTTGCTGCTGGAAGTTGTTGCTGTCAAATCCTTTGGATGAAGCAGCAGTTGGTGGATTATGGAATTGAAGAAGGAAATTGCCCTATCATGTGTGACAACACTTCAATAATTTCAGTCTTCAATAACTCTGTCATGCATTCCAAGACCAAGCATATAGATATCAAGTATCATTTCCTCAAAGACCATGTGGAGAAGAGGAATATTCATTTAGAGTATGTGGGGACAGACAACCAGATTGCTGATATCTCACCAAAGCTCTGGACTCTAAGAGATTTTCTTTTCTCAGAGGAGAAATGGGTATTCTTGAACTTAAATGATTCCATACTTATTATTTGCTAACTTGTGTGTTGAGTATAGGTTGAAATTCCTCTTGAGGATTCAAACCTCCTATGTTGAAACTGTGTGTACCAAAATCGCCTGCTGTCAAGACCGCCTGCATCCAACCGCCAGTGCCAAACCGCTTGATGCAGCTTGACCGCTTGATCCAAACCGCGTTTCAACATTAGAGTAACTTCTATCTATTTATTCTTATCTTTATTTAAAAAAAAAACTGTTCAAATTCCTTTTATTTATTTTTTAGTCCTTATTTTGATATAAGGATATTTTTGCAAATGTTTTCCCACATTTATTTCAAAATTTAAAAGCATTTAATGCTAAGGGGACATGAGCATTAAAATTCTTCATGTCAGCCGTCATGGGTTGCAGTGCAGGAGGTGAAAGGGTGTAACAGTTGGTATTTTCAATCATCTCCTTCTGAACCAAACTGTCTGCCCCCTTCACCTATATAAACTAGTTTGGTGAAATTCTACCTTTTTACTGCCACACTCTCTGCACTTGTACTTTCTCTCTACCAACTCTTTCTCTCTCTAAAAATCCTCTAAAAACCTCCATTTTCAAAAAACTAAAATGACTTCTACTTCAAAAAGGCAACGTGCATCTGTAGTTTCTAGGGCTCCTAAGAAACCTATCTTGGACATGGTAACATCTCTAACCTTAAATCTCTAATTTCTGAATCTGCCATTGTTAACCATGAAGAAAGTGTTCGTATGCCCTTGTTCCAATTTTCTTCGTTTAATCACTTATTTCTTAGTCATTTTTGTTGATTCTTGTTGGGTTTTGTTCGGATTCTTACATAGATTCAATATATGTTCATTGTTTTATGATCCATCCATGTTTAGGGCATTAATTTTGAGTTTTTCAGTTTATGAACTTCGAAAACCCATATACGTTTTTCTTGATGATTCTGGGCAAAGGTTGAAACTTTAATGATATATTGTTATTCCCCTTCCCAATGTGATCATTTTGATATGTTTTTTGTCCATTTTGGTTAAGTTTTGATTCTCTCTGTTCGTGGTGTTCATGAACTGTTCTTCAAGTGTTCTTCATGAAACTCATAAATTTTTCATGAATTTTGGATTTCACTATGTTTTGAAACTGCTTGTATTTGAACCGCTTGGATATTTCTGTTTCAAAACCGCTTGCCCCTTTCAAGGCTAAAACCGCATGATTGGAACCGCTTTTTCAACTCCTTTGAAACCTCATGTTGTTTACAATTCCTTCCTTAATTTTTTGAGATTTTACTAAGTATATAGGCTGGACACCATAACCTTTCCCTACAGAACACTGCTTGCATGTGTGGGATAATTTTGGATTACAATGCCACGTACTAAGTAATCTTGTTCTCAAATCCTCATTCTCTTTAGTATTCATAAGTTCACTTGAGGTTTGAAATGCTTCATTTTCAAAACCGCACTACTGCTAAACCGCTTGGTGCTCAAACCGCTTGTGAACTGTGAATACAAAAATGGATCTAACACTTAATGTTTTCCTTTGTAGGATCCAAATACCTTCCTACCAGGATGGGAAGTTAATGAGGCTGAGCTAAAGACTGATGCTCTAGGAAAGGAACTGCTAAGGAAGCTGAAAGCCTCAGGAATTCTGCCCCTCTTCACCAAGCAGCAGAATTTTATTGTTCCTTCCTTTGTAGACCAGTTTTATGCAACTGCCAAGCGTGGAAAGAGGGTGCTTGAAGAAGGTCAAAGAGTTTCTTGTCTAACTGCTGTTATTAAAGGCCTATCTCTTTCCATTGACTACATTGACATCAGAAGGCTTTTTAAATTCAAAGTTGGTGGATCTCCTGAAGATGTGGATCAAGTGATTCAAGATAATGCTGCCTTTCAAACCGCCAAGGAGAAAACTATGGTTGGAAAATTTAAGAAAATCCCAAGGAAAGGATTTGGTGAGCTGATAAGCCACCTGGGTTATCTTGTTGGGAAGTCAGTTTGTGGAAAAATTGGGAACCACAACAACTTTACATCCCAACAATGGATGTATTGTTCAGCAATTTTTATGGAAATCAAATTGCATTGGCCAAAAATCCTATACAGCTCTAGATATGTGACAGTGTGGATACTTACCAGTCCAAGAGAAAGGGAGAAGAGCAAAGATGGAAACCCTTCTGCAGGATCTTAACCGCTCTCCTACTGGACTTTGACCATCTTAAGGAAATCAGGGAGAAGAATCCAGAGTTGATAATTGATTGTGCTGAAGAATCTTTGGGACTGCTTACTTGTCACTCCTTTAGATATGCCAATGGGGATGCTCTCTACAAATCCTTGTATGATGCAGATACATATCCTAAGAAGGAAGTTTATGAGCTGAGGGACCCCACAACCACCCCTCAAGCTGCCAAGAAAGGTGCTAAGCGGTCTAGGAAGCCACCTGCCAGAGCTGAACCGCTCCCTAAGAAATCCAAGACCGCTCCAGCTACCAAACCGCCTGCAACTGATGGAGCTAGAACCAGCAAGTCCAAGATGCAAGGGAAACCAATGAATTTGGTTGATGAAGATGATGAAGAAGAAGAGGCTGAAGATCCTAATATTCCTGATTTGATTGCTAGAGCCAAGAAGGCTAGAGATGATGTTGCTGGATTGACTGTGGAAGAACAACTAAAATTTTATCAAGACAAGGTTGAGAGATTAGCCAAAGAGCAGGAAGAGTTGAGGCAAGCCAAAGGAAAGTCAACTATTGATGAAACCGCTTCACAACCCCAACCGTAACCTGAAACCCAACCGCCTCCTTCTTCAAATACCACTCCTGCCCAATCTCCTATCCAATCCCCTCACATATCTCCTGCCCACTCTCCTTCCAAATCCAAATCCAAAACTCCTCCTCCTCCTCCTCCTCCCCAATCAGATGCACCTATTCAGGGGGAGACACCCAAGAAAAGGAGGAAAATACATGCCAAGAAAAATTCCAAAAAGGGCAAACCTGTTCAACCCTCACCCTCTCATTCTCCCTCTCCCTTACTATCTCCAAGGAACTCACCTTCCCCCAGAAAATCCCTCTCAATCCACATATCATTCACCCCAATATTCCCAATCCATAAATTCCCAAAATTCTAACCAAACACCTCCTCACTCTCATGCATATCAACCCTGGCAATCCAAACCCTCTGCTGGCCATGCCACTTCCAAATCTTTAGGGAAAATCCAATTCCTACAAATTCCCCTATCTTAAACCACTCGAGATCCCATTCCCCTGCCAAATCCCTAACTACAAATCCCTGCTGGAAATTGCATCATGGTTCCAAAAACCTTGTTCATATCAAACTGCTTGTTTGTAGAACAATCAAATCGCTTATGGTCTTAAACCTCATTCAAATATTTTTCAACTAAAAATCATTCTTTTGAAATGAAGTTTAAACATTCAGTTTAAACTGCACTTTATCCTTAAACTCATATTTCTCAAGTGCACTGAATACATTTCTATACTTTTCAAGTTGTAATTTCCAATCTTTCAATAGTATAGAAATCTATAGCTTAAGCTAGTGTGTGCATTGACTTGGGACATGACTTACCATGTTTATTCCTATGGACATATTTTTACCAAGTACAATGTTTGCTTCTGCTGTAGTAGGTAATGGCATCAATCAAATAGGGGAAGATTGTTGGGTATGCATATTTTAACCCTCCTATTTTAGATTAGATTTGATTGATACCATAACCTCCTGTCTATTTTAAGGACTTTAGGCCCATATGTAATGAAGCTTAGACTTCAATTTTTTAGCTAAGTCTATTTTATAGAATATGTTAAATTAGGCTTGAAGACTGGCACAAGACTCATTGGATCTGAGGATGCAGTTTAGAGTTTCATACTGCCTTGTCAAATCCTCCTAGCAGAACCGCATCATGCAAAACCATTTGGTGGAATCCTTGTCTGAAATCGCTCCTGAACTCCAAGTGCAAAACTCCAAAGCAGTGAACCACTCCAATGCAAACCGCATTGTGGTTCCAGCATCTTGACCGCACTTAGAAATCCCCCTCTGGTGTAACAGCTTACACTCAGAACCGCTTGCACACCAGAACTGCTCCAATGATTGAAGACTTGAAGTGAACCTCATTTGACCGTTGGAATCCACGTCAGCAATATCAAATGTCAACCACCATATCTTGTCACGTGACTACTTTTCAGACAAGATCTGCAAGGATCTTGAAAAGGTGACAGATGTCCTAACCACCTCACTTGTTTAATCACATAGATTATTCATTTGAGATACACTGGTTATAGTCTAGGATTTGTTCTTCATAGAAAAGGTTTTAGATCTGAGTATTACTCGTTATACTTTGTAATCCCTCATACCCAATATAAAATCTCTCTTAGAAATCCAAGACTAACCATCTTGGTAGTGGACGTAGATCGTTTATCGATTGAACCACTCCAAATATTGTGTTCTTACTTTTCTGCATTTATTTTCTTGTGCTTATTAATTATCTATCTTTTTCTCTGTTTGATCTTTATTGTAGTTATCCATTATTAAGAATTGTGTTTGGAGTTAACATTGTCAAACCTCACTTTCAGTTTTATAACTGCTCAGAAAACTGCACCAAAACTGCTTTGCAAAACCGCCTCTCCAAAACCGCTTTGTAACTCTATTATTTCGCTGTGCATTTTACAACTCTACTTGCAGTTTCTAACACACTGCAAGAGGTTTTGTAAGCTTAGAGGTTTAGTTTTAAAAGAGGGCAAAAAATTTGTAACAGCTATTCACCCCCCCCCCTCTAGTTGTTTTTCACCCTTGTTGCCACCTTTGGGACCAACAGATACGTAACCCCAGCATTTTTTAACCCAAAAGGCATCACCGTATAACAGTACGTCCCCCATCGTGTGGTGAAAGCTGTCTTTTCCTGGTCCTCTTCGGCCATCTTGATCTGATTGTAGCCAACAAAACCATCAATGAAAGACTTGACTTTGTAGTTAGCTGTGGCGTCTACCAAAATGTCTATGTTTGGCAACGGGTAATCGTCCTTGGGACTGGCTTTGTTTAGATCCCAGAAATCCACACAGCAGTGCACCTTCCCGTTTGCTTTAGTCACAATCACGATATTTGACAACCAGGTTGGGTATTCAATAACCCTGATGAATCCTACCCACAGCATCTTTTCAATTTCCTCTTTCACCTGCAAAGACCATTCTGGCTTAATTTTCCTTAGCTTCTGTTTCACCGGCTTGGCATCGGGTGTCAAAGGGATCATGTGTTCTACAATTGAGCTGTCCATCCCCGGCATATCCTTGTAAGACCAGGCGAACACATCCACATACTCTCTGAGCAGATCAACCAGTCTGTCCCGTTCAGCCCCTTGAAAGAAGTTCCTGATTTGTCTCTCTTTAGGTTCTTCGATAGTACCCAGGTTAACACTAGTCAAAACCTCCTCGGCAGCTTGGGCACGATTTTCCTCTTTATCAGTAACCTGCTTAAATATTTCTTTAATGTATTATTCATTTAGTGTGTTTGCATCTTGTTCAAATGAATAATTATTAACTGTTGTTAGGTTATTAGTTAATTTATCATTTGTTAAGTTGGCAATAAGGGGATACTCGGAAAGATCTACCATTTCATTTAATGCAAAGGGAAAGATAACATTGGGGACACACTCATAATATTCAGGCGTGAGGCCATCAGATGACTCGGAGGACTGAAACTCAAAGACTCCTGACTCTAGAGACTCTTAACCCTAGACTATTATTGACCAAGTGTTTGACTGAACTAGACAGGGAGGTACTCTTCGCTGTTGTTGCCTGGGGGAGAAGCAAATTTGCTGGTCTTCACAAAGTTGGGAAGCTAGAACTGGTCAAAAGCTTTACCGGGGTTGTTCGTAGGTCGATTCCTTGGAAAAGTGGTAAGGGGATCCAGGGAGGCCTGGTACAGTCTCTCAGCCAGCTCATCCGTAACAACTGGACTCATGGATTATAGGGTCTGATTCATTTTGTCAAGGCATTGCTGATAAGTCATCTTTCCTTTACTGATTTTTGACACCACCACCTTATCTGTGTAGCCGACAGGAGGGTTGTCTTGGATTATACTGATAAAATCTTCCTCAGGTGAGACCTTGATTCTGCCCTGACTGACCATGCGCTCTTGGGGATCCTGTGTTCTGCCTCCAAATCTTCCAACTTCTCATTGAACTTGACGATAGCTATGAACTCGAAACTCTCTACCTCTAAGGGATCGACAGGGAGGGGATTGCTGAGATGGATTTTGTCCTGGATGACTGATGCTTTGATGGGATCTTTAGAGTAACTGACATAGTAATCAAACTTGCCCGAGGGTTCTCCTAGCGTTCCTATGGTGGTGTCTCCGGCCTCGTATCTCTCCTTCAGCTTTTGTTGGGAAGACTTATTTTTCTTCCTCCTCTTTGAGGGGGCATCCTCGTGAATCCATTCCTGATAGGCATCCTCCAAGCACTCATCACAATCACAAACATCGTACCAAATATGGGGTTTGGGTTGAGCTGGTACGATATCCTCTCCAAGTATAGGGTTACCACCATTGTTTGCTATCAAGTTTGTCATTCTAAACCTCTGGTTTGACGAAACTGACGATTTTGATGAACTATTTGAGCTTAAAATTTCCGCACTGAAAATCCGCTGACCCGGTATTCTCACCCACTTCTTTCTCGCTGCTGAAAAGGGATAGGTAAGGTTTAGACTCGGGGGTAGGTGTTTAGGCTGAAGGCTTAAGTAATATGCAATTAAGAATCTTCAAGTTTACTTAAAACAGTGTCTTTTAATTACTTCTATTTGGTTGGAAAAGGTTGCCCTTCTTTTTGCTGACTACTCTAGATCCTGGATCAGTGGGTTCCGTCACTACGTCTATAAGCCCCTCGTTTTCCACCTGTATTTCGACATCCCAGGGTGGACAGCCCCGAGCGAGGGTCCTATAGGGCATGCGGATCCTACCGACCGAGAGAGAAGAACGGTCCTAGGGTCTAGTGAATCATAGGAATTTTTAACGCACGAGCGATGTGGATTATAGTCAATGGCAATGCCGTGAAAGTCAAGTCTTTTAGCCCCAACGAAATTTTGGCAGTTTTTCGCTTGCGCGATAGACGTTTGACTTCGGAAATTATCCAAGGAAAATAATAGGCATGGGTCGGACGTTAAAAGTCGAATGACATTGCGTCACATTGAGTGTTGTTGCATACTTTGTGCAAGTCAAAGTCAAAGTCAATGTCGGGGTCAAGATTTTGCCAATTTTTGCCTAACGAAATTTCAGCATGGCTTCGCTTGCGCGAGGAATCTTGACTCTAGTATGGGCTCGGGTTTGACTTTTACATACCCCGTGCAGGTCAAAGTCAATGCCGGGGTCAAGATTTTGCCAATTTTTGCCTAACGAAATTTCGGCATGGCTTCGCTTGCGCGAGGAATCTTGACTTTTGGCATGGGATCGGGTTTGACTTTTAGGGGGTACACGACGAGGTTGTATGACACATTCTAGACCAAAAACCGACCAAAAACCAACCAAAAAGTCACGATTTTAAAAGTGTGACACGGACTAGTGCATTGGTCGACACTGGCTGCCATGGGGAATTTGGGATGATTTCGTGCGCACCCGGGAGCATCGTAACACTGTCCGTGACTGCAGCTGAACAACCATCCCGAGTTAAAAGGACGTCCGTGCAAAAGTGTACAGGATATATAGTGCGCGTAGTGTGCGCTCTTCTAAAAAAATCTTTTTTTTGAGTTAAAATAGAGATTTTCATCAAGTGTTTTAAAAGAATATTTTTGGGGATGGGGAAAATGCAACACATAAGCACGTAAATTTTTTGGAACCTGGCCAGACTCAGGACTGAATAGCCCCAAGCTACCGTGGCTTCTAGATTAATCTCAGAAAAAGTGTCCTGGTGGAACTGCGAATGAAGCCGCCCGACTTAGATCCAGGCAGATCAAGCCGTCCGGCTGAATTCAGCAGTTTTCCAAGTTCCAATTTGCTTCATTTCCAGACTGTTTCTCCAGGAATTTTTGGAAACTTTCAGCTTCAGAATGGCTCCTGTTCATTATTCAGAGTATGCACAAGCCAAAAAAGAATACAAAGATGCATGAAAAAAAGAAAATCGCACAAGCACAATCGGACCCGAGACGGAAGGCTAACCCTCGTAAATGTTTTCAACGCTTCTTATGAGAAAAAGAAGTTTGGAAACATTTACATGTCCCCAGTAGAGTCGCCAAACTGTGAATGTGGCCCCGAGATTGAACCGTTTTAAGGGTCACCGTTCACCTCAGTTTGAAGACACCGATTTTATTAAAAAACGGAGTCGCCAGCCACGCCATTTTAATTTCCTCAAAACTTTGAGAAAAATGATAAGGGTCCAGAGGTTAAGTTACTCCTTGGGAAGAATGTTTGGCGTTCACCCAAGGAGCCTTGCAAAAGAAAGTCTTCCTAGATCCGAAGTTTGTGCTTGTTTGTGTGCTCGTGTGTATGTGTGATTTGAAAAAAGGAGGGAATGTACCAAGTTTATCTGCCGGACATATAAACCATTTAAGTAGTTTATAGCTCGGGATTCCTTAGATTTGATGTTTTCGGGATTTTGATCTCGTGCTCATTTTGGACTTGTGATCATCATTACGGGACTTTTCTACCCTCCCGTTAGATTAATCAACCATGGTAGGCGTAAGAGCCTTGGTATGTCTTAAACTAACATTCTTTGGGGATTTAGTCACATGTGATCGAGAGGGGGGTCGTCTTTTAAGTCCAAGAACGAGGCTCTTTAGAAAAGGAGAAATCTTTGCCCATCGATCCTACATCTTGAGACGATAAAGATTCATAGGGACATTTTATGTTCGTCTCAAGTGATTATCGGAAATGTCGGGACTAAGATCCGTTGGTTTCTAAAGGGACATAGATTGTGGCATTTTTTGTGATGGAAACGATGTAAAGATGGAGTCTTTACACCAATCCTCACCATGAAATGCTCCAAGAACCAAGGGACTAGGGGAAAGGGGTATAAAGATTGGATCTTTATACTCATCCTATGTCTTTTGTGCCTTAAAAGGCTATTAGACAATCCTCGGAGAGAGATCCATCTTTTAGGGACATGGAGAAAAAGACATTAAAGTAAAGATTGCATTTTTAATGTAAATAACACAATGAATATCATTAAACTATAGACATATTGTAAAAGGGATTATCTTTATGGCTTTTCCTATGTCCTTTAAGACCTCATAAGGTGGACAATCCTTGAAAAACTAGATCAAGGGAAGGGGATGACATAATATGAATAAAGATTGCATTTTTATGCATAAAAGTAAAGGGACGTCACATCATCATGTGGTAAATCTTCCCTAGAACAAGCCACTTGTATAACCTTGTTCATCCTTGGGAGAGGATCTCCAATGAATCCTTTGTGTAGGGGGAGTAGGAATATGATGATTACATTGCAAAGATAGAAACTTTAAGACAATAAATTAATATAATTGACAAGTAATAAGAATATAAATGACAAGTAGTAAGTAAAGCAAGATAATATGAGAGTTAATCAAGGGGAAAGGGAGGAGAGATTACCAATATTGGTTTTCTCTATCTCCCAAGGGAATTTTCCTATTTAGGAATAGATTAGGATGTGATTTGTGTATGAGAGAGGTGAGTTTTGAGTGATTTTGGTCACTGGAAATTCGTGTTTTAATTTTGGCAGAGTAACAGTGCTAAAATTGTATATCAAAATGAATAGAGGAAGCCTCTATTTATAGGCTGTTGTGTGCTTCCTAAAGAAGCCGCCCGGCGTAAATCCACGGCAAAAGAAGCCGCCCGGCGTTATCCCTCTCGTCGTGTCGCATGTTTCTAGATTCATGCAAGGTGGCGGCAACTAGAGGCTTCTTTCCAAATGAGGTCCCGCTTGGAATTCTAATTCCTAGCAGGTCCTTCCTCCCTTGGAAAGTTTGGAAAAGTTCCCGAATTGCACCTAAACTTTATGAAAGTTTGGGGAATTGCCAGAAAAATTAACCGAAAGGCATGAGCCAGATTTGGGTACTTACAACAACGTGCATTTTTGTGCAGAACCCCCTTCATATATAGGACGCTGGATACCGGTCGGTTACCCTTTTCCTAGAGGGCATGGTAAGTATTTATATTTTTCAAGTTATTATTTTTAGTTTTTTATAAAAAAAACTTCAATTTATTAACTTATGTCTCATACTTATTTTTTGCTATAAAAACAGGTGCAAAACCTTCAACGTATGCATGTCATCAATGAAGAGGAGGAGCATATGTCGTGGCCTCAACAAGCTGAGTTGCAGAGGTTGATTAGACACACGCTCACTAACGTTAGGGAGTTGCAACGAATTGAGGCTGCTCACCTACATCACCGGTAGATCGCGTACAAGGGGTAGAACCTCGACAACTTCGTGTTAGACATCGTGAACAGCCACATCCACAAATGGACTTGTACGACGAGCTAGATGAGCCAGAGCCTGAGGTCCAACCAGAGCCCGAGGTCCAGCCAGATTTCGAGACTTAGTATGATGGACTCTTTGATTATTCTTCATAGTGGGGAGCTACTCAGGTGGAGGAGCACGAGGAGAGGATTAGATTCGAGGTTAAGCAGGGTATTTATTCAGGTACTTACCCTCTCCACGGGCCAAGTCAGGTGAGTGGGATTATTAATGATGATGATGATTTCGTTGACCCTCAACCTAGGACTTTTCACACGCTCGTATATTCGGGAAATGGCTTTAGAGTTCCTTTATCATCCTTACAAGTGGATATTCCACCCTTCTCTGATCAGGCTGTGACTTCATCTAGTGGGGTACGTCTTACCCCTTCTAAACGGGAGGAGTTGATTAGAAGAGGGTATCGGGAGCGACATCTGACGAAGAAGTTCACCCTGGCTGCCTATAACAGAAAGTATGAGATGAGAAATAAGTGAAACTATTTTTTTTAGATTTAATAAAACTTTGTGGTATTAGTTGTTTTATTAGATTGTAAGAAAACATTTTATGTATTTTCGTATGATTTTTAAGTTTTTATTTGGATATTTGTTGTATAATTTTTTAAGTGTTTGTACGAGTTTAGTATATTTGTATATTGTTTTGAAACTTTAGTACATGTGTGCAGTGTGTGTTAAGGTTTATTGTACGGGTTTTATAGTTTGATATATTGGATTTTCTATGTATATGTTGGATTTTAGCGGTTCTTTGCGTCTTTGTGAGAATCAACAAGTGAACTCGCTACACGGTGTAGCGAGTTCATTGAAATCACTACACCGTGTAGCGAGTTCACTTGCAGTGACTCCTGCAGCAGCAAACTGTTGTAATACCACCTGTATGCAGAAACTGAAACTGAATCCAAGTCAAACCAAATCCAAATGAAAAACAAAGTCATATTTAAACAACAAACAACAAACAACACAAACTGTATAACTAATCAAAATTACATACAAGTCATACTCAAACGAAATCCAAATGAAATACAAAGTAAATCCAACAACTCAAACATAAATTACATGGAAAACATTCTTCTACTCCCTAATGTTTGGGCATCTACGACGATTGTGGCCTTCTTATTTGCATGATGAACACATAGTCTTCCGTTTATCTGCTTGAAAGTCCATACATTTTCGAAAGCGTCTTGATCTAGGCCATTCGGACTTTGCAGAACGTCGAAGGTGGGGATTAGAGAAAAAACATGGTACCAAACCATACACATCCCAATAGTCCTCATGGTGGATTGGTTCAAATGTTCCCTTCTGTGTCTTGTAGTATTCCCTAATGGTGTATAATGGAGAAACGAAAGAACGACCATCAAGATATGTGTGTATGGCAACATTCAAGAAGATGGGAACAGGGGCATGTGATAGGCAACCCATTTACCATATGTGTGTACGCTCATTAAATCAGACAATTTGGATATTTCCACCTTTATCACCCTGACGTGCGGTTATCACTTGATACACCCCCCATCTCATGATTGTTGAACCTCCTTACCTGATGTGTCATACCTTTCTCGCTATTCTTCAAGTATCAATAATGAACTTTCGATCGAATTGGTGTAGGGGGTTGATGTTAGGGTTATCGGGATTACCTCCTAAGGCATTAAGTGAAAATCCATGCCTTACTTGAAAGTACTCCACACAACGGTAGAAGGCGCTTCAACAATTGCTGTGATTGGCATCCCACGGGGCTCCCTTCATGACACCATTGAAAGCCTCAGAAATGTTAGTAGTCATAATGTTATATCTGTAACCACCATCGTGTGCCAATGTCCATTTTCTGGCATCTAAATTCAGAAATCATGCAATTGCCTATAACAGAAAAGTATGAGATGAGAAATAAGTGAAACTATTTTTTTAGATTTAATAAAACTTTGTGGTATTAGTTGTTTTATTAGATTGTAAGAAAACATTTTATGTATTTTCTGTATGATTTTTTAAGTTTTTATTTGGATATTTGTTGTATAATTTTTTAAGTGTTTGTACAGTTTAGTATATTTGTATATTGTTTTGAAACTTTAGTACATGTGTGCAGGTGTGTGTTAAGGTTTATTGTACAGGTTTTATAGTTTGATATATTGGATTTTCTATGTATATGTTGGATTTTAGCAGCTTTGCCGATGTCGTGAGAATCAACAAGTGAACTGCTACACGGTGTAGCGAGTTCATTGAAATCACTACACCGTGTAGCGAGTTCACTTGCGGTGACTCCCTGCGGAAGAAACCGTTGTAATACCACCCGTATGCAGAAACTGAAACTGAATCCAAGTCAAACCAAATCCAAATGAAAAACAAAGTCATATTTAAACAACAAACAACAAACAACACAAACTGTATAACTAATCAAAATTACATACAAGTCATACTCAAACGAAATCCAAATGAAATACAAAGTAAATCCAACAACTCAAACATAAATTACATGGAAAACATTCTTCTACTCCCTAATGTTTGGGCATCTACGACGATTGTGGCCTTCTTATTTGCATGATGAACACATAGTCTTCCGTTTATCTGCTTGAAAGTCCATACATTTTCGAAAGCGTCTTGATCTAGGCCATTCGGACTTTGCAGAACGTCGAAGGTGGGGATTAGAGAAAAACATGGTACCAAACCATACACATCCCAATAGTCCTCATGGTGGATTGGTTCAAATGTTCCCTTCTGTGTCTTGTAGTATTCCCTAATGGTGTATAATGGAGAAACGAAAGAACGACCATCAAGATATTGTGCATGGCAACATTCAAGAAGATGGGAACAGGGCATGTGATAGGCAACCCATTTACCATATGTGCAGGTACGCTCATTAAATCAGACAATTTGGATATTTCCACCTTTATCACCCTGACGTGCGGTTATCACTTGATACACCCCCCATCTCATGATTGTTGAACCTCCTTACCTGATTGTGTCATACCTTTCTCGCTATTCTTCAAGTATCAATAATGAACTTTCTGACTGAATTGGTGTAGGGGGTTGATGTTAGGGTTATCAGGATTACCTCCTAAGGCATTAAGTGAAAATCCATGCCTTACTTGAAAGTACTCCACACAACGGTAGAAGGCAGTTTCAACAATTGCTGTGATTGGCATCCCACGGGGCTCCCTTCATGACACCATTGAAAGCCTCAGAAATGTTAGTAGTCATAATGTTATATACGTAACCACCATCGTGTGCCAATGTCCATTTTCGGCATCTAAATTCAGAAATCATGCAATTGCCTATAACAGAAAGTATGAGATGAGAAATAAGTGAAACTATTTTTTTTAGATTTAATAAAACTTTGTGGTATTAGTTGTTTTATTAGATTGTAAGAAAACATTTTATGTATTTTCTGTATGATTTTTTAAGTTTTTATTTGGATATTTGTTGTATAATTTTTTAAGTGTTTGTACAGTTTAGTATATTTGTATATTGTTTTGAAACTTTAGTACATGTGTGTGGAGTGTGTGTTAAGGTTTATTGTACGGGTTTTATAGTTTGATATATTGGATTTTCTATGTATATGTTGGATTTTAGCAGTTTGCTGATGCTGTGAGAATCAACAAGTGAACTCGCTACACGGTGTAGCGAGTTCATTGAAATCACTACACCGTGTAGCGAGTTCACTTGCAGTGACTCTGCAAAGAAGAAGCTGTTGTAATACCACCGTATGCGAACCGAAACCGAATCCAAGTCAAACCAAATCCAAATGAAAAACAAAGTCATATTTAAACAACAAACAACAAACAACACAAACTGTATAACTAATCAAAATTACATACAAGTCATAATCAAACGAAATCCAAATGAAATACAAAGTAAATCCAACAACTCAAACATATATTATATGAAAAACATTCTTCTACTCCGTAATGTTTGGGCATCTATGATGATTGTGGCCTTCTTGTTTTCATGATGAACACATAGTCTTCCGTTTATATGCTTGGAAGTCCATACAATTTCGAAATCGTCTTGATCTAGGCCGTCCGGACTTCGCAGAACGTCGAAGGTGGGGATTAGGAAAAAAATGTGGTACCAAACCATACACATCCCAATAGTCCTCATGGTGGATTGGTTCAAATGTTCCCTTCTGTGTCTTGTAGTATTCCCTAATGGTGTATAATGGAGAAACGAAAGAACGACCATCAAGATATTGTGCATGGCAACATTCAAGAAGATGGGAACAGGGCATGTGATAGGCAACCCATTTACCATATGTGTAGGTACGCTCATTAAATCGACAATTTGGATATTTCCACCTTTATCACCCCGACGTGCGGTTATCACTGATACACCCCCATCTCATGATTGTTGAACCTCCTTACTCGATGTGTCATACCTTTCTCGCTATTCTTCAAGTATCAATAATGAACTTTCGACCGAATTGGTGTAGGGGTTGATGTTAGGGTTATCAGATTACCTCCTAAGGCATTAAGTGAAAATCCATGCCTTACTTGAAAGTACTCCACACAACGGTAGAAGGCAGTTTCAACAATTGCTGTGATTGGCATCCCACGGGGCTCCCTTCATGACACCATTGAAAGCCTCAGAAATGTTAGTAGTCATAATGTTATATCTGTAACCACCATCGTGTGCCAATGTCCATTTTCTGGCATCTAAATTCAGAAATCATGCAATTGCCTATAACAGAAAGTATGAGATGAGAAATAAGTGAAACTATTTTTTTTAGATTTAATAAAACTTTGTGGTATTAGTTGTTTTATTAGATTGTAAGAAAACATTTTATGTATTTTCTGTATGATTTTTTAAGTTTTTATTTGGATATTTGTTGTATAATTTTTTAAGTGTTTGTACAGTTTAGTATATTTGTATATTGTTTTGAAACTTTAGTACATGTGTGCAGGTGTGTGTTAAGGTTTATTGTACAGGTTTTATAGTTTGATATATTGGATTTTCTATGTATATGTTGGATTTTAGCAGTTTGCTGATGCTGTGAGAATCAACAAGTGAACTCGCTACACGGTGTAGCGAGTTCATTGAAATCACTACACCGTGTAGCGAGTTCACTTGCAGTGACTCCTGCAGCAGCAAACTGTTGTAATACCACCTGTATGCAGAAACTGAAACTGAATCCAAGTCAAACCAAATCCAAATGAAAAACAAAGTCATATTTAAACAACAAACAACAAACAACACAAACTGTATAACTAATCAAAATTACATACAAGTCATACTCAAACGAAATCCAAATAAAATACAAAGTAAATCCAACAACTCAAACATAAATTACATGGAAAACATTCTTCTACTCCCTAATGTTTGGGCATCTACGACGATTGTGGCCTTCTTATTTGCATGATGAACACATAGTCTTCCGTTTATCTGCTTGAAAGTCCATACATTTTCGAAAGCGTCTTGATCTAGGCCATTCGGACTTTGCAGAACGTCGAAGGTGGGGATTAGAGAAAAAACATGGTACCAAACCATACACATCCCAATAGTCCTCATGGTGGATTGGTTCAAATGTTCCCTTCTGTGTCTTGTAGTATTCCCTAATGGTGTATAATGGAGAAACGAAAGAACGACCATCAAGATATTGTGCATGGCAACATTCAAGAAGATGGGAACAGGGCATGTGATAGGCAACCCATTTACCATATGTGCAGGTACGCTCATTAAATCAGACAATTTGGATATTTCCACCTTTATCACCCTGACGTGCGGTTATCACTTGATACACCCCCCATCTCATGATTGTTGAACCTCCTTACCTGATGTGTCATACCTTTCTCGCTATTCTTCAAGTATCAATAATGAACTTTCTGACTGAATTGGTGTAGGGGGTTGATGTTAGGGTTATCAGGATTACCTCCTAAGGCATTAAGTGAAAATCCATGCCTTACTTGAAAGTACTCCACACAACGGTAGAAGGCAGTTTCAACAATTGCTGTGATTGGCATCCCACGGGGCTCCCTTCATGACACCATTGAAAGCCTCAGAAATGTTAGTAGTCATAATGTTATATCTGTAACCACCATCGTGTGCCAATGTCCATTTTCTGGCATCTAAATTCAGAAATCATGCAATTGCCTATAACAGAAAGTATGAGATGAGAAATAAGTGAAACTATTTTTTTTAGATTTAATAAAACTTTGTGGTATTAGTTGTTTTATTAGATTGTAAGAAAACATTTTATGTATTTTCTGTATGATTTTTTAAGTTTTTATTTGGATATTTGTTGTATAATTTTTTAAGTGTTTGTACAGTTTAGTATATTTGTATATTGTTTTGAAACTTTAGTACATGTGTGCAGGTGTGTGTTAAGGTTTATTGTACAGGTTTTATAGTTTGATATATTGGATTTTCTATGTATATGTTGGATTTTAGCAGTTTGCTGATGCTGTGAGAATCAACAAGTGAACTCGCCACACCTGTAGCGAGTTCATTGAAATCACTACACCGTGTAGCGAGTTCACTTGCAGTGACTCCTGCAGCAGCAAACTGTTGTAATACCACCTGTATGCAGAAACTGAAACTGAATCCAAGTCAAACCAAATCCAAATGAAAAACAAAGTCATATTTAAACAACAAACAACAAACAACACAAACTGTATAACTAATCAAAATTACATACAAGTCATACTCAAACGAAATCCAAATGAAATACAAAGTAAATCCAACAACTCAAACATAAATTACATGGAAAACATTCTTCTACTCCCTAATGTTTGGGCATCTACGACGATTGTGGCCTTCTTATTTGCATGATGAACACATAGTCTTCCGTTTATCTGCTTGAAAGTCCATACATTTTCGAAAGCGTCTTGATCTAGGCCATTCGGACTTTGCAGAACGTCGAAGGTGGGGATTAGAGAAAAACATGGTACCAAACCATACACATCCCAATAGTCCTCATGGTGGATTGGTTCAAATGTTCCCTTCTGTGTCTTGTAGTATTCCCTAATGGTGTATAATGGAGAAACGAAAGAACGACCATCAAGATATTGTGCATGGCAACATTCAAGAAGATGGGAACAGGGCATGTGATAGGCAACCCATTTACCATATGTGCAGTGTACGCTCATTAAATCGCACAATTTGGATATTTCCACCTTTATCACCCCGACGTGCGGTTATCACTTGATACACCCCCATCTCATGATTGTTGAACCTCCTTACGATGTGTCATACCTTTCTCGCTATTCTTCAAGTATCAATAATGAACTTTCTGGACCGAATTGGTGTAGGGGTTGATGTTAGGGTTATCGGGATTACCTCCTAAGGCATTAAGTGAAAATCCATGCCTTACTTGAAAGTACTCCACACAACGGTAGAAGGCGGTTTCAACAATTCCGTGATTGGCATCCCACGGGGCTCCCTTCATGACACCATTGAAAGCCTCGAAATGTTAGTAGTCATAATGTTATATCTCAGTAATTCACCATCGTGTGCCAATGTCCATTTTCTGGCATCTAAATTCAGAAATCATGCAATTGCCTATAACAGAAAGTATGAGATGAGAAATAAGTGAAACTATTTTTTTTAGATTTAATAAAACTTTGTGGTATTAGTTGTTTTATTAGATTGTAAGAAAACATTTTATGTATTTTCTGTATGATTTTTTAAGTTTTTATTTGGATATTTGTTGTATAATTTTTTAAGTGTTTGTACAGTTTAGTATATTTGTATATTGTTTTGAAACTTTAGTACATGTGTGCAGGTGTGTGTTAAGGTTTATTGTACAGGTTTTATAGTTTGATATATTGGATTTTCTATGTATATGTTGGATTTTAGCAGTTTGCTGATGCTGTGAGAATCAACAAGTGAACTCGCTACACGGTGTAGCGAGTTCATTGAAATCACTACACCGTGTAGCGAGTTCACTTGCAGTGACTCCTGCAGCAGCAAACTGTTGTAATACCACCTGTATGCGAACCGAAACTGAATCCAAGTCAAACCAAATCCAAATGAAAAACAAAGTCATATTTAAACAACAAACAACAAACAACACAAACTGTATAACTAATCAAAATTACATACAAGTCATACTCAAACGAAATCCAAATGAAATACAAAGTAAATCCAACAACTCAAACATAAATTACATGGAAAACATTCTTCTACTCCCTAATGTTTGGGCATCTACGACGATTGTGGCCTTCTTATTTGCATGATGAACACATAGTCTTCCGTTTATCTGCTTGAAAGTCCATACATTTTCGAAAGCGTCTTGATCTAGGCCATTCGGACTTTGCAGAACGTCGAAGGTGGGGATTAGAGAAAAAACATGGTACCAAACCATACACATCCCAATAGTCCTCATGGTGGATTGGTTCAAATGTTCCCTTCTGTGTCTTGTAGTATTCCCTAATGGTGTATAATGGAGAAACGAAAGAACGACCATCAAGATATTGTGCATGGCAACATTCAAGAAGATGGGAACAGGGCATGTGATAGGGCAACCCATTTACCATATGTGCAGGTACGCTCATTAAATCAGACAATTTGGATATTTCCACCTTTATCACCCTGACGTGCGGTTATCACTTGATACACCCCCCATCTCATGATTGTTGAACCTCCTTACCTGATGTGTCATACCTTTCTCGCTATTCTTCAAGTATCAATAATGAACTTTCTGACTGAATTGGTGTAGGGGGTTGATGTTAGGGTTATCAGGATTACCTCCTAAGGCATTAAGTGAAAATCCATGCCTTACTTGAAAGTACTCCACACAACGGTAGAAGGCAGTTTCAACAATTGCTGTGATTGGCATCCCACGGGGCTCCCTTCATGACACCATTGAAAGCCTCAGAAATGTTAGTAGTCATAATGTTATATCTGTAACCACCATCGTGTGCCAATGTCCATTTTCTGGCATCTAAATTCAGAAATCATGCAATTGCCTATAACAGAAAGTATGAGATGAGAAATAAGTGAAACTATTTTTTTTAGATTTAATAAAACTTTGTGGTATTAGTTGTTTTATTAGATTGTAAGAAAACATTTTATGTATTTTCTGTATGATTTTTTAAGTTTTTATTTGGATATTTGTTGTATAATTTTTTAAGTGTTTGTACAGTTTAGTATATTTGTATATTGTTTTGAAACTTTAGTACATGTGTGCAGGTGTGTGTTAAGGTTTATTGTACAGGTTTTATAGTTTGATATATTGGATTTTCTATGTATATGTTGGATTTTAGCAGTTTGCTGATGCTGTGAGAATCAACAAGTGAACTCGCTACACGGTGTAGCGAGTTCATTGAAATCACTACACCGTGTAGCGAGTTCACTTGCAGTGACTCCTGCAGCAGCAAACTGTTGTAATACCACCTGTATGCAGAAACTGAAACTGAATCCAAGTCAAACCAAATCCAAATGAAAAACAAAGTCATATTTAAACAACAAACAACAAACAACACAAACTGTATAACTAATCAAAATTACATACAAGTCATACTCAAACGAAATCCAAATGAAATACAAAGTAAATCCAACAACTCAAACATAAATTACATGGAAAACATTCTTCTACTCCCTAATGTTTGGGCATCTACGACGATTGTGGCCTTCTTATTTGCATGATGAACACATAGTCTTCCGTTTATCTGCTTGAAAGTCCATACATTTTCGAAAGCGTCTTGATCTAGGCCATTCGGACTTTGCAGAACGTCGAAGGTGGGGATTAGAGAAAAAACATGGTACCAAACCATACACATCCCAATAGTCCTCATGGTGGATTGGTTCAAATGTTCCCTTCTGTGTCTTGTAGTATTCCCTAATGGTGTATAATGGAGAAACGAAAGAACGACCATCAAGATATTGTGCATGGCAACATTCAAGAAGATGGGAACAGGGCATGTGATAGGCAACCCATTTACCATATGTGCAGGTACGCTCATTAAATCAGACAATTTGGATATTTCCACCTTTATCACCCTGACGTGCGGTTATCACTTGATACACCCCCCATCTCATGATTGTTGAACCTCCTTACCTGATGTGTCATACCTTTCTCGCTATTCTTCAAGTATCAATAATGAACTTTCTGACTGAATTGGTGTAGGGGGTTGATGTTAGGGTTATCAGGATTACCTCCTAAGGCATTAAGTGAAAATCCATGCCTTACTTGAAAGTACTCCACACAACGGTAGAAGGCAGTTTCAACAATTGCTGTGATTGGCATCCCACGGGGCTCCCTTCATGACACCATTGAAAGCCTCAGAAATGTTAGTAGTCATAATGTTATATCTGTAACCACCATCGTGTGCCAATGTCCATTTTCTGGCATCTAAATTCAGAAATCATGCAATTGCCTCGGGGTTAATTGAACGAATATTCTCTAAGGTAGATTTCAATTTTCTATCTTGACTTGCTCTACCCGCTCTCCAAAACAGATACTTCAAACCTTCCCCTCTATCCTTATCCAAGAAATTTGCTCGCATATGTCTCAAGCAATATCAATTATGCACATTTGGCCACCACGTATCTTCCGCTATAGTCTTAAGAATGTCGTGATGATGGTCATATATCAAGCATACTTCACGACTCTTTATAATATGTATGCAAAGAAGATATAAGAACCAACGCCAGTTCGTCCAGTCCTCTTATTCAACAACAGCAAATGCAAGATGGAGTATACTGTCTTAGGCGTCAACACCCATGGCAATCAGTATTACCCCTTCATATCTGCCATGAAGGAATGTTCCATCAACAGAAATGAAAGACCGACAATGAGAAAAAGCTTCAATGCAAGGCCCAAATACCCAGAACACCCGTTGAACATGTGTAATTCACCGACAGGAGGAGGAGGATGAGTATACTCAACAATTGTTTTGGGGTTGTATTTTTGGATGGCTGCTAAGATGCGGGGTAACCTTATAAGGTTTCTCTCAATCTCCAAAAATCATTGCAATGCCCTTCTGCTTTCCACACCATGCCTTATTATACGTAATTTCCTTTCCAAACATACCACTAATGTGTGCAATAATAGCTCCAACATTGACATCTGAACCGGCCTTAATAAGACTAACTACTTGCCGACCAATATCGCATCTAGGTTGGGATGATCTCGACTTTCTCCAGAATATAAGCAGCAATGAGAAGCCTTAAACTTGGTCACTTCCCAATAGCCAAACTTCCTCCTACTCACACGAACATAAAAATTGCATGGAAAATTTTTCAATAGACATTCAATTACCCATGTGTGAGTTGTGCTCTTTCTTACCCTGAACCGGTGATTGGTACGAATATGATATCTTTTTATATCAAATTGTGCCTCGTTCTTGCTATAAAAGTGTATCCCTTTAGCAATTTCATGTTTCTCCAGATCCCAAACTGGAAAGTTAGGTGCATTATGGTAATCAATGAAGCCTTCTTCTTGTCGAGCAGAACAACCAATATCACTGTAAAAAGGATAATCTGCTCTCTCATACCTTCGATTTTCCGGCGCTTCATAATGAACTAAATCGACTTCAGAATCACTACTACCCTCCTGATATTCATCATCATCATCTAAATCAGTGTCTTCTTCTTCTTCATAATCTATATCATCTTCAGAATTATCGTCATTAATAGGATCATTTTGGCATGCCCCACCATCAAAATTTGATGTATGGGTTGATACAAGTGTTTGTGTACTTGGACCAACCCCTGAATCAAGGTTACAACTTGGTGAATAGCAATAAATGGTCTCTGTGTGCAGTGTTTCAAACTCTGGATAACGTCGATTTTTAATCAATTTTACAACCACATATAGCTGCAAATTACCCATCCCCCCAAATTTAGCTAAATCATCGAACATTATATCCAGACACGCATAATCTTCAATACGGGAAGGAAAGTAATCACCAATCCCGCTATCAAAAGTATGGGGACATCTATAAATAACTTCCAAATCATATTGTGACCGATCTAAGCCCATCTTTTTTTTATAATTCATCAATCAACTCATTGTATCTCCATCGACAATTACCCCTGATTGCACATTTTTTGCCCTTTTTGAAAATGAGGACCATCAAAATGGTTGTTCATCATCACCTCCCCAATAGCACATGAAAATGATTGAACCCCCGTTCTTCTTTAACCATACATTACGTAATCATAGTGTTAAAACCTACATAATAAAACCCAAATATGTATATCTATAATATACTAAAACACAGTTAAAAACTTAAATTTTATATCGAAACACAAGTGAAAAACAATGATTAAAATGATGTTAATTTACCTTGATTTTTGATCTTCATTGATTCTGACGAAATTAAATGATGTGAATATTTGAGTTTTTTTTAGAGGAAGTATGTGTGGATATGAGAATAAAAATGAATCTGGATCTGGAAACCTTATCCTCTGTAAACTTGCCTTTCTAAACTCGCCACACCATGTATCGAGTTCACTGTTGTACGCATGAACTCGATACACGGTGTAGCGAGTTCTGCTTTGTTAATCACAGTTGATTAATTTAATTTAACTAAACTCGCTACATGGTGTAGCAAGTTTCAACGGTAACATGTTCAACTCGCTACACCATGTAGCGAGTAATAAAAAGTTGGTCATTTTGAATAATATTTTCAAATGTGAGTTATTTTGAAATTTATATTTTTAAAATGGAATTATTTGAGAAAAAAAATCAATTATAACCAACTTGATTTCCAAGAAATATTTGACCCTTCTTTTCAAAGTTTTTTCTTGCTCCGTTCTTACATGTTCATTGAAAATGACAATTGAGCGAAAATTTCTTTGGAGGGAGCGGGTGTTGTTCGGCTCTGACAGATTGAAGTGGGCGAAGGAAGCAATGGATGCTAATGGAGGTATATGTGGAAAGGAGCCCGACGGTAAAAAGTGGATGGGAGTATTGGTTTGAAGAATCAATGTGGAAGTTTTGCTTTAAAGCCGTCAACTTCAACATAGGAAATATGAGAAGCTGTGGTAAAGGGACAAATCAGGTGACCGGAGAGGGTTAGAGGCCGAATGCTTGGTTGGAGGAGATGAGGTAGGAGTTGACAAAGTTAAGAATAGGGTGTAGGCGCTGCTTGTAGGGGAAAGAGGGATACCGAGGTAAAGAGAACATATGTGGGATCCTTACAGAGAGAGAAGACGTGTTGTAGGGTGTGCGGTAGTACACATACCGTTTGCATTGAAATTTCATTAATTCGAGAAGGGCTTTTGTAAAACATTTACTAGAACAAGATTAATAAATAAATTAAAGTGTAACTTTTGTAAGATAGTACAAATAAGTACCAGAAATATTGACAAGTTAATTATAATCTATAATACAATACAGGGATGTTTTAATCGCCTCTTAGCCAGGATATAAGTGTTGGTTGAGATTGAATCTAAAAATTTAATCCGATGGCTATGATTAATCTCAGCAATTACTCACATCTCATACGTCACCCACGTTGCCCATATTCTCACCATCTACTCTCTCAAACTTCCGTCCCTAACTTGCAGATTGCAGAGAGAGATGAACCTAAATTCATCAATTGAATCCATCTTTCTCTCTCTACAAATCCCCAATTTCTCTCTCGCTCTCTCTCTCTCTCTCTCTCTCTAAATCATCCGCCCCACCGATCCTCCCTATCTCCAATCAAACTGTCATCTCCGCCGAATCAACCACCAATCGCCACATCCGTCTTCAGCGCACTCATCTCTCACACTAAGCAGTATTATGCTTTCGACTCTGATGACTCTGGAAAGCACGTCACCGGTCAACCGCCGCCTTCCGGTGAGTGATTCTGATTCGTGTGTGTTTTTATTTTTGTTCAATCTTTATGATTTTTGTGTTTAGGGATTTTAATTGATTGTTCGTACATTATACGAACCTGGCTAATTGTTGTGTAATCAGATAGCTACGTCGAGTATGTTGAGGAGGAAATCGATGAGGATTAATATAACGATGAAGATGATTATGATGAAGGTGATTATTTGAGTTTGGAATTGGGATGTTCGTTTTGTTCGGAAGACTATGACGCAATTGGATTGTGTCTCCATATCCAGGATCAACATCCAATCGAGACAAAATCGGGGGTATTTACAACTTCATCTTCTTTTGATTACTTCCATGCCATTATTTCATGTCTCACTTTATTATTTTTTATTTTGGTTGTCGATTTGATCCAGTTTTGACCACAAGATATTCTCAATTGGTCTAAAATTATTAACTTTGTAAGTAGTGTTTTTAATGTGGGTTTTAGTGACTGAAAATTTATCACCTAAATTGCAATAAATGTATTGATTGGTATTTGCACGTAACCATGGCAACTCCTGGACATAGAAAGAGGTCACTTTGAGCAGAACAAATACTACAAAGTTACTGATTTTCTATCTAAATAAACAACCTGCATGATGGAGTAGAAGTCATATTTTTATGGTGAGACTAAGCAAATTGGATCTAAAGTTCAAAAGTTGACTTGCGTCAGTGGTATGTATAATGCTTCTGTGTCCAAAGTAAAATTAATTTCTCCTTTCATTCATTGGCCATCTATTATAATTTGTTTGGTTTCAGGTGATGTGTACTCAACCTAGGTTTTGTGTTTTGCTCCTTAATCAGTAACACTAACAGGGACTGTGGTGGTGATGGAGCAATAAGATTTATTTTGGCTTATCTATATGTTTGCCTAACCACTTTTGTGGGGTGACTTCCTTTCCTATTCATTGGTTTTAGCTACGGGGGCTTTCCACTGTATCATAGTTACTGATTTAGAGGGGTTGCGAGTTGCGTGCCATTTATAATTAGCACGAGCTACGATTCCTAAGTCATTCTCGACTCTCTTTTCTATCTTCCTCAACAAGAAATTTAATAGGACTGGGCAAAGCAGAAGCAATCCAAGATGGGTCCTCCAGTCGTCGTTTCAGTGAGTGTGCTTTCCTCAGCTCAGTCTTTTCGGTTCTCCCTTTTGCCATGATCTAGCTTCTTCTTTTACTTATTGTTTTTTTCATTTTTTTCTATCAAATATCGTTCTAAATTTATCAGGTGAGCTCCTCCTGACGTTGCTTGGACCACCTGTGTTGCAGTCCCGGCAAGATAGTATTGGCATTAGACAATTCACCGTCATTCTTTTCTATTAATTCCTTCGTTGATGCAAATGATATTATCATTATAGACAATAGATTTTTTTTATTGCTTAGTAGTATTTGGGTAGGCAGGGTTAACAAAAAAAAATGGTACTGAGTGTTGGGTTGAAAATTGCGAAAAAGAGGAAAGTAAGTGGGGTGGGGGATAGGAGGGGACAAGAAAGAAGAAAGTGAGTGCTGGTGAGGGGTAATGCGATGAAGAAAATTTGAACTGTAGGATGCTCTTTTCCCTTTTACACAGTCACCGTGACATTGGCACGGATAGGAAGTACTAGTGTTTATTATTTGATGAATTGATTAAGTTTAGTGCATCCAAATAGTAATATTCATCCTTATATCATTAGTAATTAAAAAAAATTAAAATTAAAATTCATAAATCTCAAAGGGTGGCCCAATTAACAAATACTCCCTCCGTCCAGTTACATACTTCACACTTTCTATTTTGGGCGTCCAATTACATACTTGATGGATGTGTATTTACCCATCCAAATGATGCACTTTTAGGCTTTCTTTGCGTTTGATTCCCGAGTTTTATGTATATTTGATATGGTTTGTTAGTGTTTTGATAGTTCAGGGGCTGAAGTGCAACAATGCTGAAATCTGGGATAAAAATTGACATTTGGAAGCTTTTGGACTAAATTGGAATTATTGGAAAATTCAGGGACTAAATTGGAATTATGAAAATTTTGGACGAATTTGATTTCTAAAAATTCGTGGGATTAAATGAAAAATAAAATCTCAAAGAGCGAAGTGCAAAAGAAGTCATTACAGTGGTCAAAGTGGACTTGGCAATTGTGGGAACGAAACGAGTATAAGTGATACAAACTAGGCCAAAAAGTTGGGCCAAGGTGCCGGCCACTGCAAGGTATTTGGCCAAGACATTTGGGGCCATGGCCTAGGATTTGGGGCCAAAGGGGAGCTGCTGGGCCAATGTTATGAGAAATGCACGGGCCAACTTATTGTCACTAAGGGCGGCCGCGCACATAAGGAAGAATCTCGGCCAAAACTTACTGCCCATTAGAGAGGGCGCGCTAACAGCACTGCGGCCGCGCTTCACCCGATGTCAGCAACAGTTTCACGTATTAGTTGAGGACAGTCTTGACTTTTCACAGCTTGGGACTCTTGATTTCACCCTAATTCTATATATTTACAGCAGCTACACGTGAGTTAGGGGATCACAATATATCATATCATATTATAATTATTATTAGTTTTTGTATTTGTTTTTCTTTTTGGAATCAGCAATTGAAGAAGAAGAACAATTTCATCCAGGTTTTTATTATTTGTAAATTATGAGTAGCTAATTTCATTAGATTTGTATATTGGTTGGATCTTTACCGGATTTCTATGCATTAATATTTTAATTCTTTCTATTTGATTCCTTCTAGTTCAATAATAGATCCTAATTTCTTGTTCTTGGATTCGAGACGTATGTTAAGATACGAACTCGTCTTTGAATAATTAGGTATCGAATTCGCCATTAATTTGGGATTTTGATACATAGACCACTATTAATTGAATAACTTGGTCTGTGCCGTAATAGAATCGGATCAACGTTAGGTTTTTGTTATTCTTTAGTTCTTAATTTATTCTTGGCATATTGTGGAACCGTAATAGAATTCACAATATTAAAAGAGTATTTAGGATTGTAATTCGGCCACCTAACCGTGTCGATCCTAGCCAAAGTGAATGAACCCTAGAAGTTGAGTTGATGTTTTATAAAGTAAAATTCTGCATAGAATGATGGTAAAGTGAAATCCAATCTACGAATCTCTGCTCATAATCTGTTTTCTTGTTTAGTTAGTTTTAGTTATTTATTTTATGTTTTTAGGACTAAATCAAGTTATAAACTTTGGTTACAAAATTCATTGCTTTTACTTTACTTGTTTACCAACGAGTCTCTGTGGATTCGACCCCTGCATTTGCATACTGCTACACCGGTAGTGAGTACACTTGCTCGGTATTTTTATTACAAGAGGGAGTTTTCCTCCATCAAGTTTTTGGCGCCGTTGCCGGGGACTTGTTGCAAGTAAACAAGTAAGTTAAGTAGTGAATGCAAGGTCGTCGTTCTTTGAAGCCTACATTGGTGCCATTGGACGATAACATAAATAGACTTGAGGAAGCATTTGAGGGCGATCCCCTCTTTAATCCTCTTTTCTCAGATTCGGACACCGAATCAGAACCCTCCACCACCGAGGTAGAGGAAGAGAAAGCCGAGATGGCAGAACCACCGGCGCAGACTATGAATGATTTCCTTAGACCTAGGGTAGACACATCTACCTCTTGCATAGTCTTTGTCCGATGCGGCCAAAAATCTAGAGGTCAAAGGACACTACTTTGCCATGTTGCCAAGCTTTCACGGATTGCCTGGTGAGGATGCACTTACGTTCCTTAAAGAGTATATTATTGTTGTTGCTCAATTTTTGTTAAGACAGGGAGTGACTGAGGAGCAAATTAGATTAAAGTGTTTTCCTTACACTCTTAAGGGAGTGGCTAAAACATGGTTGATGATGCTTGCACCGAGCAGCATTAGTACTTGGGTAGAATTGCAAGATGTGTTCCTTAAAAGATATTACCCACATCATCTGTTGGCTAGTTTTAGACAGAAATTGATAACATTTTCCCAAGATATGGGGGAGCCCTTTCATGAGGCATGGGAAAGATTTAATACAATGTTAATACAGTGTCCCCACCACAACTTCACACTACCCTCACTGAACCAAGCCTTTTATGATGGCTTGAATGACAATGGTCAATCAATGGTTGACAATGCTGCTGGAGACTGTTAGTACCCGGCCCGAAAAAAAGCATTTAAATGCTTGGCCCGGTTAATTAATAAAAAACCCTAGCGAAACCCTAAAAAACCCTAATTCATTAATTCGTCCGTACCTGCGCCGTCACTGTTAGCTTGGAAAGTACGCCAGTTAGAAGTGCCGATCGGCCCTTTGCCCGTGGCATGGCCGATCGACCCTTTTATATAAAGTCGATCGACCCTTCAGCCCTAGTGCCGATCGACCCTTCAATGGCCCAGCCCAAGTTCCGAGGTATTATAAATAGGGGTGCCCGGCTCCCCATATTCACACACAATTTCTCCGGGAGAAGCGAGACTACACTTGCTTTACCCTCAGTTCTTCTTTTTCCTCTCGAATCGCCAAAATTCGACCCCAAAGTCTTGCTACAATTGGTAAGACTCTCTTTTTAATATTCTTGTTCTTTATTATTATTGTCTTTATTATTATTGTTTGCATGCTTAGTATATTTTAATTACTTTATTTCTTGCTTATGTTATATATGCTAGATTTAGGGTTGTTTTAATATATTTAATTATGCATAGCCGAGGATGATCTAAGGTTTCGCCCTAAGAAACCCAATGGATCTAGGAACTATTTCTTTCCTTCCACCTTAGTAATAATTGTCCCATGATCAACAATCCCCCAAGGATGAACGTTGATTAGTGCACCTTCCGAGGGCCTAACTCAAAGGTTCTAGGGTGTGATCATCAATAAATTCTTTCTCTCCCCTCCTCCTTATGCATGATCCCGTTTCTTCTATCTATTCCTGTAAACACCACACACAACCAACACCCCACATGCTAGAAAGACCGATTCGTCGGGCAATAGGAGTGATAACGTTTCTTCTTCTGTTGTAACTTGACCCCCGAACCCAATTAACTGTTTAGCCTTTTTTCAAAGCTTTGGGCTATATCAAAGTGGCGTGGCGACTCTCAAAATTTAAATTAATATTTTTAATATGGTTTAAATCGAGTGTCACTAAATGAATATCCCATTTCGGTCCGACTTTATATAATTATTTATTTCAAACCTCCGAATGCGCGTTGCATCGGGACGGGGTATTCACAGTGGCGATTCTGCTGGGGAAATTGTTTTGAAATTTTTTCAAACTAAGTGGGTCAGATTTTCGTTTTCTTGTGTGGTGTTGTATTTTACTTCCTTTTTCTTTTTCTCCTATTCTTAACTGTTGCATTGCATGCATGCATCTCATGTAAATAAAAATAAATCCTTTTCTTTTTTCCTTAAAAAGAATTAGACTTTTTACCTCACACTACCACTAGAGTCCGTGTCACACTGCACAGACACCCCTTAACCCTTCGGAGAAGCCAAAGTGCGGGAAGTTTGGTGATCATGTCGCCTCCCTTCCGAGTCTCACTTGGCCATCCACTCATCAGTGCGCTTCGGCTGCACGATGGGAGCCTGAAATCTAACCCTTGTGTCACCCACTTTACTAGGAATACACTCCTTGTGACCGGTTGGTTTGACTAGCTTTTTCATGTAGACAATTAATAAGGTCTTTATGTTGAGTCACTACGAATCAGTGATAAGTCAAGATCTATAGAGAGAAAAGAGCACAAAAAAAAAATTTTGATTTCCTTTTAAAGGATGTGCCATGTAAGGTCGAGTGCTTGTTAAAAGATCTTGTCTTATCATAGGTCTGTAGTACTTCCCATAAATATCATCTTAAATGTCTATATGAGACGGTTAGTCGTTAGGATCCACCACGTTAGGACCTTTAGTTAGTTGCGAAAAAGGGGTATCCCTTCCAACCAAGAGTAGGTTCTATAAAATAGAGGGCTTTTTTGTAAATAAAGTGCTTAACTATCCCTCATTTCTAGGACCCTCCGAGGTCCGCTCCTCATTTCTAGGACCCTTCGAGGTCCGCTCTTCATTTCTAGGACCCTCCGAGGTCCGCTCTTCAGTTCTAGGACCCTTCGAGGTCCGCTCTTTATTTCTAGGACCCTCCGAGGTCCGCTCTTCATTTCTAGGACCCTCCGAGGTCCGCTCTTCATTTCTAGGACCCTCCGAGGTCCGCTCTTCATTTCTAGGACCCTCCCAGGTCCGCTCTTCATTTCTAGGACCCTCCGAGGTCCGCTCTTCATTTCTAGGACCCTCCGAGGTCCGCTCCTCATTTCTAGGACCCTTCGAGGTCCGCTCCTCATTTCTAGGACCCTCCGAGGTCCGCTCCTCATTTCTAGGACCCTCCGAGGTCCGCTCCTCATTTCTAGGACCCTCCGAGGTCCGCTCCTCATTTCTAGGACCCTCCGAGGTCCGCTCCTCATTTCTAGGACCCTCCGAGGTCCGCTCCTCATTTCTAGGACCCTCTGAGGTCCGAGGTCCGCTCCTCATTTCTAGGACCCTTCGAGGTCCGCTCCTCATTTCTAGGACCCTCCGAGGTCCACTCCTTATTTCTAGGACCCTCCGAGGTCCACTCCTTATTTCTAGGACCCTCCGAGGTCCACTCCTCATTTCTAGGACCCTCCGAGGTCCACTCTCCATTTCTAGGACCCTCCGAGGTCCGCTCTTTACTTCTTGGACCCTTCAAGGTCAACACCCTCTACTGCGGACCGCTCTAGGATCAGTCTCTCTATCTTGGACCGTTCAAGGACCACTCTTTAACCCTTCGTGGTGCTCTTCCTATACTATGTCCACTCTCCCAATCTTGGACCATTCAAGGTCCACTTCTCATATCTTGGACCGTTCAAGGTCCGCTCTTCTTCTCTTGGACCCTTCAAGGTCCGCTCCTCTTCTCTTGGACCCTTTAAGGTCCACTCCTCTTCTCTTGGACCCTTTAAGGTCCACTCCTCTTCTCTTGGACCCTTTAAGGTCCACTCCTCATCTCTTGGACCCTTCAAGGTCCACACTCCTCATATCTTGGACCGTTCAAGGTCCGCTCTTCTTCTCTTGGACCCTTCAAGGTCCACTCCTCAATTTAGGACCTTTCGAGGTCCACTCTCTCTATCTAGGACCATTAAAGGTCCACCTTTCCACCTGAGACTCTTCGAGGTCCACCTCGTCTCTTGGACCATCCATGGTCCATTCCTCTACCTTTGACCACCCACGGTCTACATCCTTCAAGTTAGGACCCTTCAAAGTTCTACCTCTTATCTCTTGAACCATCCGCAGCTTGCTCCCTTAGCCTTAAAACCATCCATAGTTTAGATCCTTTATCTCTAGCACCCTTCACCAAAGACCCACCTAGATCAAACCTCTCTCGACCCATATAGATCAAACCACCATCTAGGGCCTACCTAAGACAACTTACCAAGTCCGATTAGCTCGTCTAGATCACCCTCACTTATATTTGACCAAGGATCGAGTCATCTTCCTCTCTTTTTTTCACCAAACGGACTCTTTTACATTCATCCTCTCTCTTTCTCTAAACTTAACCCTGGTTGTATCATCAATCGGGGCCCCCTCGAACTACGGTGACTCTGAGACTCGTACCTTAAATGGTAAGGGTTACGTAGGCAACTTCAGCCCGGTCAAACTCTCAAATTGTGGAGATCAACTATTTTCTCAGAGATGCCTTAAGATTAATTATGAATCTAATTCAACTCATTGGTTTGACTCTGCCGTATGTTCTTATAGAATTCTACATCATGTCTCTGGAGAAAAGCATTGAAGCCCTCAAAGAAGTCTCAAACATGAGGATGGGAGTGATCAACCTCCTCAAAGACATGCATGAAATTGAGCAATACCATTTGTCTTACATTCAGAATACTTGAGAAGAGTTCCTCCTCCTATTCAATTCCTGGGGTCCCTATCATCCACATGCTTATGGTTCCCTTATGGTCCTACACATCGAATTTCTCATTCAGATGCCCGCTGTGGCTACCAACCAACTAAAGGCATCAATACCCGAGAAGAAGATCAACAAGGAACATTTTGATGACTTAGGAATGCCTGTGGGTGAGTTCTTCGACATTTTGGTGGGAAAGAATTTGATCGAGCCGCTCGAGAACTACAAGCCTATTAACCCAAAGGAAGACTTAGATACATCCAAGTTTTGCAGATACCACAAGTACGCTGGGCATACCACTGACAAATGTGTGCAACTGAAACGCTCAATTCAAAGATTGATCAACCAAGGGAAGACCCAAGGCCTCATTGATGAAGGAACCCTCACCCTTCGAGGGAAGATTTAGATTCATTCAGTCTTGTAGGTTCTAGTGCGTCTTTTACGTCCATTTTGGGCATTGATATGTAATGTCCACTTTGAACTAGTTACTTCGATAATAAAAAAGGTCTTTCTTTCTTTTCTCTCTAGACTTGAGACATAATCTCGCATTACTTTCAAGAAGATTGTTTTATTTATAATTATCAATTGGTTGCTAATCTCACTGATAAACTCACCGGCTAATAAAGTAAACAATGAATGAATGCTTTGATTGGAGTAAACAACTCACCGTTCCTTCTTCATATACACCATCCCTATACACCCTTCTCTCATACACTCTCTTCATACTCCACCATATACTTTTCATACACTCCTTGTACATACCCGTTATACCTTCTCAAACATACACTTCCCCAAATACACTCTCCCCCGCTTGACCTCCTTTCCATATGATCAAGATAAGCAAAGACCGTTGTTGCTCATCATCAGAAAATAGCTGCTCACGCCACTGCAATTTAAAGAAGATGCAAGGAGTTGTTCTTATCCTTCGCAAGAGCTACATAAATATCAGCTTGGGGCTCACCAACCCCCCAATCTCGCGTCTCCTCTGATTTTCCATTCGATCGATAAGCTTTCATTGAATATGCTCACATATCTTTCTTATGGTCCGAATACATTCTGCCTTACTTAATAAGTCGGTTAAATGAGTTTGCATTTATTTTAAACACTCCTTTGAGAATGCCATCCAGTAGCGATTGAAGCTTAAACCTCTCACCATAGGAAGCCATAACCTTATCCTCACTAAATAATACCCTTTCATTTCAAGATCGACAAGTTTTGAGACCCTAAGGAAGAAGCCCATACTAGGGGCTCCCTCGACTCACAAAGGAAGTAATCACCTCCAAACCCAAGAGGGAAAAGGTAAACGCATCCTAAGGCATACACTAGGGGCTATCGCGAGCAAACAAATCCGAAGGCTTTTCTCGATAAGAGGGTGTTAAAAAAAAAAAAAAAAAAAAAAAAAAAAAAAAAAAACTTCATCACCCCAAAGTGAACCTCCCATCTCAAAGGTTGTGAAAACGAGACATCGAGTGAAGGTCCTATCGTGATCAAGTTACTTGCTGAAATCACAACAAACTCGCGAGAAGAAGCAACAAAAATTCCCTCTTGGACAAATCCCGTAAACCAATTCCAAAGTCCATCCTCTCACTTTTAGAGGATTCCATCACCACCCTTGACCTTATCAAAATCAAAGTTAACCTCACTCTTAGAGGTTCTGAAGAAGCAACAACAAGAAAATCCCCTCACCTTAGAAATTCCAAACACATCCCTCAAGCCAACCTCTCAGCAAATAGCCCAGCCGACCTCTCACTTTAAGAGGTCATGTTAAGCATCACCCAATGATCGATCGCAACCCAGAGCCCAGCTACAACCGCTACCGGATGGCATTCTCAAAAGATTATTTAAAAGAAATGCATATTCAGATTTTTGAGTCACTTGTTATCCTACGTGAGCATATTACATATTCTCTCAAAAGTTTGGGAACTTGTCCTATTCTTGAAATTCGTTCATTCGATTCCTCAAACACTGTCTGCAAAAGTCTCACTGGGGCTTCGCATCCGTGCCTCTCAGCGGCACTCCGGTAAAAGCAAGGAGACACGCGAGAACAAAGGAACAAAGAATCTTCACTTGAAGGAATGAAAAAATCTTTGGGTTATAATCAGTCAATTCCCACCTTTTCTTCCACCCCAATCTTTTTTCTATTTTTCATTCTTTCCCATGAAGGAAATCAATGCAACGGCAGCCCGCACCACAATTACCACCGAACAGAGCAGCAAGCAACAACGGAACATCCTTCTCCTTCTAAAGACAAGCCAGATTTCACCTCCAAATCAAAACATTCATTTGTTTACCTATATAATTGGAATTTGATAAACCAATCAGTGAGGTCCATTCACGAGCAATCAAGATATAATTCGAATAAAATAATTCTTCAAATGTCTCGACAAGTCTTCTTTTTCTACATCATAGGAAAATAGAGCCAAACACTCTGTCTTTACGTGCTGCGGGGGCTTCCATACACTTTTCCACACCTTGTGATGCTTATACTCTCCCAAAAGAGTCAAACCCAGCGAAAGTGTCATACACGAACTCGGGATCCATTCCCACCTTCGAAAAAATGCGCCCCGCACATATACATTTCCGAGTCTTGTCCAAGCGATTGACCATTGTTCGAAACGAGGGGTCGTCCCGTGGCCGCAAGATGACTCTGTCTCGCAAATAGGGATGCATTGAATCTCTCCAAGCCGGGGCTTTTGTTAAGCCGTTCTCTCAGGCTCTCTTCGGTTTGCTCTGCATCATCAATCAAGCTTCGCCATTCCCTTCGTGTTTGCTTTGCATCATCAACCGGGGCTTCGCCATTCATCATCAATCGGGACTTCGCCAAGGTCACTTCATCAAACATTGGGGCTCCCCTCAACAAAAATGGGTCGACTATGTGCTCTAACAAAAATCGGAGCTCCAATGAAGTCATATCTAGCATGAAGGGCATCCCTTGTCATCAAGATCAGCATGTGGCAAACTCTTTGAGTTAGTTAGAAACATGATTAATCATAAGGCCTCTTTATCAAATAAACATGCTTTCAAAATACTGTCCTCCTTGATACCTTGTTTACAAAAATCACTCTTTGGTCTCCACAAATTTTCAAACTCTTCAAATCTATCAAAAACGTATCTCTGTGACTCTCAAGATGACTCGGCCCTTATCTCTGGACATCAAACTTACCTAATCCCACCTTCTATCATCGACACTCACTCGGCCTCGCCTAGTTTAAACCAATAACCTTTCTGCTCAAACTGCCTTGTTTAGACTTACCGCAAATGTAAAACCCTAGCCTCAAGCCTAGGTGACAAATACCTCTTTAAACCCTAGCCTCATGTCTAGGTGACAAATACCTCTCTAAACCCTAGCCTCAAGCCTAGGTGACAAATACCTCTCTAAACCCTAGCCTCAAGCCTAGGTGACAAATACCTCTCTAAACCCTAGCCTCAAGCCTAGGTGACAAATACCTCTCTAAACCCTAGCCTTAAGCCTAGGTGACAAATGCCTCTCTAAAACCCTAGCCTTAAGCCTAGGAGACAAGACTCCTCTCTAAGCCTTAGCAATGATTATCCTAATCTTTTAATCGCTTGGTTCTTCGGCTCGGGAAGCCATAATAATCCCAACTATTCTTCATCAGTAAACAGTAACCTAAGTCCTTTGGCAGCTACAGTTTCCCGCATTTCAGAGGTCTATCCTCCATTTCAAAGGGTCCGTCCCGCATCTTCAAAGGGTCCGTCCCGCATTTCAGAGGTCTATCCTCCATTTCAAAGGGTCCGTCCCGCATCTTCAAAGGGTCCGTCCCGTACTTTCAAAGGGTCCGTCCCGCATCTTCAAAGGGTCCGTCCCGCATTTCAGAGGTCTATCCTCCATTTCAAGGGTCCGTCCCGCATCTTCAAAGGGTCCGTCCCGGGGTCCGTCCCGCATCTTCAAAGGGTCCGTCCCGCGGACAGTCAAATCTTTGGGTGACCCCCCGGACAGTCAAATCTTAGGGGTGACTCCCACAAAAGTCAAATATTTGGCTTTTGATTCCCACACAGTTTTTTCCCACATTGCCCCATACACTTTCTCTCAGTACGCGAATCAAGACTAAACTTGGTTTATTTGCACAATACACGGAGAAATCAAGACTACACTTGATTTGTTCCATCACACACAATTTTCAAAGGGAAAATCAAGACTATACTTGAATTTCCTTTTCACACTTTATCTCACAAATCAAGACTACACTTGATTTGTTCCATCACACACGATTTTCAAGGGAAAAATCAAGACTATACTTGAATTTCCTTTCCACACATTATCTCACAAATCAAGACTACACTTGATTTGTTCCATCACACACAATTTTCAAAGGAAAAATCAAGACTATACTTGAATTTCCTTTCCACACATTATCTCACAACATATCTTCACACGGAGAAATCAAGACTACACTTGATTTGTTCCATCACACATGATTTTCACGGAGAAATCAAGACTACACTTGATTTGTTCCATCACACACGATTTTCAAGGGAAAAATCAAGACTATACTTGAATTTCCTTTCCACACATTATCTCACAAATCAAGACTACACTTGATTTGTTCCATCACACACGATTTTCAAGGGAAAAATCAAGACTATACTTGAATTTTCTTTCCACACATTATCTCACAACATATCTTCACACGGAGAAATCAAGACTACACTTGATTTGTTCCATCACACATGATTTTCACGGAGAAATCAAGACTACACTTGATTTGTTCCATCACACATGATTTTCACGGAGAAATCAAGACTACACTTGATTTGTTCCATCACACACGATTTTTCAAGGGAAAAATCAAGACTATACTTGAATTTCCTTTCCACACACAACATATTTTTCCACGGAGAAGGCAAGACTATACTTGATTCTCCTTTCCGTACATCTCTCAATATTATTCGAATCGTCCTTAGATTCGATCCTCAAAGCCTCACCACAAATCGCATCTTTGGCTTGAGACGCTGCACGTCCGCCATTCTCGGGTACTAAACGCCCACTCTTTCGAACTACGACTTGGCTTGATTCCTCTTGGGATACGTAGGTAGCCCGACGTGGGTCCAGCCACTTGACCTACCGGGTCATCCTTTTTGCGACTCAGCTCGAGTCCAAAAACCTCACATCCACAAGGTCACTTTCCTTACCTCCTGAAATCCCTTTTTTCAGGACGGATCCTATTCTTTTATCGTCGACCCCACTTGTCTTACAAGAAGCGTCGCCGAGGGGCTACTGTTAGTACCCGGCCCGAAAAAAAGCATTTAAATGCTTGGCCCGGTTAATTAATAAAAAACCCTAGCGAAACCCTAAAAAACCCTAATTCATTAATTCGTCCGTACCTGCGCCGTCACTGTTAGCTTGGAAAGTACGCCAGTTAGAAGTGCCGATCGGCCCTTTGCCCGTGGCATGGCCGATCGACCCTTTTATATAAAGCCGATCGACCCTTCAGCCCTAGTGCCGATCGACCCTTCAATGGCCCAGCCCAAGTTCCGAGGTATTATAAATAGGGGTGCCCGGCTCCCCATATTCACACACAATTTCTCCGGGAGAAGCGAGACTACACTTGCTTTACCCTCAGTTCTTCTTTTTCCTCTCGAATCGCCAAGATTCGACCCCAAAGTCTTGCTACAATTGGTAAGACTCTCTTTTTAATATTCTTGTTCTTTATTATTATTGTCTTTATTATTATTGTTTGCATGCTTAGTATATTTTAATTACTTTATTTCTTGCTTATGTTATATATGCTAGATTTAGGGTTGTTTTAATATATTTAATTATGCATAGCCGAGGATGATCTAAGGTTTCGCCCTAAGAAACCCAATGGATCTAGGAACTATTTCTTTCCTTCCACCTTAGTAATAATTGTCCCATGATCAACAATCCCCCAAGGATGAACGTTGATTAGTGCACCTTCCGAGGGCCTAACTCAAAGGTTCTAGGGTGTGATCATCAATAAATTCTTTCTCTCCCCTCCTCCTTATGCATGATCCCGTTTCTTCTATCTATTCCTGTAAACACCACACACAACCAACACCCCACATGCTAGAAAGACCGATTCGTCGGGCAATAGGAGTGATAACGTTTCTTCTTCTGTTGTAACTTGACCCCCGAACCCAATTAACTGTTTAGCCTTTTTTCAAAGCTTTGGGCTATATCAAAGTGGCGTGGCGACTCTCAAAATTTAAATTAATATTTTTAATATGGTTTAAATCGAGTGTCACTAAATGAATATCCCATTTCGGTCCGACTTTATATAATTATTTATTTCAAACCTCCGAATGCGCGTTGCATCGGGACGGGGTATTCACAGAGGCTCGATAGGAGCCAAGACCCCGGACGAGACTAAAGAGTTATACGAGATGTTGAGTGCTAATTCTCAACAAAAGAGTTCAAGGGGTAGAACAAGGGGGGTATTAGATTTGACTGCTACTGATAATCTTTCCAAGCAAATTGCAGTCTTAAGTAGTAAATTTGATAAATTGACTGCCTGTGGCACTTCTGCTGGTGCTAATGTTATTACTGATTATTTTGCAAATTGTGGTTTATCATCTCATGTGACTAATATGTGTCCAAGTGCAGCAAATTTCTTTTATAATCATGAACAGGCACATGCTTTCAATGGATATGCACCAAGGCCACCACCCCAAGGCAACCCATATGGCAACTACAATCCATGGGGTGGCCATCATAATCAGCAAGTGAAACCTCTTCATGTGCCACCACCTGGACAATATGATAAAGAGCCTTGGGAGCTGGCAGTCCAGCAGTTAAGGATGGAGGTGCAGCAAAGTAATAGAAATTCAGAAGCTGCGATTGAAAAGATGGGCACACAAGTAGAGCAACTTGTGAAGGTTGCCCAAGAGTTGATGAAAGAGAAAAACCCACCTGAGCAAGCAAAGTCAATCACGACAGTGTGGGATGAAAGTGAGGAAATTGAGGAGGTATTTCTATCTTCTCTTGATAATTTTGATTGTTTTGATAATAATGATGAGGTTAATGAGGATGAGAGTGGGGAGATTCAACATGTATTTTCTGCATTAAATTTAGAAACCCCTTTCCCTAATGTTGTAAAAACCACATCCCCGAGTGGTGTGGAGTTTAAAAAATTCAAACATGTTCAAAAAGATCCCGGATGTTTCACTATCCCAATTTCGTTAGGGGGTCAAAATTTTAAAGGTTTGTTGGATCTTGGGGCAAGTGTCAATGTGATGCCCTTTCATGTTTTTAGAAGTTTGGGGGTATGTGAGTTGAAACCACCCATGAGAGACTTGCAATTGGCGGATCTCTCAATCAAAAGGCCCTTAGGGGTTATTGAAGGGGCGTTGGTTAAAATTGATAAAATTATTATCCCCATTGACTTTTATGTGATGTGTAAGGAGGGATCAAGTGAGGAACAACTGAAAACTCCCATTCTGCTTGGGAGGCCATTTATGTTTGACACTAAGGCCACTATTGACGTGTGCCAAGGGGTGGTGTCCTTGAGAGGTATGGGGGAGGAATGTAAGTTTGTTATGTTTAAGAATGACAAGAACCTTCCCCTTAATGATAGTTTTGTAGGAGCCCTAACTGATGTACCAATTGTCAAATATGATGTGAATGGATGTGAGAAAAGTGGGGATAATGCGGACGTTTGTCCCGTGGCTAGTAACACTAAAGCCGACCAATACTCTAGGAGTAACGGGTCGTATCACTCCCCACACGACTCCCATAAAGAGTCGAATCCATCACATTTACCACAAGGGCCTTCAAAATTGAGAGTTAGTGAGGAGAGTTATAGTGATTTATCTGATTCTATATTTTTAAATATTTTTATGCATGATAACTCTCTTGATCTTGGTTGTGAGAATGATGTTCTGCAGGTTGCAGAAAATGTTGAGTTTGGGGGTGGAAACCCCAATAAAAAGAAAAGAAAGAGGGGTAAGCACAAGCGTAAAGTTTCAAAAATAAATGTGGCTTTACCCCTACTTGTTAACAATGGAGAGCTGAATTGGAAAGAGAAGGGCATTTGTGCCCGTGAGGAAAAGAGATGGTCCAAAGGCCGCAAAGCTAAGGCCAAGTAAGCTTGAAACCATAGTCGGGCTAACGATTTTAACCAAATGCGCTGCTTGGGAGGCAACCCAATGAGGTATATTTTATTTTATGTTAATTACTGTTTAGTAGTGTCTTGCCATCTGTCGAACCCAAGGCACGCTTTTGTTCTCTTTGCTATGAGGACATAGCATGTTTTGAGTTTGGGGGTAGGCAACTCTCCGAGTTTGTGGATTTATAGGGGAGTGTATATAGTGTCACCCTCTAAAAAAATAGAAAAATTTAAAAATTTTGTTCTTTTCATAGTTGGGATGTTGGCCAAAGTCTATGATAATTAGAGTGTGCTTTAATTTTAGAATCACATGTGCTATTATTAGTGTGGTGATTGGGATTGCATTGAAACATTTAAATTATGATTGCACCACCTCTCACTTCCGTATCATATCCTTGGTCATTGTCATCAACTTAGGTGCCTTTTATGGGATCACTTCGTGTATTCTCGGGGTCCCTAGAACATGATTGCATGATTGTCAATAACACGTCAATAGGTTACTTGATATATATGGCTATTCTTTGAATCCCTTTTGTGAGCCTTAAACTTTCTAGTCACTTATATAAAAAATTTCGCTAGAACCCCTTTTGAGCTTGAAAAAGAATGGAATCTCTCACAAAGTGGGAGGTTATTTTAGACCACCATTCGCCTTCTTTTGTACCCTCATTGTCCTACCCTTTTAACCTATACACAAATTTAATTTTTCTCACCTTTTCAAGAAAGTGAAACTAGGGAATGAATTGGGAATTGTGGGGAATGTTATGAAAATCAAAGGGTTGAGTGGAAATTGGTCACGAAAATAAAGAAGTGGGTCATGTTATGTAATGAAAAGAGGGGCTTGATAAAAAAAATATTGAATGCACATTCTTCGTGATGTAATCTTTCAAAAAAAAAAAAAAAATGAAAAAATCGAGCCCTCTCTAATGTCAAAGTGAAAATCATGTTTTAAGGTGACCAAAGGAAGTAGTGGAATGTGCTCAACCCCATGTCAATGTATGAAAAAGTTTTAGTTTGTGGGTTGGCACATTGAAAAGTAATAAGGGTGAGTGGAGAAATTATCATAAAGTGAGGATGTATTGTTACAAGAAGACTTTCTAGTTCACTTTCTTATTGTTCGTATGTCCTTACCTTATTTTGTAACCATGAACCTAGCCCTGCGATCTTTCGCACTTAACATTTAAGCCATATTATTCTTTCAAATACCGAGTAACCGGGTTGACAATCGTGTAAATATGCATATGAGTGTCCTTTTTGGTTTGTACTGTCTATGGCATATTTATTAAGAGCATCACTTAGTGAATCCATAAACAATCTTAGGTTGTTGGCAGTGACCTCCCATAATTCATTCATCATTCAGGCCGCGGTGGAAAATTGTGAGTTTTATGCTTCAATGTGATTGTAATCCCATTACTGTGGTGGCACTTGTTGATTATGTGTGTTGGTGAGAATCTGAGACTTGTATGGCCAATGACTCATCTGTGATAGAACATCCCAAAAATAATTATTTTGTTTTAATATTTTATTTAGAGTAATTTTATTTTACTTCTTTTAGTTTTGTTTTACTCGGGACGAGCAAAATGTTAGTTTGTGGGTGTTTGATGGATGTGTATTTACCCATCCAAATGATGCACTTTTAGGCTTTCTTTGCGTTTGATTCCCGAGTTTTATGTATATTTGATATGGTTTGTTAGTGTTTTGATAGTTCAGGGGCTGAAGTGCAACAATGCTGAAATCTGGGATAAAAACTGACATTTGGAAGCTTTTGGACTAAATTGGAATTATTGAAAAATTCAGGGACTAAACTGGAATTATGAAAATTTTGGACGAATTTGATTTCTAAAAATTCGTGGGATTAAATGAAAAATAAAATCTCAAAGAGCGAAGTGCAAAAGAAGTCATTACAGTGGTCAAAGTGGACTTGGCAATTGTGGGAACGAAACGAGTATAAGTGATACAAACTAGGCCAAAAAGTTGGGCCAAGGTGCCGGCCACTGCAAGGTATTTGGCCAAGACATTTGGGGCCATGGCCTAGGATTTGGGGCCAAAGGGGAGCTGCTGGGCCATGTTAGGAGAAATGCACGGGCCAACTTACTGTCACTAAGGGCGGCCGCGCACATAAGGAAAAGGAAGAATCTCGGCCAAAACTTACTGCCCATTAGAGCGGGCGCGCTAACAGCACTGCGGCCGCGCTTCACCCGATGTCAGCAACAGTTTCACGTATTAGTTGAGGACAGTCTTGACTTTTCACAGCTTTGGGACTCTTGATTTCACCCTAATTCTATATATTTAATACTTCACACTTTGTTTCCTACATTATTTTAATACTCACAACACCATTATAATTTACTATTCCCTCCACTCATTCTCTCTCCTATTTTACTTTTACACTCACAATATTATATCATTATTTTTTTTTTTAATCTATGCGTAAACAGTAACTGCGAAGCATGTATTTGGACGGAGGAAGTAAGCTATAGTAGATGGGCCTACAGTGAAAGAGGAGTATTTTGCAATTAACCTCAAAAGAAGCGAACAAGGAACTAACATGGCATTTCACCCCATAAAGAAAATATGAAACTATGCCATAAAACTATAACTGACTGTAAAATACTGACATATCTAAGGGTATATTGGTCAATCCAAAAGCTACTTTCCGGTTTGATACTTTTCCGTTCCGAAATAATCTTTCAACATTTTTTTTAACATCGTGAAAATACTTTAAATAATAGTTTTAGGTTAATTTAATTATCTAAATGAAAAACGTAAAATTATTTTTAAAAGTTATTTATAATGATGTATCAATAACATGTTTTAAATTTTTAATAAAATTATTAAAAAAACTTAAATTTGTTGTTTAAAGTATTTTTGCAATGACAAAAATAAATAGAAAGATTATTTCAGTATGACAAAGTGTCAAAACATGATAATATTTTAAGGGTAAAAAATATGATATGATTTCAAAAGATTGAGCACAAAATGAAATGAATATTTAATTTTGTATTCAACTTTTTATTAACGTGTTCTTAGTATTATTTATTTTAATAATAAGATAAATACAGTAAATCCGATTACAAGAAAATGAAAATGAGTCTGCGACCCAAAAGGGCCTTCTCGGGAGAACAATTTCGGAAAAATTGCCATATTTATATGTAAACCCCAAACAAAATCCATTGACAGAAAAAGACTTGTTCTTGAAAAGAAAGAGAATTTTTCAATCTGTGGAAAATCATAGAAAAAGCATAAGAAAATTCAAGAATTTTGCAGTTCAAAGCTACCCAGCACATTGGTATTTTTCCTTTTTCTTTTTCTTTATTACTTTTTGGCTCTGTATCTATCTCTATATATCTTTCCCTCAGCTCAGCACACGATTTCATATAAACACTTGCAATTACATTATTTGGTGACCCTTTTTCTTCTTTAGGGTTTATTTGAGGTTGATTTTTGGATCTTCAAAGTGAAGTTGTGATCTTTTCCATTTGTGAACTGGACATGGATTGCGAAGGTTTGGGGATCTAACATTATTCTGTAATTGGGGAAACATGTCTCAGACCAACTGGGAAGCTGATAAAATGTAAGATTTTTCTATTTTAAGATTATGTGTTGAATTACCATTTCCTTGATTTTTTGTTGCCTTTTTCTGCTTGTTTTGTTCTGGGTATTTGAAAGATTTCTCTAATTTTATACGGATTTTTTTTTATCTTCATTTTCTTGACACGCTCCGTTGTTGTTGCTGTTGTTTTCAGTTTGATTGTTTTAGGGTTTATAATTTCCTCCCGTCTTTTAATTGTTTAATAATTATCAATTATTTTGAATTAAGGGTTGGGGTTTAATATTTTGAATTCTTGTGACTTTGTGTGTGTGTGTGTGTTAGTCTTTAGGTCTGATATTTTGGGGTGTAGACTGGCTTGCCTCTCTTTGTATGTGTTTGTGTGTGTTAGTCTTCAGGTCTTTTGGGTATGTAGACTTGCTCGCCTATCATTGCACTCCCTCCGTCCCAAAATGAATAACCATTTGGAATTTAAGGGCCAATTTGAAAAGGTTGATTTTTAATAGAAAAAAAAATCATAAACATTCTTGCTTTTCACTTCCAAAAATATAGTTTTGCAAAAATAGAATGTACATGAAAAAAAATTGTAACAAAAATCATTTAGGACAAAGTTATTTGAAGCTAAAGTTTTAAAAGGTCATTCATTTTGGGACAAAAAAGGATATTCAATTTGGGACAAATGGAATATGTGTTTGTGTGTGGGAGAGTGTGTGTGTTTTTTAGGTAAAGAGGGATATTCTGCTCATTTTCATATTTGGTTAACAGGCTGGATGTTTACATCCATGACTATTTAGTAAAGAGGGATTTAAAGGCTTCCGCTCAGGCTTTTCAAGCCGAAGGAAAAGTATCATCTGATCCTGTTGGTATGTTTCTCTTCTGCTTATGTTGTTAAAATGGTGGTAAAGGAATTTATTCAGTTTTGAGTTTCCTTTTTTATTTTTTTTGTATTCATTATTAACAATTTCACCATGGAATTCCAGCCATTGATGCGCCTGGTGGGTTTCTCTTCGAGTGGTGGTCAGTGTTTTGGGACATATTCATCGCCAGGACTAATGAGAAACATTCGGACGTAGCAGCTTCTTATATTGAGGTCAGTTTCCATAATTCAAATTTTCTACTTTTCTCTTTATCTCTTTTTTTTTTTTTTTTTTTAACTAGAAGTTCTCTAGGCTATTTTCAGTTGGATTGAAATAGGACATAAATTAACAAACTTGAAGTTGTAAATATCAAACCATCCTCCCCGTCATCTATGTTCTCTCATATCCTTGTTGACTTACCTCCCCTCCACTTTCTCATAGCTCACTCGTTTTCCTCTAATTTTCATTTAACTTGTCACATTGTAAGCCAGTTTCATGTTTAATGCAAATCTCCAGCCGGCCAACCTTAACTTCATGCTGCAATGTTTATACGATATTCTTAATTTCTATATGTACTGTAATGAAAGCACAAGTAGTGTGTCTTGATAAGCACATTATGATATATTTAAGATTACCTTTCTATAACATATTGTATTAAATTAGTATGGTATAATTCTATTTTCTTAAATCGTTATATCATCTCCTTTTCAGGACGTACCATTTTAGTAATTCTAGTCTAAATCATATCGGAGAATTGGGTATGTAATTATCCAAGTGGTATTACACTTATCTTGAAGTAATTATAATACGGTTGCTTGTTTAGTTACAGTGAGTTATTTCCTTGCTCATAGAGTACACACCAACAAATTTTTATCCTTATGTAGGAGTTCATCTCCCCACGAGATATAGATTTGGATTGCTCTTATAAGGTCAAATCCGATCAAATTTCTGGTTTAGAAATTGTGCGTGTGTGTGTGTTTGATAAGTAAATACATGCATTGGAAATTCGCCAAAGGGGCGGACGTAGAAGCAAAAGGACTAGAAATTGTGATTTCTCACATCATGTAGTAATAAATTTTAACATGGCAGACTCAAATAATCAGAGCGAGGGAGCAGCAACAACAGCAGCAACCCCAGCAACCACAACATCCGCAGCAACAGCAACAGCAGCAGCAACAACAACAGCAAATGCAGATGCAGCAGCTCTTAATGCAAAGGCACGCTCAGCAAGCTCAGGCTCAGCAACAGCAGCAGCAATCACAGCAACAGCAGCAGCAGCAAGCGCAGCAACAACAGCAACAACAACAGCAACAGCAACAACAAGCTCAGCAACAACAGCAAAGGAGAGATGGGGGCCACCTCCTAAATGGTTCAGCTAATGGGCTTGTTGGTAATGACACTCTTATGAGACAGAATCCTGGAGCTAATGCTATGGCTACAAAAATGTACGAGGAAAGATTAAAATCGCCACTGCCAAGGGATTCTATGGATGATGCAGCTATGAAGGTAGATGTCTCATGGGGTGTATTAGGCAAATTAAAAGAATTGTGATTCATTTTTATAACCATTTTACTTATTTGTACAGCAAAGATTTGGTGAAAATGTCGGCCAGCTCTTGGATCCAAATCACGCTTCAATACTGAAGTCTGCTGCTGCTGCTGGCCAGCCTTCTGGGTAATTCTCATCCTTACTTATTTGCTTGGTAATTTAAGACTTAAAATCAACAGGTTAATGTTGGACAAGACAAGACTTCTGTTTCCATACACTTATGGAACTTCACATTACTTGCATGATTAGAGATAAAAAATGGGTTTATTGGACTAGATATTGGAAAATAATTCTTATCTTGATTCACTGATTTTCAATTTGGCATGTCCCAGATATATCCCATTCCCGGTCCAAGGGGTGAACAGAGCTTTCATTTGGGTTTAGCCCCTTGAATTAGAATTAACAAGCCCTCACAAGTCACAACGTGCATTCTGCGAGGGTCCTTTTTTTAATATTTATCTAATATATTGAGCTTCAAGAGGACCCTGTAGAATAGAGTGAACTTTCTTTGTTTTATGCCGAACAGTTCCCATTTAACTCTATCTGCACATTGAGTTTTGACATGGTTATTCACGCCTTTTACTGCTTACGAAACTTATATATGAAGCTTTCCTTTGCGTAGAATGTTGTTTAATTGAAGAGCAGGAATATGGCCAGATGTGTGTTATGATCACAACCGAAACTATTGCTTCTTTTTATTTTTATAAAGCCTAAATTCATTCAATTTTGGTCAAGACTATACTTGATGCTAATTGAAAATGTTATTTTCAGGCAAGTGCTGCATGGTTCAGCTGGTGGTTTGTCCCCACAAGTGCAAGGCCGGAACCAGCAACTTCCAGGCTCCACAGCAGTTAGTATCCTCTTCTTTCCTCTAAACATTCCATGTGTGTGTATATGTTGACACCCCTCTCACATTCTCACAGTATCCACTGTTCTCGTTCTTGTTATTTTTATTTGGGGGTGGGGTGGAGGGATTGGTGCCTTTAATTCTAGCGTTACTATAATCATGACCACATTTGTTTGAAATAGGAAATCAAAACTGAGATGAACCCAATACTGAATAACAGAGCTGGAGGCCCTGAAGGATCATTGATTGGAATTCCTGGTAATTTTGGCTCAATACTTCCCTTCTATTCGCATCATTTTAAATTCAAATCATGTAGTTGATTTTACTTTAGTCGTATACTTCTGGGCATGAGTTCCATCTTTAGATGCATGGAACTTACACAGTATATCGTTTCCTTGGATAGGATCAAATCAAAGTGGTAACAATTTAACATTGAAAGGATGGCCTCTCACAGTAAGTACATTTTACATTTAAGTTTTGTTTGGTTTCTTATTGTCCTTCCATTTTGATAGTTTCTTGAATTATCCTTGCTAGTGCATATCTCTAACATTTGAAGTCTAAGCGGTTCGGAACTTCCATTTTTTGTTATTTGTACCTTTTGTACAAGGATATAAAATGACGTTGAATGTGAGGTGGTCTGATGCGGTCCGGAACTTCTATTTTTAGTAATTTTCCAGTGATAGTTCCATTTAATTACAACCCAACCCATCCAACCCTACAAAAAAAAAAGCTTTTACTCCCTCCATCGCAATTGAAGATGTGAGTTTTCCTTTTGCCCCTATCCCATTTGAAGAGTGACAATTCACTTTAATGGAACAACAAATTGACTGCATTATACTTCATTTTCCTGCCTAGTTCTGGATCAAATATTGCCACCTAGCTTAAATTCAAATGTTTTTAGGGGGAATTTGGAAAGTTAGTGGATCTTCAAGCATTTTCTTTATATGCATGTTTAGTTAAACGTTACTTTTCTATTGGGACGGAGGTAGTACCGTATTTCTAAAGTAGCAACCAAGAACTTTTATGCAAAGAAATAGTGCTTTTTAGATGTGACGATGTTCAATGTGGTAATTTTTGATGGTGGTCCTACTTTTTTGTAGCCACCCACATACGGAATGATGAGACTGTAGTCATGCTGTCCAAATTGATTGTGAAGTGTAATTTCTGTTTGTGATTAGTGTTGTCATGATTGGTGTGCACAATCAAGGGCAGACCCATGACCATGTTTCTTGGGAGGGGGGAGGTTATGTAAAACAATGAGAAAAACGAGATGATGGCATTGTAGACATTATGAAGCGAGCCCAATAAAAAGAGTCCAACTTCCATTTTTATGTCAAGTTGACTGAGCTTGACCAAGAAGTTATGAAACTTTGATTATCTTCATGAAATTATTGAATATTGATAGTATTCTCAATTGTTCCTATAAAAAGTATTCTCAATGGTGCGCCAATTACAATGTTTAGAACTTCATGAGGTTAATTATTATTTTTTTCATTAATATTTGGTCAAAGTTCAATCAAATTGATTCAAAAAATCTAGGAGAGATTTTTCTTTTCTGGGATGGAGGGAGTACACTGTACATTATTATCTATTCTTCAAAAAAAAAAATCGTGAACCTGAAATACAGTATCTACATTTTTCTGATGGTATCCTTGTGTATATATGAGTTCTTATGCACACCTTGGGGGTGCGTGGGGCCTTGACCCCTGTTAGACACTGATTAGTTCCGTCTTTGGGCACAGTAGGTGGTGGGCCATTAATGAGGTTATTGCCAATAGCTAAAATTTGTGTTTGCCTTGTGACAGTTACCTTGAATTAGGAAAGCAATAAAGCAAGACAGCTTTAAAATTGTGTTGGTGAAGCGTGTTGAATTGATATTGCTTATTATAGCCAAAACAGAATTGGATTATCTTATCTTGAGAATATAAGAATAAAAATAGTTTCTTTATTCTAATCTTAAAATGCTAAGAAGTAAATAAATTAAACTAAGTTTGCGGCCTCTAGTTACTGATTGGTACATGGGTCTGTTCAAGTCATCTAATTAAGAACTGGACGGATTTAATATGCTGCAATATACAATTCAACGACAAACCAATTCAACATCCTGTGCGGTATAGGGTGCGGGTCTCTGTTTTTTTATAGGCTTCCTTGTTCTCAAGCTAAATTTTTTAATTTGAATCCCTGCACCGTCCTTTGTTTCACATTGTATTTGACCTTACCTCTTAAAAAAAGTTTGTCCGCATTTATTTATCTACTTCTATGTGTAGTAACTGAAATCCCAATTTAAGATAATATATGGTGGTTGGGTATTCATTTTGCTTCTGAAATTTTATTTCTCTCTTTCCTAAATTATTCACATCAAGTCAATTTGTTAGTAGATCATGCCTTTTAACTGCCTGCACTTGGTTTTTAACACTTGCTGTTTTATTAACTTCTCATACTTCTTCTCTTGCTGTTGTATTCATGATCACTTGATAGGGTTTGGATCAGCTTCGTTCTGGGCTACTTCAGCAGCAAAAGTCATTTATGCAGGGCCCACAGCCTTTTCATCAGCTTCAGATGATGACACCGCAGCATCAGCAACAGCTTTTGCTAGCACAACAGAATATGACGTCACCATCTGCCAACGAAGTAGAAAGCAGAAGGTTGAGAATGCTCCTTAATAACCGCAGCATGAGTCTTGGAAAGGATGGCCTTTCCAGTTCAGTTGGTGATGGGGTTCCAAATGTCGGGTCACCTCTGCAAGCAGGTTGCGCTGTTTTACCCCGTGGAGATCCAGATATGCTGCTCAAGGTCCCCTTCCCTTCGCAATTACCCTTTTATTATTATTATTTTAACCCTGTTTTTTAGTTGCATTTTCAATTATTTGCGACTCTTCATTTGAAATTATCTGAAAAGACCCAATCCAGAAAAAGATAATATATATATGCTCCCTCTGTCCACCTTAACTTTCAAAAAAGGGAGAGGGAATGGGAATTAAGAAAAAATGAATTTTATTTAGGTGTTGTGAGTGTGGATAGTGGGTTATGAGGGAGAAAGTGGGGTAGGGAATAGTAAGTGGATTGTTGTTGTGAGTATGATAAGTGGGGTCCATTATTAAAGAAGTACTCATACTAGGATATTGTAACAATGAATGGACACCCAAGATGGATTTTTGTAACTTAAGGGGGGACGGAGGGAGTAAATATTTTTCAACTTAGGGGATGAGTTGTAGGTGTTTCTTGGCATTGTTTACTAAAGCTCGCACAAATCAGATTACTAACTTCAATTTGTTACTCTGTGCAGTTAAAAATGGCTCAGTTGCAGCAGCAGCAACAACAGAACAGTAACCAGCAGCTTCAGCAGCATGCACTATCTGGTCAGCAGTCTCAGAATTCAACTCTAAATCTTCAGCAAGATAAGATTGTGGGCACCAGCAGTGTAAATGGAGATGGCAGCATGTCAAATTCTTTCCGAGGAAATGATCAGGTCTGTTTGCTCTGGCTTACTATAGGGTTTCCTCTTGCACTGCCTTTTTCCTGTGTCTCCCCTTATAAAAAGGCTAAATAAAATGCATTCATTTAATGGGGTTGCTTTTTAGAGTTACATTTGGCCCATATCATAGTTTAGTAGGTTCCTAATATGGGTTCTAATGGATTAAGGCTTCAAAAAATCAGAACGGAAGAAAGAGAAAGCAGCATGGAACATCCTCAGGACCTGCTAATAGCACTGGAACTGCAAATACCACAGGGCCTTCACCAAGCTCCGCACCATCTACACCGTCAACTCATACTCCGGGAGATGTAATCTCAATGCCCACTTTGCCACATAATGGCAATTCTTCTAAGCCTTTGATGATGTTCGGCAATGATGGTGCTGGAACTCTTACCTCTCCGTCAAACCATTTGGTGGGCAAATTAGTAAATTGTTGAATTGGCAAAGAGGAGGTTTCTTTTTCATGATTCAGCTCTTATTGACATTTTGACTTTGCAGTGGGATGATAAAGACATTGGAGCTGCTGATATGGATCGTTTTGTGGAGGATGATGATAATGTCGACTCTTTTTTATCACCTGATGATACAGATCCGAGAGGTGCTGTTGGTCGTTGTATGGATGTAAGCAAAGGTGAGTCAATGTGATCAAATACCAAAGTTCTTTATCTATGGGAATATTAAGTGTTATTCTTGTCATTTATAGCATATTCTCTTCATGTATATGGCATGATATGTTGTGTTGCATATGCCGCTGAAGTTACAAAGACTTCCGGGGAATTAATCTCAACTGACGTCACAACCTTTTTGCCTGGTCGATAGGCCTAAATATCACACGGACAGCGTATTCATTTATGGATGGAAAACATTGGAGATCTCTTAACATTATGGATGCTAATCTCTCTCTCTCTCTCTCTCCAGTATTACTTCTTTTTTACTATGCTCGGTACTTATTATTATGATTATTACTCTCCGCTACTGAATGACTCACCTGAAGCACAGTTTCAGCAGTTAAAAATAATGGATTTCCGTCTCTAGTCTGTAATAGTTTGGAAGGTGCAACTGCAAAATGGTTAAAGCTATGTCTTTGTTTGTCAGTTCCATGTGGCAGCTGTACTTGATGAAACTCTTTTGGTTTGAGAACAATAATACTGTACCTTCAATATTCTTTACAATATTTCCATTTTCAACCCCATCTGGCATATGAAACTTTTTCGTTTGCTTTGTCCATGTTCCCCCTCTTTTAGCTTTTAGGATAAATTCTGAAAATCATAAAAGCTCCTCGTTTCCTTGTGTGTGTGTGTGTTGGGGAGCGGGTGCACACCTCCCTTTTACGGCTGTGTTATCTTCATGTAAAGCACCACCTGCATCTATTTACTGGTACATTTATTTAATATCCTATTTTTAGTTAGCCTTTTTAATGTATCAACCAGCCAAACATGAGATTGTGAAACCATCTCTTCTGTGGTAAGTTCTTGTTAGAATGGGAAACTGATGGTACCTGCTTCATCTGATATTAGGTTTCACATTTAATGAAGTCAGTTCTGTTCGCGCCAGTTCAAACAAGGTTATTTGTTGCCACTTCTCCTCAGATGGTAAACTGCTTGCTAGCGGTGGTCACGATAAAAAGGTGAAAGCTTATAGATTAAGGATTCGACTTTTTTTTTTTTTTAAGGATTAGACTATTCAAGGGAATGAAATTGTTGTCGAATACTTGCTGCTTAACAATAAATTTTTGGATTTTGAAAGACTAATCTGTCCATGTTGGTGTTGATTTCATTGTGCAGGCTGTATTATGGTATGCTGATACGTTAAAACCAAAATCAACCCTCGAGGAACATTCATCATTGATAACAGATGTGCGGTTCAGTCCAAGCATGCCGAGGCTTGCAACATCTTCTTTTGATAAGACTGTTAGGGTTTGGGATGCAGAAAATGTAAGTTGGCATGAACTTCTACCCACAGAGATTACTGTGTGTTTCCTTTTCTTTCGAGTTTTCAGTTTCCCACTGTGATACTTGGGCCTTCAATTTTGCTAAAGTACCCATGTCCACAGAACATGGGTGTGGGTGTGAGTGTGGCTATTAACGTTATATTTAGTGTAAATCTTAAGTTTTTGGAGGATCTGACACACGGACCCGTACTGGATTTTTGATGGTCAATACAATTGATTTGTCAATAACAATTTTTAAAATTTTATTGAGATAATTAGATTGACATTAATGTTTGATCAAAGGAAACTTGTGTTGACCATTAAATACCAAATGGGACTGTCTTTCCAGGACGAAGGGGTATATCTTTGGGGACATAACGATTTGAGAAAATGATATCCTTAACTAATATTGGTTTTGTTTATTGTATCCATCATTTCCTTTATTCTCTCTTGCTTTTACCCGAATCTCACTGGATTTCCCGTTGACTTGGATTGAATGAATTGCAGCCTGGCTATTCCCTTCGTACCTTCACTGGACATTCTGCTTCAGTTATGTCACTGGATTTTCACCCCAACAAAGACGATCTCATTTGCTCCTGCGATGGAGACGGTGAGATTAGGTACTGGAGCATAAATCATGGTACCTGCTCGCGTGTATTTAAGGTACATATGTGATCACCCAACATTTCTCATTTTTCTATTTTATTTGAGCATGTCATATGTGTTTCACTTAATCTTTTCTTTGATTTATTTTTTGGGGTTGTTTTCGAGTCGTGGTTCTGGTCTTAATTCAGTCTCATCTTATTTTTGTTTGATAGGGTGGAACGGCTCAGATGAGATTTCAACCTCGTCATGGGAGGTATCTTGCAGCAGCTGCAGAGAATGTTGTATCCATATTGGATGTGGAGACACAAGCCCTCCGACATTCATTACCGGTTTGCTACAATATTTTCCCCCCTTTCCATTAACCAACTATTTATTCAATTTTCTCTACACATTTAATAAGTCCAGTAATACCTATGTCCCTTGTGAGAATCCGCTCATCAGTAGCACCTGATATGTCAGCATCTTGAAGTAGCCATCTCTTAGAGGGTAGTGTTAAAAGATCATCAATTCCTAATGAAATGGATGTAGCAGTAGCTTGTTGGTATCATATTTTTTTAGTCTTTAAATTTTTATAATTGCATGTTTGATTTCATGTACACTTTAATTTGCCTTGTTATAGTACCCCTGTTTGAAAAGAAATACTCCCTCACATTTTCCTTTAGTCTATCCCAAAATAAATGCCTCATTTCTAAATGAGGAAACAATCTTAGTGCATTCTTACCATGGTACAATTACTATACAACAACTACAACATTACCCCAGTGCCGCAAAGGCTCCCACCTACGGTGGGGTAAGGGGAAGGGGTCGGATTTATGCAACCTTGCCCCTATTAAAGCAAATAGAGGCTGTTTTCGGAGGGAGCAATTGTTTCCGGATGGAAAATGGTACAATCACTATACAAACAAATAAAGCACACTCCTTTAAACCGTTGACAAGTCAAATGCGACATTGAGGGAGCAATTGTTAGGGAAAACAATGAAAATTTATACCTCAATTGTAGAAAAGCTTCTTTGGTAAAGTCAACTCTTTTTTATGGAGCGGAGGGAGTATTCTTTATGTTCTCTTTGTTTATATACATATATAAGAAATAATGTATTCTATTATCTTGGTGGCATTATTCTTTTTGTGCCCTTTTTTATTTTTTTCCTCGATGTTATGCCGCTAACTTTCTTGATCGTGATTTGTAATCAATTGTAGGGGCATACAAAGCCGATTCACTCTGTGTGTTGGGACCCATCTGGTGAGCTGTTGGCATCTGTGAGTGAGGATTCGGTTAGGGTATGGACACTCGGATCAGGGAGTGAAGGGGAGTGTGTTCATGAGCTTAGCTGTAACGGAAATAAGTTTCATTCCTGTGTTTTCCATCCTACATATTCATCCTTGCTCGTCATTGGCTGTTACCAGGCAAGTTTCTCTCATAAAGAAAACACATGGCCCTGTTTGGATACATGTTAATTTCTGGTTCATAGTTGTTTTCTGGTTTCACTTTTTCTTTCTTTGGGACCACGATTTTTCTATCTATTTCTACCCTACAATTTTTTTCATGCAATCATTACTAAACCCCCGAGCAAGTCTTATGAAAAACCCGTTTTTCTGAACAGTATGAAGAACGAGTTTTAAAGCTGCCAATTTGTCGTTAAACTATTAGTCTGTCATTTAAAAAATCCAGTCCGACCACGTGTCCATGTAGATACAACTGACAATTTTAATTGACGGACTCACAGTTTTAACTCGTAAACTGGGGAAGGATCCCCAGTTTTACGACTTAAAATAATCAGGTAGGAAGCTGTTAATGGTAACTTATGTGTGGTTGCATGTGTTGCAGTCTCTGGAGCTGTGGAACATGGCTGAAAACAAAACGATGACTCTTCCAGCACACGAAGGTCTAATTGCTGGCTTGGCTGTGTCAACAGTGACTGGTTTGGTAGCTTCAGCCAGCCATGACAAAATTGTGAAGCTATGGAAATAGTGCTGTATAATAATATTACCTTAGAGCACTGCCTTGTTCGGTTCCAGAGGTATTGTATTTTGTTTCCCCTCGTAGGCCCTCAATCTTCATTTTGTTTTTTTGAATCTCAAAACCCTGAAACCGTAAAACTATGTAACGTTATTATCAACAGTTGCTGCTGTTTTCTTGTTGTATTTTTATTAGGACAAATGGATAATTTTCAACGAGACTGTACTGTTATCAAATCTTATAAAGTACATTTTCGTAGCTATGATATCGATTGTGTAATGTGGGATTGGTGACATTCAGACACTACTTTTGTGAAATTTTTTTTCTTGGGATAGTCTGTCTCAATAATATGATAGTTTCATGTGACTATTCAAACATTTTTGTGCCCATACAATTTAAGAAACATTACATAAGTTCCCACCATATTCTAGCATTTGATTATGGAAAGATAATCCAATCTACTTTTAAACATTGTAGCCAAACGATGTAATAGACAAGGGTTAATTGCAGTTTGGTTATCCATGTTTTATCACTTTTTGCAATATGGTTTTCAACAGTGTAAAAGTTGCAACCTCATTCCCAACATTGTCAATTTGTTGTAATTCAATGTAAATCCAGTTAAAAATTAACTTTCGTTAACAATTAATGACATATGGCTAACACGTGAATAAAGGAGGGGCAAGATGGACATTTTTCATAGGCATGCGAGTAGACGGGTTGAGACTCTTATTAAACCCCTATATTAAGCAAATAAATTAATAATTAAAAATCATTATTCTTCACATGTTAATGGTTTTTAGTTTACTGCACAAAATAAATATTATGGTTTTAAAAAAAATCGTATAATAAAGTTTGAATTTAAATAATTTTCTGCTTTAAGAAACTAATATTTAATACTACTTTCGTCTCAAAATGAATATTAATTTATAAAAAATTTATCCCAAAATAATAACTATTCTCTTTAATATTTGATAATAAATATTATGATTAATATTAGAGCATAATGTTATTATATGCATGTTAATAAATATTATGATTAATAATACTCTAAAATGTTATTTGAATTGTTCAAAAAATAAAATATTTGAATTATTATGATATGAGTTGGTCTTATAAAAAATTAGTTTTTTTTTAAGATAAGGAAAAACGTGTTTTCAAAACAAACGGTGGCATTTTTGTAATTAAACAAATTCGTGCCATCCCAAGCTCCGATCATCTTCTCTGGCCATCCCAAGCTCCGATCGTTATCCGGCGTTCACTCAGTTTGAGTATTTAGTAACCTACAATTCGTGCCCTAGTTCCGTCATTAATGTCCATTGTCAACTCTGCTTCGTTACATAATTGATTGGTACTTTATTGATTGGTACATAATTAATTGAAGATAACTGTGTGATTTGATTCCATAGCTCTTCGTTTTTTCGTTGGATAAACAGAATGTCCTTCAATGGTGTGGAAAAAGGGTTTAATTTGCTGAAGTTTAGGTCAATTAAACGAAGCAGTGCATGTGTAACAAAGTGTCAGTGCTAGTGTAAAAAAGTGTCAGTGTTAGTGTAATAAAGTGCTAGTGTTAGTGTATCAAAGTGCTGGTGTTAGTGTAAAACAAGTGCCAGTGTTAGTTTAACAAAGTGCCAGTGTTAGTGTAACAAAGTGCCAGTGTTAGTGTAACCAAGTGCCAGTGTTAGTTTATAAAGTCACTTAATATACATGCACTAGCACTTTTTTACACTGGCATTCAAAAATACATGGACTGGCATTTGAAAACACATTTACTGGCACTCAAAAATGCATATACTGGCACTCAAAAACACTGATAATTATTTTTGCTAATATTCAAAAAAACATGAACTGGCATTCAAAAAAATATGGACTGGCATTCAAAATTACATGAACTGGCATTCAAAAATACATCGACACTCAGTTACACACTTACTGGCACTCTATTATACACTAACGGGCACTCAATTATACACCAACGGGCACTTGATTATACACTAACGGGCACTTGATTATACACTAACGGGCACTCAATTATACATCAACGGGCACTTGATTATACACTAACGGGCACTCTATTATACATTAACGGGCACTTGATTAATCACCAACTGGCACTTGATTAATCGTTATAAAACAACAGGTGCTTCAGTCATATCCAAATCCTCACCATTTTCCCCATTCGGAAATCCCCAATCAAACTTGGTCAATAAATTCGCAAGCGCCGACCCAATCGTCACCGCTGCAAACGCAATCCCAGGACACCCCCTCCGTCCCGATCCGAACGGTATCAATTCAAAATCAAATCCTTTGTAATGGTAATGGAGTGTGTAAACGGAATGTTTCTTTGATTACGGCTCTCAAATAGTTCATCTTCTCCAAGTCATCGTCGGTTATGTGTTGTCTGCCGCCGGTTGGTTTCTGGGATCGGAGAGGGGATTGGTGTTGCCGGAGAAGGAGAAGACGGTGAGGGCGATTGCAATTGGGGTTGCCGGAGACGAAGAAGACACGATCTTCCCCTTTGCGTATAGAGAGAGAGAGGAGAGAGAGAGAGGTTACGTAACTGTGTGTTGTTATTAGGAAGACGGTAAAACACGTTTTTTGTTAAGTTAACAAAAAACGCGTTTTTTATAAGTTTTTGGCTTATGATATAATGATATACCAACTCAATAAAGTATTAATCCAAATATTTTATTTTCCAAGTCGATAAATATTAATATTTGAATTTATATGATTAATTTTTAGAGCATACGTAATGATTAATATTTCTCAACTCGATAATTATTAATATTTGAATTTATTTTTGGGACAAAGAAGCTATCAAATAATATTTACTCTATAAAGTATATGAATAAAATTTCTCAACTCGATAAACATTAATATTTGAATTTATGCTTTAGCCAATTAACTTTTTCTACATATTATTTTTTATATGGTTACTCCAAAATATTTATAATAATTCTTGAAAAAATAATCATATAATCAACTCAGTAAAGTACTAATTCAAATATTTTATTTTTAAACAATTAAAATAATATTTTAAAGTAATATTAATCATAATATTTATTAACATGCAAAAAATAACATCATGCACTAAAATTTTAATATTTGATAGCTTTTTGTCCCAAAATATATCAATATTTTTTTTACATTTTTATCCCAAATAAATGCATATTCTTTACAAAATATATGGCTATTTAAATTTATCCCTTATCGAGTTGGCTATATGTTTATCAAATACTAAAAAGAATTGATATTATTTAGGGATAAATTTTTACTTTTTTTCATTCTTTAATATACTTCAATTCAATATGAGACGAAAGTAAAGTAGTATCAAATATTAGTTTCTTAAAGAATAAATTATTCGAATTCAAGCTTTATTATTAAGTTTATTATACGTTTTTTTTTATAAATTAATACTCACATGCCTATGAAAAATATCCATCTTGCCCCTCCTTTATTCATGTGTTAGCCATATGTCATTAATTGTTAACAAAAGTTAGTTTTTAACTGGATTTACATTGAATTACAACAAATTGACAATGTTAGAAATGAGGTTGCACCTTTTACACTGTTGAAAACCATATTGCAAAAAGTGATAAAACATGGATAACCAAACTGCAATTAACCCAATAGACAATGGTGAAGCAAATGGAAGAGTTGGGCTCTCTTTTGTTCGGGGAAAAATGTTTTCTGTAAAATGAAAATGTTTTTCAGAAAATGGCATTCGATTGTTTGATAAATTTAAGTAAAATGTTTTTTTAAAAATATTTTCATTGTTTAATAAATTTAGGAAAACTCGCCAAGGATTTATCCTTGCCTGTCCCAAGTCAGGATAAAGGGTGAGGGTTGCGGTAGACATGTGACAGCCAGCGTAAAAATTTTGTCAAATTATCTTGACATGAATCCAATTATGAATATCGTTGGGGCGTTTCCTCAGCAGCGACGCGCTACACTTCAAAGACCTGGATGTAGTGATAAGTATGCAAAGGTTGCTAGGTCGTCGCCCGGAAGCGACACGCCATCTCTTCGCCCGGGGATAGTGTAAATATGCAAGGGTTCCCGCATTACGGACGAGTGCGGGTAAAGAAGATAGTCCATGGTAAGTGTAAGGGTAGTGGGATGCGCTTTGAAACTTGGAGCATTGGATCCTTGATAGGGAGATCAGTAGAGGTGGTGGAAGTTATGAGGAGAAGGAAGATTCACATAATGTGTCTACAAAAAACTAAGTGGGTTGGAGAGAAAGCAAAAGAAATATTGCCTTGGGGTTTTAAGCTTTGGTACTCAGGAAAGGATAATGGTAGAAATGGAGTGGGTATCATTATTGATAAGGAGTATATTAATGATGTGGTGGAAGTGTACAGGAAGAGTGATCGAATTATGGGCATTAAACTTGTGATACGTGAGGAGATTATAACTATTATTTCCGTCTATGCACCACAAGTAGGGTTGAATGCATCTATTAAACAAGTGTTTTGGGAAGATTTGGAGAAAGTAGTGCAACGAGTACCTAGTGGTGAGAAATTAGTCATTGGGGGTGATCTGAACGGGCATGTGGGATCTAGTCAACATGGCTTTGAGAGCATACATGGAGGTTTTGGTTTTGGGGAGAGGAATGAAGCAGGAAATAGTATACTGGATTTTACGTTGGCATATGACTTGAGTATAATGAACACTTGGTTCAAGAAGAGAGAATCTCACTTGGTGTCCTATAGGAGTGGAGGTAATGCGAGTCAGATTGACTTCTTCTTAGTAAGATAGGGTGAGGGGTAAGGGTAGATTGGGGTGAAGGGTGGGGGAGTGAATAGGGTAGAGTGGATGGAGTGGTTGGGTAGGGTATAAGGGTGGGTTGTCAATGGGCGGCAGGGGGTTGTTAAACAATAATTTTAATGAGTAGGGGGAGGGGGATGTGGGGGGGGGGATGGAGGAGCGATAAGAAAGTTGTTACAAAATAATTTTAATATGAATAAAAAAATTGTTAGGGGTGGATGGGGGGGAGGTTTGGGGGTGTGGTTAGTATAGGTGGGGGTTGGGAAAGATGGGTGGGTGGGGTGATAGTGTGAAGAAACAATTTCTGAAAAATGTTTTGAGGAGTAGAAATCCGATAGTCATTTTCCTTAGAAAACAAGCCTAATTTCCATTGATCGATCGGCAAATCTTTTTCGTTGACTTTATTTTTCGGTGGTTACCAAACACCGAAAAAAATATTTTTCGTAAAACATTTTCCTCCAAACAAACGGAGCCTTAGACTAAAATGATTGAAATGTCAATTATTGGTTTTTTAACAAACGGTCTTGTGTACTATCAATTTATCGCATTTTCTACCTCATACTATTAAGACTCCCAATGTCACATGCGTACTTTTATTTAGTATCCATTTGATCAGATTTTTTAAATGGTGTTAAAAACTTAACGGACTTGTATATGTTAGCGACCAGTTGAAATTTTTTTCTCCACTCGGAGATGTTAAATGACCGTTTTACCTATTTCTTCTCCATTCTCCCCTTCTATCAAATGTTTCCAGAAATTTCAAAATTAAGTTATTATCATATAAAATAAAAAATAAAGAAAATATATGATTAAAAAAATCTCTAGAAAACATTAAGATATTAATTTGAAATCATTAATATAGTAAAACTAAAATTAAATATACTCCCTCCGTCCCATAGAACATTACCCCTTTTGCTATTTTGGGTGTCCCTCTTTAAAGTCCCACTTTCCTAAAAAGGAAATCTTAAATCACTATTCTCTCCACTCATTCTCTCTCCTACATTATTTTAATACTCACAACACCATTATAATTTACTATTCTCTCCACTCATTCTCTCTCCTCCCACTCACAACACCTACTTTAATAACATTATTCCTTATTTTTCGTTCTCAATAGTAAACGTGTAATGTTCTATGGGACGGAGGGAGTATATAATAACCTATCAAGTTACTTATTACTATATCAAAAAATATAATAATTAATAGTCCCTCTGTCCCAGTTTAATGTTGTTAGTTTGACTTGACACGAGTATTAAGAAAAAAGAATTGTGAATGAAAAGTAAAGTAGGTGAGAGGAAAGTAGAGAGTTTTTGTTATGAGTACGACAATTGAGTCTCATTGTTCATTTTAATTAATAAAGCAACTTAAAACCTTACAATAAGACAGACTAAAAAAGAAAGTAAGTGAACAGTATAAATCGAGATACGAACATGGGCTTGTCCGGGTAAGGCCCAAGTGAATTGGGCCCTAAACATAATCCATCAAGTCTCAGTTACGAGGGAAAACCTGAGATTCCTCGTCTCTCTATCTCGTCATTCACTAAGGCCGACCTAGGCCCAGTGGGCGAAATAACTAAGGCCCAATCAAGTGCCGAGGAAGACCTCCCTCATAGGCTGAGATGTCTCCCTTGAAGACGAGGTGCCTCCCTCGGCTACGACGTCATCGTGACTGGCTCTCCTATTATCTCATCCTTTCCCCGGCTCCTCGTATGCCGGCCAGGCAACGTAGGACGAGGAAAAGGCATCTCGGCATTCTGGCGTAATGCAGCTTATGCAATCCTATCCAAATAAGGACACTAAGCAGTTACAACCTTATCAGGATTGTAACCACCTCCTATATTAATTCAAGTCAAATAAGGACTCTCCGACAGATATAATCCTCCTAGGATTTATATCTTATCTCTTTACAATCCATATTCAACATGGATTCTACATATCCATACCTATAAATACAAGGCATTATTTTCATATTTTGGTACGTTATCTCTTTCATTCGAAGCTCTGTCAATTTGATTTCTCTATACACGAACAGTGAACTTACTCTCACGCTGGAGGGCCTTCGCCGGAAAAGCCCCGACTTAGTTTACGTTTTCTGTCTTATTTTCAGGCTATTCAATCGCCGAAGTACAACCGACCGCTGGATTTGGGCTGATTCGACTTTTTGGCATCATCAGTTTGGTTCCATTGTCGGGAATCGATTCAAACGCCCATTGAATAGCTTGAAATTCCATTCACCTGAACAATATTTTCGGCCGGATAATTCTTGTTTTTGGACGGAAATCACTGTTTCTCTTTTTGATTTGTTTTGCTTTGGCCGGATTCTGCAGTTTTCACCTGAAAAATTTGTTTTTGGCCGGAAATTTGGTGTTTGAACGTTTGCAGTTGAACTCTGTTTGGGGCGAGCAAAAATTTGGTCTGAAAATTATGATTTTGGCCGGAAAATCCTGTTTTGCTGGAAAAATTGTCCGTTTGGTAATATTTGTGCCGTTTGCAATTTTGGTACCAATGGAAGACGGAAATACAACAAGTGTTCATGACGAGGAGCAACGAGTCCTCGTCGAAGACATCCCTCTGAATGGGACGACTGGAGAGCTGCTTCCTCCTCCTCCACCTCTGAATGACGGGATACCTCCCCTCAGCATGACTCTTCGATCTTCTCGGAATCAGCCAGCTGCCGAGGGGGCAGGTGCTAACCCTCCTCGTCATCATCGTCCACGAGGACGACGAGTTACGAGCAAGAGGACGACGAGGAACGCAGAAGCGGGACGATCTGAGAACACCTAGCCCGCTGACCGACGTACACTATTGCACCAACAAATGGAGACATGTGACAGCCAGCGTAAAAATTTTATCAAATTATCTTGACATGAATCTAATTATGAATATCGTTGGGGCGTTTTCTCAGCAGCGACGCGCTACACTTCAAAGACCTAGATGTAGTGATAAGTATGCAAAGGTTGCTAGGTCGTCGCCCGAAAGCGACGCGCCATCTCTTCGCCCGGGGGTAGTGTAAATATGCAAGGGTTCCCGCATTACGGACGAGTGCGGGTAAAGAAGCTAGTCCATGGTAAGTGTAAGGGTAATGGGATGCGCTTTGAAACTTGGAGCATTGGATCCTTGACAGGGAGATCAGTAGAGGTGGTGGAAGTTATGAGGAGAAGGAATATTCACATAATGTGTCTACAGGAAACTAAGTGGGTTGGAGAGAAAGCAAAAGAAATATTGCCTTGGGGTTTTAAGCTTTGGTACTCAGGAAAGGATAATGGTAGAAATGGAGTTGGTATCATTATTAATAAGGAGTATACTAATGATGTGGTGGAATTGTACAGGAAGAGTGATCGAATTATGTGCATTAAACTTGTGATACGTGAGGAGATTATAACTATTATTTCCGCCTACGCACCACAAGTAGGGTTGGATGCATCTATTAAACAAGTGTTTTGGGAAGATTTGGAGGAAGTTGTGCAACGAGTACCTAGTGGTGAGAAATTAGTCATTGGGGGTGATCTGAACGGGCATGTGGGGTCTAGTCGACATGGCTTTGAGAGCATACATGGAGGTTTTGGTTTTGGGGAGAGGAATGAGCAGGAAATAGTATACTGGATTTTGCGTTGGCATATGACTTGAATATAATGAACACTTGGTTCAAGAAGAGAGAATCTCACTTGGTGTCCTATAGGAGTGGAGGTAATGCGAGTCAGATTGACTTCTTCTTAGTAAAAAATGTTTGTAGAAAGAATTATAGATTGCAAGGTTATTCCGGGTGAGAGCACAACAACTCAACATAGACTTGTGGTACTTGATCTTCGAAGTAAGAGAATTTCGAGGAAGAGAAAACCACAAGTAGACCCTAGAATCAAGTGGTGGAGACTTCAAGGGGAGAATCAACAAAAATTTGTAGATAAGATGGTCGATACCGATATTTGGTTGGATAATATGGAGGATAAGGATATAGATTCGACTTGGACTAAGATGGAACATGCCATAAAGGAGGTGGCAAAAGAAGTCCTTGGAGAATCTAAAGGAAACGTGCCACCAAGTAAGAACACATCATGGTGGAACGAGAAAGTAAAACAAGCAATAAAGGGCAAGCGAGATTGCTACAAATTATTGGGGAAATGTAGGAGCGACGAGAACTATGAGAAGTATAAGGAAGCTAGAAGAGATGCTAAGAAAGCAGTAAGAGACGCAAGAGCAAAGGTGAATCAGGAACTTTATAATAAGTTGGATACAAAAAAAGGGGAAAAGGACATCTACAGACTCGCTCGTACGAGGGATAAGAGGACACGAGATATTGAGACTGTTAAATGGGTGAAGGATGTAGATCAAAGAGTTCTAGTCGGGGATAAAGAGATAAAAGAGAGATGGAGTTCTTACTTTGATACCTTGTTCAATGGCGGTCAAGAGTGGGATATTGGAGATTTATATATTTCTTCGAGTATGGTTAATCGAGATTTTATGCGGAGAATTCAAAAGGTTGAAATGGAAATGGCAATGAAGAAGATGGGATCGAAGAAAGCTGTAGGACCCGATGGAATACTAATTGAGATTTGGAGATGTTTAGGAGAGAGGGGAATAGATTGGTTAACAACGCTATTTAACAAGATATGGAGAATTAACACAATACTATTGGAATGGCGGAAGAGTACTCTGATCCCTTTATATAAGAACAAAGGTGATGTCCAAGAGTGTGCCAACTATCAGGGGATCAAACTAATGAGCCATACTATGAAACTTTGGGAAAGAGTGATTGCACAAAGGCTGAGAAAAATTGTGGATATTTAGGATAATCAATTTGGGTTTATGCCGGGAAGATCGACTATGGAGGCAATATATCTTATGAGACAAATCATGGAGAAATATCAGGATCAAAAGAAAGATTTGCATATGGTTTTCATTGATTTGGAGAAGGCGTATGATAAAGTGTCAAGAGAGGTACTTTGGTGGGTATTAGCAAAGAAGGGTGCTTCAAAGAAGTATATTGATATTATCAAGGACATGTATAATGGAGTTAGTACTTGTGTACATACTAGTGTTGGGAAGACTGGAGAGTTCCCTATAAAGATTGGAGTGCATCAAGGTTACCGCACTTAGCCCCTTTCTTTTTGCTTTGATAATAGACGAATTGACGAGGTCAATCCAAGATGATATATGTTGGTCCCAAAGGTGGCAACAAGGGTGAAAATACAGCTAGAGGGGGGAGGTGAATAGCTGTTACAAATTTTTCGCCCTCGATTTAAAACAAATCCTCTATACTTACAAAACCTCTTACAGTGTATTAGAAACTGCAAGTAGAGTTATAAAATGCACAGCGGAATAATAAAGTTATAAAGCGGTTTTGGGAGAGACGGTTTGTAAAGCGGTTTAGGTAAAGCGGTTTTGACAAGTGCATTTTTACAAACAAGTGTAGTTTTGACAATGTTAACTCCAAACACAATTTCACAATAATGGATATCTATGTAAAGATCAAACAGAGAGAAATGTAGATAATCAGTAAGCACAAGAAATATAAATGCAGAAAGTAAGAACACAATATTTGGAGTGGTTCAATCGATAAACGATCTACGTCCACTACCAAGATGGTTAGTCTTGGATTTCTAAGAGAGATTTTATATTGAGTATGAGAGATTACAAAGTACAATAAAATCTTTTCTATGAAGAATAAATCCTAGACTATAACCAGTGTATCTCAAGTGATTAATCTAAGTGATTAAACAAGTGAGGTGTGTGTGTGTGTTCAAGATCAAGGCTCTTTAAATCTTTGAGATGTAGAGCACAATGATTCTTGAATGTGTTAAGGCTTGATTTCTGGGCTGGGGAATATTTCTTGAAGGTTGAAGATGAAGATTCAAAGGACTTAGAATTTCTGGGCAGAGCTTCAACTTCTTATGAACTCACAACAATTTCTCAAGTTTCAAGCAAACTTCAAATGATGAAGGTTGGGAGTATTTATATCCAAGCATCAGGAATATAGCCGTTGGACACAGCTGTTGTAAGTACAGTCCTTGATGCTTTCCCATTGGTCCACAGCAACCACTTTTGTCCTTTGGAACTGTTGATGCAGGTAAAGCTGATCAGACCTCAGCTGCAATCAAGGTGGTTAGGACATCTGTCACCTTTATGAGATCCTTGCAGATCTGCTCTGACATTGGGTCACGTGACAAGATTTGGTGGTTGACATTTTTATATTGCTGACGTGGATTCCAACGGTCAATGTGGTTCACTTCAAGTAGCCAATTATTGGGGCGGTTCTGGTGGTGAGCGGTTTGACGAAAAGGCGGTTTACACCAGAAGAGGATTTCCAAGAGGCGGTTGTTAGGAGCGGTTCCAAGGTAGGAATTCACCATGCGGTTTGCACGAGCGATTCCAAGAGTAATAGAGAAAACGCGGTTTGAACTTCTGAATTGTAAATCCTCAGATCCAATGAGTCTTGTGCCAGTCTTCAAGCCTAAATTTAACCTATTCTATAAAATGGACTTAGCTAAAAAATTGAAGTCTAAGCTTCATTACATAGGGTCCTAAAGTCCTTAAAATAAATAGGAGGTTATGGTATCAATCAAATCTAATACAAAAATAGGAGGGTTAAAATATGCATACCCAACAATCTCCCCCTATTTGATTGATGCCATTACCTACTACAGCAAAAGAAAACATTATACTTGGTAAAAACATGACCATAAGAATAATCATGGTAAGTCATGTCCCAAGTCAATGCACACACAAGCTTGAGCTATAGATTTCTATACTATTGAAAGATTGAAAAACTTACAATTTGAAGAGTATAGAAATGCATTCAGTGCACTTAAAAATGTGAGTTTAAGTTCAAAGTGCAGTTTAAACTGAATGTTTAAACATCAATTCAAAAGAGTGATTTTTAAGTTAAAAAATATTTGAATGAGGTTTAAGACCTAGAGCGGTTTCATTGTTCTACAAACAAGCAGTATGATATGAACAAGGTTTTGGAACCATGATGCAATTTCCATTAATTCCTCAAGAGATTACAAAACAGGAATGAAAGAAAATTACAAGGTTACAAAAAGCAAAAACAGAATAAGTTGGACAAAAGAAAATACAATGAGAGTGCGGTCCAACTTACCAAAAAAGTTCACAAACAAAATACAAGGAAAAGCGGTTTACTGCTGGGGCAGTTTGTTAACTTCATGTTCTGCACCACTGGGTCCAGCTCTGGATTGGTCAGGTGCAAACGCTTTCCTCATTCTTCTCACTTCTTCAGCGGTCCTGGTCAGGATGGATTCCAGATTCTTCAGGGCTTTGACAGAACGGGCAGAAGAGGTATTGGTGGTCTCAACCGCTTTGTTGTTTTGCACCAGATTCTCCTTGATCAAATCTAGCTTCACATTGATGGAGGAATAGATGGAATTGAAAATGGTGTGGATTTCTTCTTGAACAGAAGCGGTTTGAGCTTGGAGAGATTCCTTCATTGGATCAAGATCAACAGTAACCTTCAGAGAGGATTTCAGACTATTCATTTCAGCTTCAACTTTGGTATTGAATCCAGTCTTCAGGTTGTCAAGGTGGTCGGTAAATTCTTCTTGAATCTCTTTTAACTTGGCCATGGAAGCATCTCCAACACAGTCCAAATTAACTTTTGAGTCCACCTTGAAGCAATCAATCTGAGCAAGCACTTCCTCACGCAAATTATCCAAGGCGGTCTGGACAACTTGAGATAATTGCGGTCTGGATTGAAGGAAATCAAGAAATTTGGTGCTTAAGGTACCCAGATCCTTTTCTAGGGAGGTACATAGTTTTTCTCCAAGGATATCTAAAGATTTCTTCATCTCCTCAACTGATGCTTTGTCTTCTAGGGCTTTGACCATACCCACTTCAAGAGATTTCTGAAAGGCTTCAGAAGCGGTTTGGTCAGGAGGGGCGGTTGAAGAGGAGGATGGAATTGCTGTAGATCTCTCCCCCTTAATGGCATCAAGCAAAGAAGCTTTAAATGTTGCCAACTCAAGGGAGTGAGAATCTACCTTGGCTTGTAAGGAGCGGTTGGATTCAAGGAGGGAGGCATTTGAGGCGGTCAAAGATATGACATGGCCTTGGTTTATAACAAGTTGGCCTTGAATCAGATTAAGGATTTGGAGAATTTGGGAGTACTCTGAGGGAGGAGCGGTGGAGGTTGAAGCGGTTGGGAATATGGGAGGCGATTGGAATTGGTTGGCTTCAGGAGCGGTTTGTTTTGGAGGAGGGGATTTCTGAGTATGGGGGGAATTATGGGGAGTAAGGAATTTAGCAGGTGAATGGGATCTGGAGCGGTTTGGTGTAGAAGAATGGGAGCAGTTTTGTCTAGGGGAATTGACTGGTGTTGGATCATCCCTAACAGATTTGGATGTGGCACGTCCAGCAGAGGGCTTGGATTGCCATTTTTGATAAGCTTGGGATTGGGTAGGTGTTTGGTTAGAGTGTTGGGAATTTATGGAATGGGAATGTTGGGGTGAGTTTTGAGTAGATTGGGAAGATAAAGGGGAAAGGGATTTTCCGGGGGAAGGAGAAGGAGAATTGTGAGTAGATTGGATTGGGGAATTTCTAAGTGGTGAGGGAGAGGGTGAGGGTTGGACAGGCTTGGCTTTTTAGGGGTTTTCTTTCTGGCCATCATTTTTCTTCTCTTTGGTTTCTCCCCCTGAGTTTGTACGGTTTTGGCAGGGGAAGGGGTTATGGATTTGGATTTGGAGGGGGACTTGGAAGGTGATTTGGAAGGAGATTTGGAAGGAGATTTGTTGTGGGATTGGACTGGGGATTGAGCAGGAGATTGGAAAGGAGATGTATGAGGGGTAGGAGGCGGTCTCTCTTCAGAAGGCGGTTCTTGTTGAGAAGCGGTTGGGTCAACAGATTTGCCTTTGGCAGCCCTTCTTTCTTCTTGTTCCTTGGCCAATCTTTCCACCTTATCCTTGTAGAATTGGATCTGCTCTTCAACACTCAATCCTTCCACATCAGATCTAGCCTTCTTGGCTCTTGCCACCAAATTTGGAATATTTGGGTCTTCAGCTTCTTCATCCTCTTCATCCACCAAGTTCAAAGTTTCAGATGGCTTCTTCTGCTTCTTCTTTTGACTGGGACCAGCTCCATCATCAGCTGTAGGCGGTTTGGTTGCTGGAGCGGTCTTGACTTTCTTGGGAAGCGGTTCTGCTCGAGCTTGAGGCTTCCTGGACCGCTTAGCTCCCTTAGTCTGAGAAGCGGTTGAAGGATCCTTCAACTCATAAGGCTCCTTCCTTGGGTAGGTATCAGCATCATACAGTGATTTGTATAATGCATCTCCATTGGCATACCTGAAGGAATGGCATGCAAGCAATCCAAGAGAATCATCTGAGCAGTCCACCATAAGCACTGGATTTTTGGTGACCATGTCATCTAAATGCTCAAAGTCCATCAACAGAGCGGTTATGATCCTGCAGAATGGTCTCCACCTCTGATCTTCACCTTTGACCTTAGACTGATAGGTCTCAACACTGTCCTTAATTTCTAAGTAAAGGAGTCTTGGCCAGTGTAGCTTGATCTCCATATATATTGCAGAACAATACATCCATTGTTGGGATGTAAAGTTATTATGGTTTCCTGTCTTCCCACAAACTGATCTCCCAACAAGATGACCAATGTGGCTCATCAGCTCACCAAAACCCTTTCTAGGAATCTTCTTGTACTTTTTAACCAAGGTGTCTACTCTGGCGTTTTGAAGGGCAGCATTGTCCTAAATAACTTGATCCACCTCTAAGGGAGCTCCTCCAACTACAAACTTGAAGAGTCTTCTGATGTCAATGTAGTCAATGGAGAGCTTTAGACCTTCAATAACAGCGGTTAGACAGGGAACTTTCAGACCTCCTTCAAGAATCCTGAATCCTCTTTTGGCGGTTGCATAGAATTGGTCCACAAAAGAGGGCACAATGAAGTTTTGCTGTTTGGTGAAGAGCGGTAGGATGCCAGAAACTCTCAGCTTTCTCAGCAATTCCCTTCCAAGAGCATCTGTCTTTAGCTCAGCCTCATTCACTTCCCATCCAGGTAGGAAGGTAGTGGGATCCTATAAAGAAAATTATGAAGTGTTAGATCCATTTGTGTATTCATAGTTCACAAGCGGTTTGGGCACCAAGCGGTTGAGCAATGGTGCGGTTTGAAAATTTCAAACCCCAAGTGAAGCTATGAATACTTAAACAAATAATGAGGATTTGAGAACTATATTACTTAAGTACGTGGCATTGTAATCCAAATTTATCCCACACTGCAAGCAGTTGTGTTGTAGGGGAAGGTTATGGTGTCCAGCCTATATACTTAGTAAAATCTCAAAAGAAATGAAGGAAGGAATTTAACCATCATGCGGTTTCAAAAGATTTGAACAAGCGGTTCAGCATGCGATTTAGCTTAGAAAAACAGAAGCGGTTTGAAACATAAGGTATAAGCGGTTTGCATACAAGCGGTTTCAAAATCAAATGAAATCCAAAAATTTTGAAAAAGTTGAAAATTTTTCTAAGTGTTGAAAAACACTATGCAGATTCAAGGCATCCAAAACATATGATTTTTCAAGAAAAGTTCATGGGTTTCATGAAGAACACGAAGAACATTCATGAACACCAAGAACAGAGATTTACAAAACTTAACCAAAAATTTTGAAAAAGTTGAAAATTTTTCTAAGTGTTGAAAAACACTATGCAGATTCAAGGCATCCAAAACATATGATTTTTCAAGAAAAGTTCATGGGTTTCATGAAGAACACGAAGAACATTCATGAACACCAAGAACAGAGATTTACAAAACTTAACCAAAATGGACAAATAGCATGTCAAAATGATCACATTGGGAAGGGGAACAACAATATATCATTAAAATTGCAAACTTTACCCAGAATCATCAAAAATCATCAAGAACAAGAAAGTGGGTTTTCGAAGTGTATAAACTGAAATTCATAAAATCAGTACTCAAATCATGCATTGATCATGAAATAAACTACAGAATGTAAATCTAGGCATGATTACGAGCAAAACCCAACAAATTTCATCAGAAATGGTGAAGAAACAAGTTCACAATCATCAAAAATCAGAGACAGGGCATACGAAGGGTTTTCAGTTCATCAATGGTAGATTATCAAACATTGCAAAGATTAAAGGTTAGAAGGTTGTTACCATTTCCAGAATAGGTCGCTTGGGTGCCCTAGCAATAGTAGAGACCCTTTGTCTCTTTGAAGTTGTTGCCATTTCAGTTAAAGGTTTTAAAAATTGAGGTTTTTGAAGGTTTTAGAGAGAGAAAGTGAGTTGGTAGACAGAGAGAGAGAGGACGGTTGCAGGGAGTTGGCAGTAAAAAGGTTTTAGGTTTCACCAACTTAGGTATATATAGGGTGAAGGGGGCAGGCAGTTGGTTCAGAAGGAATGATTGAAATATACCAACTGTTGCACCCTTTCACCTCCTGCACCTCTCTCAATGACGGCTAACATGAGGGTTTTTAATGCTCATGTCCCCTTAGCAATAAATGCTCTTAATTTTGAAATAAACGAGGGAAAACATTTGCAAAAATACCCTTATGTCCAAATAAGGACTAAAAAATAAATAAAAAAATTTGAACAGTTTTTTTTTTTTTTAAGAAATAAGGATAAGACATAAATAGACAGAATTTATTCTTTGTTGAAACGCGGTTTTGATTCAGCGGTCTGACTGCATCAAGCGGTTTGGAACTGGCGGTTGGATGCAGGCGGTTTTGACAGCTTGCGGTTTTGGTATAGGCGGTTCAACAGAAGCGGTCTCAATCCTTAAGAGTTTCAACCCTATACTCAACAAACAAGTTAGCCAATAAAAAGTATGGAATTTATTTAAGTTCAAGCATACCCATTTCTCCTCTGAGAAAAGAAAATCTCTTGGAGTCAAGAGCCTTTGTGAGGATATCAGCAATCTGGTTGTCTGTCCCCACGTACTCTAAATGGATATTCCTCTTCTCCACATGGTCTTTGAGGAAATAATATTTGATATCAATATGCTTGGTCTTGGAATGCATGACAGGGTTGTTGGAGACTGAAATAGTTGAAGTGTTGTCACACATGATAGGGCAATTTCCTTCATGGATTCCATAGTCCACCAACTGCTGCTTCATCCAAAGGATTTGACAGCAACAACTACCAGCAGCAATGTACTCAGCCTCTGTGGTTGACACTGAAACTGAAGCTTGCTTCTTGCTGGCCCAAGCAACTAGTTTATTCCCGAGGAAATAACAAGTATCACTAGTGCTTTTCCTGTCGATAGTACAAGCTGCATAATCTGCATCTGAATAACCTACAAGATCGAAATTCGAATCTTTGGAATACCAAAGTCCAAGGTTAGTGGTTCCAGATAAATAGCGGATTATACGCTTGACTGCAATTAGATGTGCTTCTCTAGGATCTGCTTGGTAACGAGCACATACACAGACACTAAACATGATATTGGGCCTACTAGCAGTTAAGTAAAGTAATGAGCCGATCATACCTCGATATAAAGTTTGATCAACTTTCTTACCTTTGAGATCTTTATCTAGCTTATTGCCGGTGGCCATTAGAGTATCATATGCTTTAGCATTTTCTAATCCAAACTTCTTTATTAACTCCTTGGTATATTTGGCTTGGCTGAGGAAAATACCTTCTTCGCATTGCTTGATTTGAAGACCGAGGAAGAAAGTTAATTCTCCCATCATGCTCATCTCAAACTTGCTTTTCATTAGCTTCTCGAAACGCTTACAAAGTAACTCATTAGTAGAACCAAAAATGATATCATCAACATATATTTGAACAAGTAAAGTATGCTCATTATATTTGGCTATAAAAAGAGTTGTATCAATTTTACCGTGTTTAAATCCTTTTTCTAGTAAAAATTTAGAAAGAGTCTCATACCATTCCCTTGGAGCTTGCTTAAGTCCATGCAAATCTTTCTGGAGTTTGTAGACATGATTTGGAAATTTGGAGTCTTCAAATCCAGCCGGTTGGGCAACATACACGGTCTCTTGCAGTTCACCGTTGAGGAAAGCACTCTTTACGTCCATTTGATATAACTTGAAACGCTTGAAAGAGGCGTAGGCTAAGAAGATTCTGATAGCTTCCAATCTTGCAACTGGAGCAAAGGTTTCATCATAATCGATTCCTTCTTCTTGCCTATATCCTTGTGCAACCAACCTTGCTTTATTCCTAGTGATGCTTCCATTCTCATCCATCTTATTCCTAAATACCCACTTAGTTCCTATTACTCCTTGATCCTGAGGTCTAGGCACCAAGGTCCAGACCTTGCATCTTTCAAACTGGTTGAGTTCTTCTTGCATAGCAACGACCCAACTGGAATCTTGGAGTGCTTCATCAATCTTCTTGGGTTCAACTTGAGATAGTAAGGAAGTATGTTCGTCATAGTTCAATCTCCTTGTTTGAACACCGGAAAACAGATCACCAATCACATTTGTGAGGGGGTGACTGCTGACTTCACGAACCTCCGGGGGTAAATCTGGTTGGACTGAGGTTTGTTGAAGATCTTCAATTGGAACGTCGTTAGATCCTTCAGCGAAGTCATGAAATGTAAGTTGACGAAGAGGTTCTATAAGCTGGATAGGGGAATTCTCAACTTCTTCTTCCCTTGGAGTTTCATCTGGAGTAGGAACTTCAGGTGCGGTTTCAAAATTGCGGTTTGAGGGAATTTCAGTTGAGGGTGCTGGATTTTACGGTTGAGGTTCAGGTGCGGTTTGAGATGGTTCACCTGTTTCATTATGCTCAACAAAATCATCAGCAACATTTGGAGCCAAATGTGGCTCAAGGAGAGAATGCTCATCAAAAGTAACATGGACAGACTCAACTATTTTTAAACTAGTTTTATTGAAAACACGAAAAGCTTTTGAATGTTTAGCATACCCAACAAAATACCTTCGTCGTCCTTGGCTCCGAATTTACCTCTATTTTCTCTTCCGTTGTAGAGGACAAAACATTTGCAGCCAAAGATCTTAAAAAATGCAATGTTGGGGGTTCTTCCTCTCCAAAGCTCATAGGGAGTCTTGTTATAGGTTTTGTTGATGAGGGAGCGGTTCTGAGTGAAGCATGCAGTGTTGATTGCTTCAGCCCAGAAATACTGAGGCAGCTTGGCTTCAGATATCATTGTCTTTACAGCCTCAATCAACGTCCTGTTCTTCCTTTCCACAACCCCATTTTGTTGTGGAACACCAGCGGTTGAGAAATTGTGATCAATTCTATGGTCATCACAATACTGAGCAACACCGTTGTTCTTAAATTCTGTTCCATTATCTGATCGAACACTAATGATGTCGTCTTCTTTTTGAGTTTGGAGCCGTCTAAAAAGTGCGGTGAGGATCTCATAACAATCATCTTTGGAAATCATCATCTCAACCCACGTATATCTTGAATAATCATCCACCACCACTAAGGTATATCTATTTCCTCCAATGCTGGCAGTGGTTACGGGTCCAAACAAATCTATGTGAAGCAGTTGTAAGCATCTTGAAGTTGATGGAGCGGTCTTGCTTTGGTGAAAGATGACGCATCGCTTACCAAGCTGGCATGCACTGCATTTCTCTGGATGGTGGTCAGCCACTTTGGGTAAACCACGAACGAGGTTTTCCCTACCAATCTTTGCAAGATACTTGAAGTTCAAGTGGCTCAACCTCTTGTGCCATAGCCAACTATTTTCGCTCACATTTTTAGCTACAAAACAGAGATTAGTAATACTACATGCAGAGTCTAGATCAATAATGTAAATATTACTCTTACGAATCCCTGTGAGTAGGGTGACTCCGAAAATGCTATCCTTGATAAAGCAATTTGATGACGTGAAGTTGCAAAGCATTCCTTTGTCGCAGAATTGAGAAATTGAAAGGAGGTTGTGCTTGAGTCCTTCAACAAGAGAAACCTTCTCAATGGTTAGGTTTCCTCTCCTTATAATACCATATCCAATGGTCTTTCCTTTGTTGTTGTCACCAAAGGTTACAGACGAACCACTTGCTTCAATGACATCTTCTAGTAATGATATATCTCCAGTCATATGTCTTGAGCAGCCACTGTCAAGATACCATTCATTTTCCTTGGAGTGACCAGCCATTAAGCAGAGGACCTGAAATGTAAACATTAAGAACGAGGTCCCCCTTTATTCCTTGGGTCCTGAAGTTAGCAACCCTTCACGACCCACACCTGTTTGACAGAATGAGGTTTACTCTTCCTGGCATTGGATGTGAACCGCAAAAGGCATTCTGCAGCCTTGTGACCTAAACCATCACACACAGAACATTTATAAAAGCTACAAGCATCATGAGGTTTTACTAACTCCTTACTCTTCTTAGGAGTTGCATGCGGTTTGGGAGGCGCAATTTCAGGCTTAACAAAGGGAACTGGCTTTAGTTTGACCACGTATTTTCTGGGAGCGCTCTTATTGCTTTTGAAGGCAGGTCGAGCGGTCGAAGAAGAAGTGCGGTCAGACTTGCGGTTGCCAGCATCTCTAGTTCCACCAGAAGCGGTTTTAGGGATGCGGCCAACTCCATATGCCATTTCCTCTGAAGCAATACTCTCAGTATCCTTTGGCTTCATCTGAGAGTTCTTCCCATATTGCTTCCCTTTTGGGTAGACAAAATTAAAATTTTGTTGTCCTTTACCCTTGCCTTTAGCATGCTTCCCCTTAGAAATTTCTTTAGTTAGTTTTAAAACTTCCTCATCCTTTTCACTGCTGGATGCACACTTCTCCTCTTCCTCAGATCCAAATTCTATACCCTCAGTAACTCCAATGGGTATTTGGGTATCTATGATTTGATCTGCGTAGGATTTTGACTTGAGACACCCATCAATAATGTTTTGACGATCGTTGAGTTGGGTGACCAGGTCATCATTCCGGAGTTGAAGTGCAGCAACCTTAGTTTCAAGGATGTGGTTTTGATCAGCAAGAGGAGTCATCTTTTTGATTTGGTCCTTAAGATTTGAAATTTCAGACCTCATCACAGTTTTCTCCGTCTTGTACAGATTAATTTCATCATGAGCTAAGCTTAAGGCTTTCTTAAGATTAGAGAATTGATGGATCACCATTTCAGCTTCCTTGAACATTCTTTCATGTTCCATAGGAGAAACCTCTTCCACCACCTTTTTCAAAATTTTCTTCTTTGGAATTATTTTTGAAGGTGGAGCATTTGTAGATGAGAAAATGGGACGTGAATACGAACAATTTCCTATCTTAATGCTAGGAGTAAGTTTGATATTATCATCCAACTTAAAATTTGGAAGTTTTGCAGAAACTTCTTCTTCCTCCATATCTTGCAACTCGACTGACTCAGAATCTGATTCATCAGAAGCATCTGCAACTAAGCAGAGATTAACCTCTTCGATTTCATCGTCACTTCCATCCTCAGAATCTGTTTCAATCCAAGTTGCCAATTCTTTGGAATTCTCTTCCTCCTCAGCAACCATTCCCTTGCGATGAGAAAATTTCGCAGGAGAGGTTTTCTTTTTCATGTATTCGTATTTAGGCTGTGGACACTCAGATGCAAAGTGACCAGGTTTTCTACAGTTGTAGCAAACTAGATCACTCTTTTTCTTTGTATCTCCAGCCTTAGAAAACGTTGCAGGAGGTTTGCCTTTTGAAAATGATTTTGTGAAAGGTTTTGAGGATTTTCTAAATTTTTGGAATCTTTCACAAACATGGCAAAATCATCATCATCCATCTCGATGAGTGATAAAGTTGATATGGAAGGATCTGCAGTTTGATTGAATGTAGATGGTTTCTCCTCATATTCCACGATGGACATTAAAAGCGATTTGGTTTTCCCTTCAATCTCTTCAATATGATTTAATTTTAATTCATAGACTCTAAGATTGGCGTACAAGTTACTTAACGACCAAGTACCCAAAACTTTGAAATCTTCTAGAGAGGTAGCCTTATTTACCCATCTAGAACCTAAAGCAGATAGGAAAGTCATATTGATTTCCTTATCGGTTAAAGTTTTATCAAGAGATCTACAAGCATTTACTACCTCAACATAACGGTCGTAGGTTTGACGCAAGGTTTCGTTGGATTTTCTGTTGAAGTTGTTGTAGGATCTTTCAACAACATATAATTTGCTTTCCTTGCATTCGTCATCACCTTCGAGGTAGCTCTCTATGGCATCCCACATCTGCTTTGCGGTTTTGAGGTACATCACTTTCTGAAGAGTTGATACGGGGAGGGTTCCAAAAATGATGTGCCTTGCCTTGCTGTCCAAGGCAGCTAATCTCTTCTCTTCATCCGACCACTCATCTTTAGGCTTTTTGACCTCTGGAGTTTTTGTATTGGTGGTTGCATCGGTATTGGCCTTCATGGGAACAAACGGGCCATTGATTACGCATTCCACCAGCATCTCATCAATTGTTTCCAAATGAATGAGCATTCTGCATTTCCAGATGTCGAAGTGGTCTTCATCCAAGATTGGAATGTGTAAATAGTTAACAGTAGTCATTGTCTTTGTATTTGCCATATTGAATCGGCACACAAGCTGTTAAGCTTGAAAAACAGTGGTTTTAAAATGTGTTTGCTCTGATACCATTTGTTGGTCCCAAAGGTGGCAACAATGGTGAAAATACAGCTAGAGGGGGGGTGAATAGCTGTTACAAATTTTTCGCCCTCGATTTAAAACAAATCCTCTATACTTACAAAACCTCTTACAGTGTATAAGAAACTGCAAGTAGAGTTATAAAATGCATATCGGAATAATAAAGTTACAAAGCGGTTTTGGGAGAGGCGATTTGTAAAGCGGTTTAGGTAAAGCGGTTTTGACAAGTGCAGTTTTACAAACAAGTGTAGTTTTGACAATGTTAACTCCAAACACAATTTCACAATAATGGATATCTATATAAAGATCAAACAGAGAGAAATGTAGATAATCAGTAAGCACAAGAAATATAAATGCAGAAAGTAAGAACATAATATTTGGAGTGGTTCAATCGATAAACGATCTACGTTCACCACCAAGATGGTTAGTCTTGGATTTCTAAGCGAGATTTTATATTGAGTATGAGAGATTACAAAGTACAATAAAATCTTTTCTATGAAGAACAAATCCTAGACTATAACCAGTGTATCTCAAGTGATTAATCTAAGTGATTAAACAAGTGAGAGGTGTGTCTGTTCAAGATCAAGGCTCTTTAAATCTTTGAGATGTAGAGCACAATGATTCTTGAATGTGTTAAGGCTTGATTTCTGGGCTGGAGAATATTTCTTGAAGGGTGAAGATGAAGATTCAAAGGACTTAGAATTTCTGGGCAGAGCTTCAACTTCTTATGAACTCACGGCAATTTCTCAAGTTTCAAGCAAACTTCAAATGATGAAGGTTGGGAGTATTTATACCCAAGCATCAGGAATATAGCCGTTTGACACAGCTGTTGTAAGTACAGTCCTTGATGCTTTCCCATTGGTCCACAGCAACCACTTTTGTTCTTTGGAACTGTTGATGCAGGTAAAGCTGATCAAACCTCAGCTGCAATCAAGGTGGTTAGGACATCTGTCACCTTTATGAGATCCTTGCAGATCTGCTCTGACATTGGGTCACGTGACAAGATTTGGTGGTTGACATTTTTATATTGCTGACGTGGATTCCAACGGTCAATGTGGTTCACTTCAAGTAGCCAATCATTGGGGCGGTTCTGGAGGTGAGCGGTTTGACAAAAAGGCGGTTTACACCAGAAGAGGATTTCCAAGAGGCGGTTGTTAGGAGCGGTTCCAAGGTAGGAATTCACCATGCGGTTTGCACGAGCGGTTCCAAGAGGAATAGAGAAAACGCGGTTTGAACTTCTGAACTATAAATCCTCAGATCCAATGAGTCTTGTGCCAGTCTTCAAGCCTAAATTTAACCTATTCTATAAAATTGACTTAGCTAAAAAATTGAAGTCTAAGCTTCATTACATAGGGTCCTAAAGTCCTTAAAATAAATAGGAGGTTATGGTATCAATCAAATCTAATACAAAATAGGAGGGTTAAAATATGCATACCCAACAATATACCAAGGTGTATGTTGTTCGCAGATGATATTGTGCTGATTGATGAGACAAGAGAGGGTGTTGAAAGTAAATTGGAGTTGTGGAGACACACTTTGAAATCTCGAGGTTTTAGACTGAGCAGGAGCAAGACTGAATATTTGGAGTGTAAGTTTAGCAGAGTTGGAAGTAGGGAGGCAGGGGCGATCACATTTGATGGAAATATTGTCCAAGCTTCTGAATTTTTTCGCTATCTTGGATCCATTATCCAAAAGGATATGGAGAATTAGATGGAGATGTGACTCATAGGATTAAAGCAGGTTGGTTGAAGTGGAAGAGTGCCACAAGGTTTCTATGTGATCGTGGCATGCCCCATAGATTAATGGGAAAATTCTACCGCACAGCAATTAGGCCGGCACTGCTTACGGCACCGAATGTTGAGCAGTGAAACAGTGTCACGTGCATAAGATGAATGTGGTGGAGATGCGTATGCTTTGATGGATGTGCGGTCATACAAGAAATGATCGATTGGGAAATGAGATGATCAGAGGTAAAGTAGAAGTTGCGCCCATTGAGGATAAAATGAGGGAAAATGGTCTAAGGTGGTTTGGACATGTGAGAAGGAGACTGAGTGATGCACCGGTTAGAAGGTCGAAACAGTGGAGAAATGATAAAATGGGGAGGGATAGGGGAAGACACAAACACACTTGGATTAGAGTGATTGAAAATGATATGAGTTTACTTGGAGTGGATGAAAGTATGGCGTTGAAGAGGCCGGAGTGGAGGGCAAAAACCCATGTGGGGGGTGATTTTTTTTAATTTTATTATTATTATTATTATTTTTTATTATTTTTTTTATTTTTATTTTTATTTTTATTTTTATTTTTATTTTTATTTTTATTTTTATTTTTATTTTTATTTTTATTTTTATTTTTATTTTTATTTTTATTTTATTTTTTTATTTTATTTTTTTTCAACAATATTTTTTCACGATGACATATGAGGATTCATGTTAGCCGACTCCAAATTATTTTGTGACTAAGGCTTTGTTGTTGTTATTTAATAAATTTAGGAAAAAAAATCGGTGAAAACACAAACAAGGCTAAATAGGGTAGGTGGTGGGGACAGGGTGAGGTAAGGGTTAGGATTAGGATAGAGTAGTGGAAATGAGGTGGGTGGCTAGGGTGATGTTGGGGAGTTGGGGTTTGGGTGAGTAGGGATGGCAAAAAATTCAAACTCGTCCCGAACCCGAAAATACCCGGCCCTAATAGGCCGGGTTTGTGATTCAAAATTGAAAACCCGTCGGGTTTTTGGAGGGTTCGGGTTTATCCCGTCCCAATTAACTAGGAAATTACTAAAATACCCTTACCTTGCTCTACGACTCGTAGGGGGCGTTTGGTTGGTGGTAAAGTGGGGTGAATGGAATGCCCAATTCCATTCCCCCAAATCCTTTGGCATGTTTGGTCGAAAGTTTTTTAAAATTTTCATTCCGTTGGAATGGCCAATTCCATCCACGAAAGGAATTTGCCAATTCCTCCATATATGGGAGGAATGGCCAATTCCTTTGGTAATGAAATTCAATTTTTTTTTATCAAAATACCCCCAAACCCAAACCACCACTACCCCCTACCCACCCCCACCCCCACGATTTTTTTTTAAAAGACCCCGCTACCCCCCCCATCCACAATCCTCGCCCTACCCCCCACACCCCACGATTTTTTTTTTAAAAGACCTCTGCCTATCCCCCCATCCAGCCCCTGCCCTACCCCCACCCCCACGAAAAAAAATATATTTTTTTACTCATTTTGCATACCCCCTACCTACCCCACCCATCCCCCAAAAAAATATTTTTTTAAAAAAAATGGTAAATTGGACATTTTATATGCTTTCATTCCATTCCTATAATTTGTATTTTCAAACCAAACATGATTTGTCAAGAAATTGAATGACAATTTCATTCCATTCCGTGCCAACCAAACGGAGGGGTTTGATCAGTTTTTTTCCATTCCAATTCCTTCAGGAATTCAATTCCATTGACCATTCCATTCCTTCACTTTTTTTCCACCGAACCAAATGGCCCCTTAGGGTTCCCCGTTCCTTACTTCCTTTCCTCCTCTCCCAATTCCTTTCCTCTTCTCTCCCAGTTAACGTCGCACCCCACCGCAGCCCGCAAGTCGTCATTCCCCCGCAGCCGTGAGCCATCGCCTTCGCCATCGCCATCGCCATCTCTAGGTACTTCACTTCCTATCCCCTAATTCCATTTCTCTAGGTTTACTTAATTTATAAATAAATATGTAATTCAATAATTTTGGTTGAGAGTCGTTGCGTCGTTCGACCAATATTTGTGCCATTTTCCATGTTTGTATGAAGAAATTTATTGAGATGTATAAGGGAGAAAGTTGAGAAATGTAATCTGGAAATCTTGTCAAAAACTCCTCAATTTATTGTTTCACTTTTCCAATTATATATTTGAAATTACTAAACTATTACAGTTAGTGCTTTGCTTAAAAGTTGTGTGATCTATTATAGTTGATGTTCCATCATTTGCATTTGAAGTTCATATACACTATACAGTATTTGAAATGCAGCTGAATGTTTTGCTGAGCTGATTTTTTGTTTCTTAAATTTATGTGACGATTACGTGGAAGATTTGAAGCATGACATGAATTTTGATGTTCCTTTGTAAAACACTTGGCCTTGGGTTACTGAACTGGAAGAAAAAAGGATGGCATAGCTGGAGAGTGAAGTGTCCTGTCCAGTCCAGCTTGTTGATTCGTAGTAAAAACTGGAGATGTAACTATCGGGGCGGGTTAAATGGGGCGGGCTCGGGTAACGCATAACTCGGGGCGGGTTCGGGCAAGGGTAGATCATTATAGGGGCGGGTTTGGGAAATGAAGAACCCGTCCCGAACCCGCCCCGTTGCCATCCCCAGGGGTGAGTTGGTGAGTGATTGAGGGTGGGTAGGATAGGGTGAGAGGTAAGGGTAGATAGGGGTGAAGGGTGGGGGGAGTGAATAGGGTAGAGTAGGATGGAGTGGTTGGGTAGGGTATAAGGGTGGGTTGTCAATGGGCAGCAGGGGGTTGTTAAAAAATAATGAGTAGGGGGAGGGGGATGTGGGGGGGGGAGAGGGGGGTGGAGGGGCGATAAGAAAGTTGTTACAAAATAATTTTAATATGAATAAAAAAATTGACAGGGGTGGGTGGGGGGTGAGGTTTGGGGGGTGTGGTTAGTATAGGTGGGGGTTGGGAAAGATGGGTGGGGTGATGGTGTTAAGAAACAATTTCTGAAAAATGTTTTTGAGGAGTAGAAATCCGATAGTCATTTTCCTTAGAAAACAAGCCTAATTTCCATTGATCGATCGACAAATCTTTTTCGTTGACTTTATTTTTCTATGGTTACCAAACACCGAAAAAATATTTTTCGTAAAATATTTTCCCCCAAACAAACGGAGCCTTAGACTAAAATGATTGAAATGTCAATTATTGGTTTTTTAACAAACGGTCTTGTGTACTATCAATTTATCGCATTTTCTACCTCATACTATTAAGACTCTCAATGTCACATGCGTACTTTTATTTATTATCCATTTGACCAGATTTTTTAAATGGTGTTAAAAACTAAACGGACTTGTATATGTTAGCGACCATTTGACATTTTTTTCTCCACTTGGAGATGTTAAATCCCACATATTCTAGCATTTGATTATGGAAAGATAATCCAATCTACTTTTAAACATTGTAGCCAAACGATGTAATAGACAATGGTGAAACAAATGGAAGAGTTGGGCTCTCTTTGTTAGGGGGAAAAATATTTTCATTGTTTAATAAATGAAAATGTTTTTCAAAAAATGACATTCGATTGTTTGATAAATTTAAGTAAAATGTTTTTAAAAAAATATTTTCATTGTTTATTAAATTTAGGAAAAAAAAATTCGGTGAAAACGCGAACAAGGCTAAATTGGGTAGGTGGTGGGGACAGGGCGAGGTAAGGGTTAGGATTAGGATAGAGTAGTGGAAATGAGGTGGGTGGCTAGGGTGATGTTGGGGAGTTGGAGTTGGGGTGAGTAGGGATGACAAAAAATTCGAACCCGTCCTGAACTCGAAAAGATCCGCCCTTAATAGGCCGGGTTTGGAATTCAAAATTAAAAATTCGTCGGATTTTTGGAGAGTTCGGGTTTACCCCGCCCCGATTAACTAGAAAATTACTAAAATATCCTTATCTTACTCTACGACTCTTAGGGTTCGCTCCCGAGTTTTAAAGGAAGAGAAAAGAAAGGAAGAGGAGAGAAGAGAAGAGAAGGGAAAAGAAAAGAAGAGGAATAAATTTAATATTTTCAAGACATGCTCCTAAGTTAGAAAGGAAGAGGAAGGAAATTAAAGTAAATTACATTTATATCCTTAATGAAAAAGAAAAGAATATTATATTTGAAGGATAAAATAGATATAGCCAAAAAATTTGTTAATAAATTTTTTTTCCTTTCAATTCCTTCCTCCCACTTTTAAGGAAAGTGTAAAAGGAAAAGTCCATAAAATTTTTCTTTCCTTTCCTTTCACTTCTTTTCTTAAAAAAAAACTCGGGATCACACCTGAGAAAGAAAATTTATTAAATTTCCTCCTGTTTCCATTCCTTTCTCTCTTTTTTTTAAGTCGGGTCGGGAGCACACCCTTAGGGTTCCCCGTTCCTCCTCTCCCAATTCCTTTCCCCTTCTCTCCCAGTTAGCGCCGCCCCCCACCGCAGCCCGCAAGTCGTCATTCCCCCGCAGCCGTGAGCCATCGCCATCGCCATCTCTAGGTACTTCACTTTCTATCCCCTAATTCCATTTCTCTATCTCTAGGCTTACTTGATTCATAAATAAATATGTAATTCAATAATTTTGGTTGAGACTCGTTGCGTCGTTCGACCAATATTTGTGCCATTTTCCATGTTTGTATGAAGAAATTTATTGAGATGTATAAGGGAGAAAGTTGAGAGATGTAATCTGGGAATCTTGTCAAAAACTCCTCAATTTATTGTTTCACTTTTCCATTTATCTATTTGAAATTACTAAACTATTACAGTTGGTGCTCTACTTAAAAGTTGTGTGATCTATTACAGTTGATGTTCCATCATTTGCATTTGAAGTTCATATACACTATACAGTATTTGAAATGCAGCTGAATGTTTTGCTGAGCTGATTTTTTGTTTCTTAAATTTATGTGACGATTACGTGGAAGATTTTAAGCATGACATGAATTTTGATGTTCGTTTGTAAACACACTTGGCCTTGGGCTGCTTAACTGGAAGAAAAAAGGATGGCATAGCTGGAGAGTGAAGTGTCCTGTCCAGTCCAGCTTGTTGATTCGTAGTAAAAACTGAAGATGTGAGTTTTCCTTTTGCCCCTATCCCATTTGAAGAGTGACATTTCCCTTTAATGGAACAACAAATTGACTGCATTATACTTCATTTTCCTGCCTAGTTCTGGATCAAATATTGCCACCTAGCTTAAATTCAAATGTTTTTAGGGGGAATTTGGAAAGGTAGTGGATCTTTAAGCATTTTCTTTATATGCATGTTTAGTTAAACGCTACTTTTCTATTGGGACGGAGGTAGTACCGTATTTCTAAAGTAGCAACCAAGAACTTTTATGCAAAGAAATAGTGCTTTTTAGATGTGACGATGTTCAATGTGGTAATTTTTGGTGGTGGTCCTACTTTTTTGTAGCCACCCACATACGGAATGATGAGACTGTAGTCCTGCTGTCCAAATTGATTGTGAAGTGTAATTTCTGTTTGTGATTAGTATTGTCATGATTGGTGTGCACAATCAAGGGCAGACCCATGACCATGTTTCTTGGGAGGGGGGAGGTTATGTAAAACAATGAGAAAAACGAGATGATGGCATTGTAGACATTATGAAGCGAGCCCAATAAAAAGAGTCCGACTTTTATTTTTATGTCAAGTTGACTGAACTTGACCAAGAAGTTATGAAACTTTGATTATCTTCATGAAATTGTTGAATATTGATAGTATTCTCAATTGTTCCTATAAAAAGTATTCTCAATGGTGCGCCAATTACAATGTTTAGAACTTCATGAGGTTAATTATTATTTTTTTCATTAATATTTGGTCAAAGTTCAATCAAATTGATTCAAAAAATCTAAGAGATTTTTCTTTTCTGGGATGGAGGGAGTACACTGTACATTATTATCTATTCTTCAAAAAAAAAAAAAAAAAAAATCGTGAACCTGAAATACAGTATCTACATTTTTCTGATGGTAACCTCGTGTATATATGAGTTCTTATGCACACCTTGGGGGTGGGTGGGGCCTTGACCCCTGTTAGACACTGATTAGTTCCGTCTTTGGGCACAGTAGGTGGTGGGCCATTAATGAGGTTATTGCCAATAGCTAAAATTTGTGTTTGCCTTGTGACAGTTACCTTGAATTAGAAAAGCAATAAAGCAAGACAGCTTTAAAATTGTGTTGGTGAAGCGTGTTGAATTGATATTGCTTATTATAGCCAAAACAGAATTGGATTATCTTATCTTGAGAATATAAGAATAAAAATAGTTTCTTTATTCTAATCTAAAAATGCTAAGAAGTAAATAAATTAAACTAAGTTTGCGGCCTCTAGTTACTGATTGGTACATGGGTCTGTTCAAGTCATCTAATTAAGAACTGGACGGATTTAATATGCTGCAATATACAATTCAACGGCAAGCCAATTCAACATCCTGTGCAGTATAGGGTGCGGGTCTCTGTTTTATATAGGCTTCCTTGTTCTCAAGCTAAATTTTTTAATTTGAATCCCTACACTGTCCTTCGTTTCACAGTGTATTTGACCTTACCTCTTAAAAAAGTTTGTCCGCATTTATTTATCTACTTATATGTGTAGTAACTGAAATCCCAATTTAAGATAATATATGGTGGTTGGGTATTCATTTTGCTTCTGAAATTTTATTTCTCTCTTTCCTAAATTATTCACATCAAGTCAATTTGTTAGTAGATCATGCCTTTTAACTGCCTGCACTTGGTTTTTAACACTTGCTGTTTTATTAACTTCTCATACTTCTTCTCTTGCTGTTGTATTCATGATCACTTGATAGGGTTTGGATCAGCTTCGTTCTGGGCTACTTCAGCAGCAAAAGTCATTTATGCAGGGCCCACAGCCTTTTCATCAGCTTCAGATGATGCACCTCAGCATCAGCAACAGCTTTTGCTAGCACAACAGAATATGACGTCACCATCTGCCAACGAAGTAGAAAGCAGAAGGTTGAGAATGCTCCTTAATAACCGCAGCATGAGTCTTGGAAAGGATGGCCTTTCCAGTTCAGTTGGTGATGGGGTTCCAAATGTCGGGTCACCTCTGCAAGCAGGTTGCGCTGTTTTACCCCGTGGAGATCCAGATATGCTGCTCAAGGTCCCCTTCCCTTCGCAATTACCCTTTTATTATTATTATTTTAACCCTGTTTTTTAGTTGCATTTTCAATTATTTGCGACTCTTCATTTGAAATTATCTGAAAAGACCCAATCCAGAAAAAGATAATATATATATGCTCCCTCTGTCCACCTTAACTTTCAAAAAAGGGAGAGGGAATGGGAATTAAGAAAAAATGAATTTTATTTAGGTGTTGTGAGTGTGGATAGTGGGTATGAGGGAGAAAGTGGGGTAGGGAATAGTAAGTGGATTGTTGTTGTGAGTATGACAAGTGGGGTCCATTATTAAAGAAGTACTCATACTAGGATATTGTAACAATGAATGGACACCCAAATGGATTTTTGTAACTTAAGGGGGGACGGAGGGAGTAAATATTTTTCAACTTAGGGGATGAGTTGTAGGTGTTTCTTGGCATTGTTTACTAAAGCTCGCACAAATCAGATTACTAACTTCAATTTATTACTCTGTGCAGTTTAAAATTGCTCAGCGATTGCAGCAGCAGCAACAACAGAACAGTAACCAGCAGCTTCAGCAGCATGCACTATCTGGTCAGCAGTCTCAGAATTCAGTTGGTGATGGGGTTCCAAATGTCGGGTCACCTCTGCAAGCAGGTTGCGCTGTTTTACCCCGTGGAGATCCAGATATGCTGCTCAAGGTCCCCTTCCCTTCGCAATTACCCTTTTATTATATTATTTTAACCCTGTTTTTTAGTTGCATTTTCAATTATTTACGACTCTTCATTTGAAATTATCTGAAAAGACCCAATCCAGAAAAAGATAATATATATATGCTCCCTCTGTCCACCTTAACTTTCAAAAAAGGGAGAGGGAATGGGAATTAAGAAAAAATGAATTTTATTTAGGTGTTGTGAGTGTGGATAGTGGGTATGAGGGAGAAAGTGGGGTAGGGAATAGTAAGTGGATTGTTGTTGTGAGTATGACAAGTGGGGTCCATTATTAAAGAAGTACTCATACTAGGATATTGTAACAATGAATGGACACCCAAATGGATTTTTGTAACTTAAGGGGGGACGGAGGGAGTAAATATTTTTCAACTTAGGGGATGAGTTGTAGGTGTTTCTTGGCATTGTTTACTAAAGCTCGCACAAATCAGATTACTAACTTCAATTTATTACTCTGTGCAGTTAAAAATGGCTCAGCGATTGCAGCAGCAGCAACAACAGAACAGTAACCAGCAGCTTCAGCAGCATGCACTATCTGGTCAGCAGTCTCAGAATTCAACTCTAAATCTTCAGCAAGATAAGATTGTGGGCACCAGCAGTGTAAATGGAGATGGCAGCATGTCAAATTCTTTCCGAGGAAATGATCAGGTCTGTTTGCTCTGGCTTACTATAGGGTTTCCTCTTGCACTGCCTTTTTCCTGTGTCTCCCCTTATAAAAAGGCTAAATAAAATGCATTCATTTAATGGGGTTGCTTTTTAGAGTTACATTTGGCCCATATCATAGTTTAGTAGGTTCCTAATATGGGTTCTAATGGATTAAGGCTTCAAAAAATCAGAACGGAAGAAAGAGAAAGCAGCATGGAACATCCTCAGGACCTGATAATAGCACTGGAACTGCAAATACCACAGGGCCTTCACCAAGCTCCGCACCATCTACTCATACTCCGGGAGATGTAATCTCAATGCCCACTTTGCCACATAATGGCAATTCTTCTAAGCTTTTGATGATGTTCGGCAATGATGGTGCTGGAACTCTTACCTCTCCGTCAAACCATTTGGTGGGCAAATTAGTAAATTGTTGAATTGGCAAAGAGGAGGTTTCTTTTTCATGATTCAGCTCTTATTGACATTTTGACTTTGCAGTGGGATGATAAAGACATTGGAGCTGCTGATATGGATCGTTTTGTGGAGGATGATGATAATGTCGACTCCTTTTTATCACCTGATGATACAGATCCGAGAGGTGCTGTTGGTCGTTGTATGGATGTAAGCAAAGGTGAGTCAATGTGATCAAATACCAAAGTTCTTTACCTATGGGAATATTAAGTGTTATTCTTGTCATTTATAGCATATTCTCTTCATGTATATGGCATGATATGTTGTGTTGCATAAGCTGCTGAAGTTACAAAGACTTCCGGGGAATTAATCTTGACTGACGTCACAACCTTTTTGCCTGGTCAATAGGCCTAAATATCACATGGACAGCGTATTCATTTATGGATGGAAAACATTGGAGATCTCTTAACATTATGGATACTAATCTCTCTCTCTCTCTCTCCCCCAGTATTACTTCTTTTTTACTATGCTCGGTACTTATTATTATGATTATTACTCTCCACTACTGAATGACTCACCTGAAGCACAGTTTCAGCAGTTAAAAATAATGGATTTCCGTCTCTAGTCTGTAATAGTTTGGAAGGTGCAACTGCAAAATGGTTAAAGCTATGTGTTTGTTTGTCAGTTCCATGTGGCAGCTGTACTTGATGAAACTCTTTTGGTTTGAGAACAATAATACTGTACCTTCAATATTCTTTACAATATTTCCATTTTCAACCCCATCTGTCATATGAAACTTTTTCGTTTGCTTTGTCCATGTTCCCCCTCTTTTAGCTTTTAGGATAAATTCTGAAAATCATAAGCTCCTCGTTTCCTTGTGTGTGTGTGTGTGTGTTGGGGAGCGGGTGCACACCTCCCTTTTACGGCTGTGTTATCTTCATGTATAGCACCACCTGCATCTATTTACTGGTACATTTATTTAATATCCCTTTTTAGTTAGCCTTTTTAATGTATCAACCAGCCAAACATGAGATTGTGAAACCATCTCTTCTGTGGTAAGTTCTTGTTAGAATGGAAAACTGATGGTACCTGCTTCATCTGATATTAGGTTTCACATTTAATGAAGTCAGTTCTGTTCGCGCCAGTGCAAGCAAGGTTATTTGTTGCCACTTCTCCTCGGATGGTAAACTGCTTGCTAGCGGTGGTCACGATAGAAAGGTGAAAGCTTATAGATTAAGGATTCGACTTTTTTTTTTTTAAGGATTAGACTATTCAAGGGAATGAAATTGTTGTCGAATACTTACTGCTTAACAATAAATTTTTGGATTTTGAAAGACTAATCTGTCCATGTTGGTGTTGATTTCATTGTGCAGGCTGTATTATGGTATGCTGATACGTTAAAACCAAAATCAACCCTCGAGGAACATTCATCATTGATAACAGATGTGCGGTTTAGTCCAAGCATGCCGAGGCTTGCAACATCTTCTTTTGATAAGACTGTTAGGGTTTGGGATGCAGAAAATGTAAGTTGGCATGAACTTCTACCCACAGAGATTGCTGTGTGTTTCCTTTTCTTTCGAGTTTTCAGTTTCCCACTGTGATACTTGGGCCTTCAATTTTGCTAAAGTACCCATGTCCACCGGACATGGGTGTGGGTGTGAGTGTGGCTATTTACGTTATATTTAGTGTAAATCTTAAGTTTTTGGAGGATCTGACACACGGACCCGTACTGGATTTTTGATGGTCAATACAAGTGATTTGTCAATAACAATTTTTAGAATTTTATTGAGATAATTAGATTGACATTAATGTTTGATCAAAGGAAACTTGTGTTTACCATTAAATACCAAATGGGACTGTCTTTCCAGGACGGGGGTATATCTTTGGGGACATAACGATTTGAGAAAATGATATCCTTAACTAATATTGGTTTTGTTTATTGTATCCATCATTTCCTTTATTCTCTTTTGCTTTTGCCCGAATTTCACTGGATTTCCCGTTGACTTGGATTGAATGAATTGCAGCCTGGCTATTCCCTTCGTACCTTCACTGGACATTCTGCTTCAGTTATGTCACTAGATTTTCACCCCAACAAAGACGATCTCATTTGCTCCTGCGATGGAGACGGTGAGATTAGGTACTGGAGCATAAATCATGGTATCTGCTCGCGTGTATTTAAGGTACATATGTGATCACCCAACATTTCTCATTTTTCTATTTTATTTTAGCATGTCATATGTGTTTCACTTAATCTTTTCTTTGATTTATTTTTTGGGGTTGTTTTCGAGTCGTGGTTCTGGTCTTAATTTAGTCTCATCTTATTTTTTTTTGATAGGGTGGAAGGGTTCAGATGAGATTTCAACCTCGTCATGGGAGGTATCTTGCAGCAGCTGCAGAGAATGTTGTGTCCATATTGGATGTGGAGACACAAGCCCTCCGACATTCATTACCGGTTTGCTACAATATCTTCCCCCCTTTCCATTAACCAACTATTTATTCAATTTTCTTTCTCTACACATTTAATAAGTCCAGTAATACCTATGTCCCTTGTGAGAATCCGCTCATCAGTAGCACCTGATGTCAGCATCTTGAACTAGCCATCTCTTAGAGGGTAGTGTTAAAAGATCATCAATTCCTAATGAAATGGATGTAGCAGTAGCTTGTTGGTATCATATTGTTTTTAGTCTTTAAATATTTATAATTGCATGTTTGATTTCATGTACACTTTAATTTGCCTTGTTATAGTACACCCCTGTTTGAAAAGAAATACTCCCTCACATTTTCCTTTAGTCTATCCCAAAATAAATGCCTCATTTCTAAATGAGGAAACAATCTTAGTGCATTCTTACCACGGTACAATCACTATACGACAACTACAACATTACCCCAGTGCCGCAAAGGCTCCCACCTACGGTGGGGTAAGGGGAGGGGGTCGGATGTATGCAACCTTGCCCCTATTAAAGCAAATAGAGGCTGTTTTCGGAGGGGAGCAATTGTTTCCGGATGGAAAATGGTACAATCACTATACAAACAAATAAAGCACACTCCTTTAAAACGTTGACAAGTCAAATGCGACATTGAGGGAGCAATTGTTTGGGAAAACAATGAAAATTTATACCTCAATTGTAGAAAAGCTTCTTTGGTAAAGTCAACTCTTTTTTATGGAGCGGAGGGAGTATTCTTTATGTTCTCTTTGTTTATATACATATATAAGAAATAATGTATTCTATTATCTTGGTGGCATTATTCTTTTTGTGCCCTTTTTTATTTTTTTCCTCGATGTTATGCCGCTAACTTTCTTGATCGTGATTTGTAATCAATTGTAGGGGCATACAAAGCCGATTCACTCTGTGTGTTGGGACCCATCTGGTGAGCTGTTGGCATCTGTGAGTGAGGATTCGGTTAGGGTATGGACACTCGGATCAGGGAGTGAAGGGGAGTGTGTTCATGAGCTTAGCTGTAACGGAAATAAGTTTCATTCCTGTGTTTTCCATCCTACATATTCATCCTTGCTCGTCATTGGCTGTTACCAGGCAAGTTTCTCTCATAAAGAAAACACATGGCCCTGTTTGATACATGTTAATTTCTGGTTCATAGTTGTTTTCTGGTTTCACTTTTTCTTTCTTTGGGACCATAATTTTTCTATCTATTTCTACCCTACAATTTTTTTCATGCAATCATTACTAAACCCCCGAGCAAGTCTTATGAAAAAACTCGTTTATGAAGAACGAGTTTTAAAGCTGCCAATTTGTCGTTAAAACTATTAGTCTGTCATTTAAAATATCCAGTCCGACCACGTGTCCATGTAGATACAACTGGCAATTTTAATTGACGGACTCACAGTTTTAACTCGTAAACTGGGGAAGGATCCCCAGTTTTTTCCGACTTAAAATAATCAGGTAGGAAGCTGTTAATGGTAACTTTGAACTGACAGATTAGCGGTTTTAAAGTCCTAATTTTTGTGACACCCCCCCCCCCCCCCATACACAAAAAAAAAAAAAAAAGTGAACCCATAGCCGCCAATTTTCTGATGTGTGGTTGCATGTGTTGCAGTCTCTGGAGCTGTGGAACATGGCTGAAAACAAAACGATGACTCTTCCAGCACACGAAGGTCTAATTGCTGGGTTGGCTGTGTCAACAGTGACTGGTTTGGTCGCTTCAGCCAGCCATGACAAAATTGTGAAGCTATGGAAATAGTGCTGTATAATAATATTACCTTAGAGCACTGCCTTGTTTGGTTCCAGAGGTATTGTAGTTTGTTTCCCCTCGTAGGCCCTCAATCTTCATTTTGTTCAATCAAAACCTTGAAACCGTAAAACTATGTACCGTTATTATCAACCGTTGCTGTTGCTGTTGCCGCTGCTGTTTTCTTGTTGTATTTTATTAGGACAAATGGATAATTTTCGACGAGACTCTACTGTTATCAAATCTTATAAAGTACATTTTCGTAGCTATGATATCGATTGTGTAATGTGGGATTGGTGACATTCAGACACTACTTTTGTGAATTTTTTTTTCTTGGGATAGTCTGTCACAATAATACGATAGTTTCATTTGACTATTCAAACATTTTTGTGCCCATACAATGTAAGAAACATTAAATAAATTCCCACCATATTTGCCCATACAATGTAAGAAACATTAAATAAATTCCCACCATATTCTAGCATTTGATTATAGAAAGATAAACAAATCTACTTTTAAACATTGTAACCAAACGATGTAATAGACAATGGTGAAGCAAATGGAAGAGTTGGCTCTCTTTGTTTGGGGGGAAATGTTTTCTATAAAATGAAAATGTTTTTCAAAAAATGACATTTGGTTGTTTGTTAAATTAAGTAAAATGTTTTTTAGAAAATATTTTCATTTGTTTAATAAATTTAAGAAAAAAAATTTTCGGTCGAAACACAAACAAGGCTAAATAGGGTAGGTGGATAGGGGTAGGGTAGGTGGTGGGGACAGAGTGAGGTAAGGGTTAGGATCATGGTAGAGTAGTGGAAATGAGGTGGGTGGGTAGGGTGATGTTGAGGAGTTGGGGTTGGGGTGAGTTGGTGAGTGATTGAGGGTGGGTAGGATGGGTGAGGGGTAAGGGTAGATAAGGGGTGAAGGGTGGGGGAGTGAATAGGGTAGAGTAGAATGGAGTGGTTGGGTAGGGTATAAGGGTGAGTTGTCAATGGGCGGCAGGGGGTTGTTAAAAAATAATTTTAATATGAGTAGGGAGAGGGGGTGGGGATGGGGGGAGGGGAGGGTGGAGGGGTGATAAGAGAGTTGCTACAAAATAATTTAATATGAATAAAAAAATTGACAGGGGTTGGGGGGGGGGGGTTGGGGGTGAGGGGGGTGTGGTTAGTAGAGTGGGGGTTGGGAAAGATGGGTGGGGTGATGGTGTTAAGAAACAATTTCTGAAAAATGGTTTGAGTAGAAATTCAATAGTCATTTTTCTTAGAAAACAAGCCTAATTTACATTGATCGGCAAATTTTTTTCGTTGACTTTATTTTCCGATGGTTACCAAACACCGGAAAAAAATATTTTTCGTAAAACATTTTCCCCCAAACAAATAGAGCCTTAGACTAAAATGATTGAAATGTCAATTATTGGTTTTTTAACAAACAGTCTTGTGTATTATCAATTTATCGCATTTTCTACCTCATACTATCAAGACTCCCAATGTCACATGCGTACTTTTATTTATTATCTATTTGACCAGATTTTTTAAATGGTGTTAAAAACTTAACAGACTTGTATATATTGACGACCAGTTGACATTTTTTTCTCCACTTGGAGATGTTAAATGACCGTTTTACCCATTTCTTCTTCATTCTCCCCTTCTATCAAATGTTTCCAGAAATTTCAAAATAAAGTTATTATCATTTAAAATAAAAAATAAAAAAATATATGATTAAAAAAATCTCTAGAAAACATTAAGATATTAATTTGAAAGCATTAATATATTCAAACTAAAATTAAAAATATATACATAATAACCTATCAAGTTACTTATTACTATATCAAAAAACATAATAATTAATAGTCCTTATATCCCGATTTAATGTTGTTAGTTTGACTTGACATGAGCATTAAGAAAAGAGAATTGTGTATGAAAAGTAAAGTAGGTGAGAGAAAGTAAGTAGAGAGTTTTTATTATGAGTATGATAATTGAGTCTTATTATTCATTTTAATTAATAAAGCAACTAAAACCCTTACAATAAGACAGACTAAAAAAGAAAGTAAGAATTTTAAACTGGGAGGAGGGAGTAACAAACTAACACATTAAAAGATTAAAAAAAACTGAAAAAGAGAAAGGAAAAATAAATTGAATAAATAGCAAAATATTTAATTAGCGCAAAATTCTTGTAAAAAACGCGTTTTTTGTTTAGCTTAACAAAAAACGTGTTTTCCACCCGCGGTTCATTTAACGGACGGTTCATACACACGCTTTTCCGATCCGGTTCTCTGCTATCTTTTTTACGCGTACAACCAAAAAATTTGAATTCCTTTCGTCATTTGCGCTTTTCAATTTGATTTTTCACAGTTGCTCTTCAAGGATTCCGTTTATTTTTCATCAATTTTCACCGATTTTACATCTTCTCCGACCTGTTTTCAGTTGTTTTACGAAATTATGGCCGGTCAAACCAAAGAAATCAGGAGCAAGCGTGGTAACAAAGGTATGATTTTTGAAAATGTATTATACTTGATTTTACTTCTTCTCCGACATATTTTCAGTCGCAAATTTCTTCAATTTCCACCTATTGTTATGGATTGATGCACTGACACATTATATTCGTGACACTGATATTTTAAAAAACACAAGCAATGGCTTTTTGGAAATAAGAAATTGCACTGACACTATATAAACAGTTGCACTCACATATTTACTTACAAACATAAGCAAATGTTGGCACAATTGAAACTCTAACACGGGCACTTTTGAAACACTGATGCTGGTTTGTTGATACAATGATGCTGGCACTTTAAAACTCTAATGCTGGCACTTTTGAAACAATGTTGCTGGCATTTTGAAACACTGATGCTGGCACTTTGAAAATATAATGCTGGCATTATACAATCAGTCGCAATTATTTGAAAAAGCAGTTCAGCATGCGGTTTAGCCTTGAAAGAAGCATGTGGTTTGAAACATGAAAACTGAAGCGGTTGTAAGCACGCGATTTCAAACATAAGTAGCATGCGGTTTTGAAAGGGAAGCGGTTCAAGATTATCCATGAAATCCAAAAATTTTCTTGAAAATTTTCTAAGTATAGAAACATATTTGAGAATCATTGAATCCAAAACATAAGTACTTTTCAGAAAAACGTATGAGTTTTATGAAGAACACACGAAGAACAGCCATGAACATGAAGAACAGAGAGAATCAAAAACTAAACCAAAATTGACAAATAGCATATCAAAATGATCACATTGGGCAGTAGAACAATAATATAACAGTAAAAATTCATTCTTTACCCAGAATCAACAAGAAACACCAAAAACACGAAGTGGGTTTTCGAAGAACACCAATTGAAAAGTTCAAAATCAGTGCCCTAAACATGGATGGATCATAAAATAGTTAACATATATTGAATCCATGCAAGAATCCGAACAAAACCCAACAAAAATCATTGAAAATGACAAAGAAATGAGCAATCAACAAGTAAAAATCAAAAAGGGATACAAAGGGTTTCCAAGGTTCATCCATGGCAGATTACAGATATTGAAAGATTAAGGGTAGGAATGTTACCATGTCAAGAACAGGTTTCTTGGGAGCCCTAGTGACTGCTGAAGCTCTTTGCCTTTTAGAGGTTGAAGTCATTTTTTATTAAGGTTTGAAAAATGGAGGTTTTAGAGAGAAGTAGAGAGAGAATGTGGTTTGGTAGAGGAGAGAGTACGTGTGCAGATGGTTTGGCAGTAAAAAGTTGGAATTTTCACCAAACCAGGTATATATAGGTGAAGGTGTAGGCAGTTGGTTTCAGAAAAAAAATGATTGAAATTACCAACTGTTGCACCCTTTCACCTTATGCACTGTAACCCATGACGGCTGACATGAAAGTTTTTAATGCTCTTGTCCCTTTTGCATTAAATGCATTTAAATTTTGAAAAATCGTGGGAAAACATTTGCAAAAATACCCTTATGTCAAAATAAGGACTAAAAAATAAATAAAAGGAATTTGAACAATTTTTTTAAAAATAAATAAAGATAAGAAATAAACAGAAGTTACTCTAAGTTGAAACGCGGTTTGGATTCAAGCGGTCAAGCTGCAGCAAGCGGTTTGGAGATAGGCGGTTGGCTGCAGGCGGTTTGACAGCTAGCGGTTTGATACACGCGGTTTCAACAGAGGAGGTTTAAATCCTCAACAGGAATTTCAACCTATACTCAACACACAAGTTAGCAAATAAAAAGTATGGAATCATTTAAGTTCAAGCATACCTATTTCTCCTTTGAGGAAAGAAAACCTCTTGAAGTCCAGAGCTTTGGTGAGGATATCAGCAATCTGGTTATCTGTCCCTACATACTCTAGATGGATATTCCTCTTTTTCACATGATCTTTGAGAAAATGATACTTGATATCTATATGCTTGGTCTTGGAGTGCATGACAGGGTTGTTAGAGACTGAAATTGTTGAAGTGTTGTCACACATGATAAGGCAATTTCCTTCTTCAATTCCATAGTCCACCAACTGCTGCTTCATCCAAAGGATTTGACAGCAACAACTTCTAGCAGCAATATACTCAGCCTCTGTGGTTGACACTAAAACTGAAGCTTGCTTCTTGCTGGCCCAAGCAACTAGTCTATTTCCGAGGAAATGACAAGTCCCACTAGTGCTTTTCCTGTCAATTGTGCAAGCTGCATAATCTGCATCTGAATAACCTACGAGATCGAAGTTTGAATATTTGGAATACCAAAGTCCAAGGTTAGTGGTTCCAGATAAATAGCGGATTATACGCTTGACTGCAATTAAATGTGCTTCTCTAGGATCTGCTTGATAGCGTGCACATACACAGACACTAAACATGATATCGGGCCTATTAGCAGTTAAATAAAGTAATGAGCTAATCAAACCTCGATATAAGGTTTGATCAACCTTCTTACCTTTTAGGTCTTTATCTAGCTTATTGTCGGTGGCCATTGGAGTATCATATGCTTTTGCATTTTCTAGTCCAAACTTCTTTATCAACTCCTTGGTGTATTTGACTTGGCTGAGGAAAACACCTTCTTCGCATTGCTTGATTTGAAGCCGAAGGAAGAATGTTAATTCTCCCATCATGCTCATCTCAAACTTGCTTTTCATTAGCTTTTCGAAACGCTTACAAAGTAACTCATTAGTAGAACCAAAAATGATATCATCAACATATATTTGAACAAGTAAAGTATGATCATTATATTTGGCAATAAAAAGAGTTGTATCGATTTTACCGCGTTTAAATCCTTTTTCTAGTAAAAATTTAGAAAGAGTCTCTTACCATGCCCTTGGAGCTTGCTTAAGTCCATACAAAGCTTTTTGCAGTTTGTAGACATGATTGGGAAATTTGGAGTCTTCAAATCCAGGTGGTTGGGCAACATACATGGTCTCTTGCAGTTCACCGTTGAGGAAAGCACTCTTCACGTCCAATTGATATAACTTGAAACGCTTGAAAGAGGCATAGGCTAAGAAGATTCTGATAGCTTCCAATCTTGCAACTGGAGCAAAGGTTTCATCATAATCGATTCCTTCTTCTTGCCTATATCCTTGTGCAACCAACCTTGCTTTATTCCTTGTGATGCTTCCGTTCTCGTCCATCTTATTCCTAAACACCCACTTAGTTCCTATCACTCCTTGATCCTGAGGTCTAGGCACCAATATCCAGACCTTGCATCTTTCAAATTGGTTGAGTTCTTCTTGCATAGCAACGACCCAACTGGAATCTTGGAGTGCTTCATCAATCTTCTTAGGTTCAACTTAAGATAACAGAGAAGTATGCTCATCATAGTTCGATCTCCTTGTTTGAACATCGTAAAACAGATCACCAATCACATTAGAGAGAGGGTGACTGCTGACTTCACGAACCTCCGGGGGTAAGTCTGGTCGGACTGAGGTTTGCTGAAGATCTTCAATTGGAACATCGTTAGATCCTTCAGCGAAGTCATGGAATGTAAGTTGACGAAGAGGTTCAATAAGCTGAATGGGGAAATTCTCAATATCTTCTTCCCTTGGAGTTGCATCTGGATTAGGAACTTCAGGTGCGATTTTAAAAGTGCGGTTTGAGGGAGTTTCTGTTGAGGGTACTGGATTTTGCGATTGAGGTTCAGGTGTGGTTCTAGAGGGTTCACCTGTTTCATTATGCTCAGCAAAATCATCAGCAACATTTGGAGCCAAATGTAGCTCAAGGAGAGAATGCTCATCAAATGTAACATGGACAGACTCAACTATCTTTAAACTAGTTTTGTTAAAAATACGAAAAGCTTTTGAATGTTTAGCATACCCAACAAAAATACCTTCATCGCCCTTGACTCCGAATTTACCTCTATTTTCTCTTTCATTGTAAAGGATAAAGCATTTGCAGCCGGAGATCTTGAAGAATGCAATGTTGGGGGTTCCTCTCCATAGCTCATATGGAGTCTTGTTATAGGTTTTGTTGATGAGGGAGCAGTTCTGAGTGAAGCATGCTGTGTTGATTGCTTAAGCCCAGAAATACTGAGGCAGCTTCGCTTCAGATATCATTGTCTTTCCAGCCTCAATCAACGTCCTGTTCTTCCTTTTCACAACCCCATTTTGTTGTGGAACACCAGCAGTCGAGAAATTGTGATCAATCCCATGGTCATCACAATACTGAGCAACACCGTTGTTCTTAAATTCTGTTCCATTATCTGATCGAACACTAACGATGTCATCTTCTTTCTGAGTCTAGAGCCGTCTAAAGAGGGAGGTTAAGATGTCATAGCAATCGTCCTTAGAAATCATCATCTCAACTCATGTATATCTTGAGTAATCATCCACCACCACTAAAGTATATCTACTTCCTCCAATGCTGGCAGTGGTAACGGGTCCAAACAAATCTATGTGAAGCAGTTGTAAGCATCTTGAAGTTGAGGGAGCGGTCTTGCTGGTGTAAGACGACGCGGATTGCTTACCAAGTTGGCATGTGTAGACACCCCATTCTGAACTCATAATTACATGATTACACTACTCTTCATCTCTCTTTTTTGTTTTGAGGAAAGCATATCAGTTTCGTCATGTTTCGTTAAGTTTCTAACTAACCTCGTTAGTTTTGGACCTAACTGACTAACGGAACAACTGAAGAGAACAAAATAGTCATCAGACTAGTTATCTCGCACGAGATATCATATCTCGCGTGAGATATCCCCTCGACAGGATATGCAGAAATCACTCTCCTTCTCCGTTTCAAACTCTCTTTTTGGATAAAACCTTATCAATTCGGGTATCCAATCAGAACTGAGTTCTGGAATCTTCCTAGGGGATTTTACCTCTCCACCTTCACCTCTCCAACCTCCTATAAATGCTGGATGACTTTCAGTGTTTCAGAGGGTCGACAATTCTGATCCTTGATCAAGAAAACACACAATACACACAATTTGTTGGTTTCTTTCCACGAAAGACTCCTTCAAATCACTCACAAACAACTCCTAAATTCGTCCTTCAACCACGTTGATTGACGAACATCGAAGCCCGAATCAAAGGACCAAGGCGAAGCTCCGTCCGCATCGAGATTCAAATCAAGGATCGAGGCGAAGCTCTGTCCGTATCAAGTTTCAACTCTAAACTTGAGTCGAAACTCTGTCTGAATCTCTCCTCAAAAGGTAATCATCCTTTCACTTTCACTTCTCTTCTCAATCTCTCTATTGATTTTAGAGTAGTGTGATCCCATCAAAAGGATTAGCCTAGAGTCCCTTCAGTCAATGAAGGCGATCTCGAAGCATACAATCCGACATTCCTAATTAAGAAATTGATTAGGGTTTACTTGTTTTCTTTAATTATTTATTTTAAAGATTGAAAACCTCTCTTTTCTTTAGCAAGACCGATCTCCGGATTGGATGAAATTGATGCTCCTTGACTTACCCATTTCATAACCTAAGCCCCGAACCCAAATCTCTTTCAAACTGGTTTTTCTATTTTCTCCAATCAAATAATATAGGTGGCGACTCAAAACGAAAAGGATAAAATTCTTTTTCCTCACAACGCTACAGTGGCGACTCTGCTGGGGACTTAAAATTAAGAGGCTTAAACTTGCATCAAAATTAAAAGAGAAGTTTTCAAAAAAATTTTGTAAATTCAAATTTTTTGCTCTCAGATGAGGCATGTCTCGCGGCGAGGTATCATATCTCGCGCGAGATATTGCTTCGGCAATCTGGTTGTTTTCTGGTTTCTCCCATTTGTCTCATAGTCCAAGACGAGAGCCGAACGTGCAAGGGGGATCCCAGAATTCATTATCTGCAGAGTTCCCGCATCTTAAGGCCTCCCTTAAGGTGTAGAACTCGAACCTTCATTTCATTTAAATAATCGATTGTTATTTATAAACTGCGTGCGATTGGGTTTTATTTAATTAAAGTCCGATCCATTGGAGATTCGGGAGTTGTAATTTAATTTATTCTTTCTCTCTCTCTCCCTTTATGTGGAACTACGACGGCCTGAGTCTTCCTAATTTGGGAGAAACGTAGGCAACCACTTGGTGCGGCCACTATCTGTTTTTCTTTTGTTTTTTCAAAAAAAATCTCTATTTTACTCTATCACCTAGATTGACTCTCACACACGCGCACTCATGATATATCTGTCATTGCACTACATACCCTCTATAAACCCGGGACCCACACTAAGGACGGATGACGGTAACCACCTAGTCGCCGGTCTCTCCGAAGTTGAATCATCCCACTCCGCGTATTCAATCCACTTAGATTGTCATATCGCGGGGAGCCTAGCCTTCCAGCCCTGCATCGCCACATTATCATGTAGATTGTCTATTTAAGAACACTCCATGACCGGTCGGTTTTGACTTGGTAATTCTTCTTGATCAAAATAAAGCTAATGTAAAATTGACTATCGAGAAAGGATTCGAAAAAGTCCCTTCGGAAAAAGAAAAAGTCCCTTCGGAATGACCCTTTCGGAAGTCCCTTTAAAGAAAAAAAAATCCTTCCGATCAGTTTTACATGGCTTTATTTTACAAAGAATGATCAATTACCGAGTCCCTAGGTGGTTCGAATTACGTATACCTGTAAGATGTACCTAGGATGCTAGATAGAAAACGGATCTTTGTCCGTCCGACCATGAATTTAGGAAATAAAAAGGAATAAAATCCATCTCTCCGAATGGTTATCTCGTGCGAGGTTAGCTAGTCTCGCGCGAGATATTATTTGCAGATTTCATGTTTGTGATTGATAATCGATGTGCGCTCCCTCCTTGAGTCAAAACTCCGTCTCTAATAAAAAATAAAACTTCAAAAAAAAAATCGCTCGTGAGGTAATTTTAACCATCATCCTTTTCTCCATCTAGGATCGTTTGGGACTAATATTCCAAAAGACGTTTCGTTGGGATATCTCTAGTTCATCTCTAAGGTCGTCAAGCTCCCTTACCTCTCCAACGGTAGCATCTCAATTTCTATCCGACACGATGAATTCTGAAGCACTCAAGAAGGAAATTGAGGATCAAAGGATTCGATATGAAGAAATACTGCAAGCCCAAGCCGATGAAATGGAGGCCCGATTAGAACTTGAAAGGAGAATCCAAGCCGGGGAAATGAAAGCCATGGTTGATGAACTCCGAGCCACGAAACTACAATTGGCCGAATTAAGCTCAAAGAAGAAAGAGAATGGGACTTCTTCCGATGATGAAGTATCATACACTAAGAAGGCTAAAAGACACCGCAAGCACAAGAAAAAGGTGTATGTGCCTAGCTCATCATCTTCCTCCTCTGACAATGAGAGTTATGCTTCCAAGAAAGAAAGCAAAGACGAACCCCTTACCATGGCAATGCTAGAAAAGAAACTTGCATCCCTCGATGTGAGTAAGGGAGCCTCGCTCTCTATTGACTATGACACCCTTCGTCAATCCATGTCAAAGCTTCCTAGAAAGTACAAGACACCCGACATTGCAAAATTCAACGACACTACTTGTCCAAAAATCCACCTGGAAACCTACTCTTGGGCCATGCTACCTATGGGTGTCGATGACAACTTGCTAGTTCAATGCTTCCCTCAAACCCTCGATGGTGCCGCTAGAGATTGGTACATGACTCTTCCACTCTCCACAAGACTTGATTGGCCACTCGCCAATCGTGCTTTCCAAAAGCAATTTGAGGACAACTCTATTTACCACACTACTAGAAGGGACCTGGAGCAAACCAAGCAACTCTCAAATGAATCATTCGCAGACTTCGTCAAAAGATGGAGGATCAAACTGACTGAAATCATTGATAGGCCAAGCCTAGACGAACAAATTCATATCCTACTTCAATGTCTCCGCGAAGAGTACCAAGAGAAGCTCGCCAGCAATTACTTCCCTAGTTTCCTCGAACTCCATAAATCGGGCCTTAGAGTTGATGAATTGATCCGTCTTGGAAAGAATTCAGAAAAGGAGAATCATCCAACAAAGGGGAGCACCGGTCGTACCTATCATGATTTTGGTGGGGCTACTCTAAAGGAAATGTTCGATAATCTAGTAGGCCAAGGAAAACTGAAGCCAATAGAAGACTATCATCCTAAGAAAATGAGAGAAGATTGGGACCACGACAAATTTTACGATTACCATCAGTTTAGTGGTCATGACACCAACAATTGCTACAATTTGAGGGATGCCATCCAATACTTGTATGAAGCCGGCAAGATCAACTGAAGCATCACCACCTTGGGGCTCCGATCGTCCTTTCCCTTTTTCCTTTGAAAAAAAAAAGAAAAAAATATAGATTAGGTCAACTTCCTAGTATGTTCTCGAGGAGTCGTTCTGTCATTCTAGTCCATCTCTATCCTCTCTAGTTTGTGTCAAGTAAACTATCAAGTCTGTTTCGAATTTCCTTATCAATAAAAGTTATCTCTTTATCCTAAACACTTTCCCAAGAGTTGTTTTTCTTTATGAATATCATTTGATCTATGTTGAATAGTGGACCCTCATTCCTTAAATCATCACGAAAAATAGAAACTTCTAAACAAGTTTGAAATGAAAACTATCATTAGAAGGCTTAAAGCTAAACATTACTCCTGCTGAAAGTCGAAGATCTACAAACGAAGGAAGCCAAAGGCGCTGCTATCAACATTCATCCCAAGAAGAGTGGGGCTACTCAATTCAAGGCTTTGAGAGTACAAAAATAAATAAAAAAGCTCGCTAGGTCGAAAATCCTCAATTCCTCCTAGGCAAAAATTAGAGCATCAAAAAAAAAAAAAAAAAAAAAAAAAAAAAAAAAAGAGAAAAGCTCTCAAGCCTTCATCGCCCCACAATAAGGATGAAATTTCAACAAAGGCAAGAAGGACTCTCCCACAAAGAAGAAGAGTCAAGTGATATCAATGAAGAAAAGAGGATCCCTCAACATCCTCTTACAATGAAGCCCGAATGGCAACGCAAATGAAGAAGACTTTCAACATCAATCCATAAAGAAAAATGTTTAGCCTTAAGTCGTGCTAATGATTGACTTTCTTTTCAAATTCGTTAAGAAATTTCTAGATGATACAAGGTCCATTAAAAGTAGAACAACTTTTCTAGACCTTTGAGCCATGTAGCGTTCTTTGTTGAGTCTAGGGGCTTCCTCTTAGCCATTCTCATACACACTCTTGAAATCCAAGCAGCAAAACTGGGGCTTCCTGACCTTTCCTCCCCCAGTCAATCTATACTCAAACTCTCAAGAGTAATCAAATCTGCAGTAGGGGCTTTCTTCTTTCACTTCTCACTCTCATCATTAGAGAATATACTCTCCCAAAAGAATTCAATGCTTGGATCACCTTCCAAAAAAAATAAAAAAATAGAGTTCGTCTCTCCTCAACTAACTTGAGATCTCATCTTTCTCCTTAATGAGATTCTTCCAACTGAGTTCTCTTCGAGTACACATACTGTTTGAAAAAAAAAATGGCTCGCTAGGTTGAAAACTCGTAAAGAGCGGCCTAGGCAAAAGTTAGAGCACAAAGACAAAAGACGCAAAAGAGATGCCCGCTAGATTGAAAAACCCGAAAGGGCGGTCTAGGCAAAAACCAGGGTGCGTCACTAAAGAAAAAAAAACAGAGGGAAAAAGGAGGGGATCCTTCTTTAATTTACACAGCCTCACAAACCTGTTCACGAAGGCATCTGCAGCATACAAGAAGTCTTGGGGCTTAATGTCAAGAGAAGCCTTGGAAAATGCGTGCTTTGGAGTAGGCAGCATAAGTTCTACATAGCAAAAGCCATTGGAGTGGTTTAAACCTTGTTCAGTCAATGATCATCACATGAGAAACTTGGGACTTGATGATGAAAAAGTCATGCGACAACAAAAAATCTCGAAGTATCCCGAACCTTAGTGTTGAACTTGGGTTATCTCAACAAAATCCTATTAGACAATTGTCTCATTCTATCTTTAGATGGACCTCACGAGTGGGTCTTCTGAACTAAAATCTAAATCACACAAACAATTTTCAATCTCACATAATAGAACTCATTCTCCCCGCTGATTCTTGGAGTCGAGTGCACATTGATGTCTTGAACAAACAAATGCTTAAGTGAATGTATGTTGTTATGCAAATGCTTTTACTAACCCTCTTGCAGGAATTAAAATGCGTAAGGCACGTCAAGTGCCTACTTTCAAGAATTAGATCAAACATGTTGAGTGTTTGGATTTCGCCTACCTTTCCATTGCGTCAAGCAACCATTGCGTCAAGCAACCATGGCGTCAAGCAACCATCGCGTCAAGCATCCATCACGTCAAGTGCCATGCGTCAAGCATATTCCAACAAAAGCCCGATTCAACACCCAGACAGGTGGATCGTCAACAATTAGGTGTGTTAAACATCTAAGATGCGTCAAGCATCTAGGGTCAGTATGTCAAATACTTACCTTACCAAAAGCCCGATTCAACGCCCAGACAGGTGGATCGTCACCAAGTAGGTGTGTCAAGCATCTACAGGTAGTATGTCGAGTACTCACCTCAATAAAAGCTCGGTCTTGAATCGCCAGGATCGTCACCAAGTAGGTGTGTCAAGCATCTACAAGTAGTATGTCGAGTACTACTCAACAAAAAGCTCGGTCTTGAATCGCCAGGATCATCACCTCAACAAAAGCTCGGTCCCAAATCTCCGGGATCGTCACCTCACTTCAGTCTCAAAAGAAAACCCAACAGAATGCAAATGACCGGACATGTAAATCTTTGTTTTCTAACATCTTTCCCCGCAGGTTCGGAGCCCAAACAGGCGAATCTTCAGACAAACAGGTATATTCAGAATTGGGTCATGATTTGATTCCTCAGTATGGATTTGCATTTTCAAAAATAAAATCTCCTCGATTTTCAAAAAATGATTTTCAAAATACCTAAAGCAACCTTTTCGTGTTTTGGAGTTGAACTACGTTTTGGTCTGATTCTCCGATAGAGATACGTAGGCAGCCGTATGGCACGACCATCCCAGTGTTCAGAATGATGTCTTTTCTATCGACGACACTTCTTCTTTCATAAGACCTGTCGCCGAGGGGCTCTGTAGACACCCCATTCTGAACTCATAATTACATGATTACACTACTATTCATCTCTCTTTTGTGTTTTGAGGAAAGCATATCAGTTTCGTCATGTTTCGTTAAGTTTCTAACTAACCTCGTTAGTTTTGGACCTAACTGACTAACGGAACAACTGAAGAGGACAAAATAGTCATCAGACTAGTTATCTCGCACGAGATATCATATCTCGCGCGAGATATCCCCTCGACAGGATATGCAGAAATCACTCTCCTTCTCCTTAATGAAGCCGGCAAGATCAACTGAAGCATCACCACCTTGGGGCTCCGATCGTCCTTTCCCTTTTTCCTTTGAAAAAAAAAGAAAAAAATATAGATTAGGTCAACTTCCTAGTATGTTCTCGAGGAGTCGTTCTGTCATTCTAGTCCATCTCTATCCTCTCTAGTTTGTGTCAAGTAAACTATCAAGTCTGTTTCGAATTTCCTTATCAATAAAAGTTATCTCTTTATCCTAAACACTTTCCCAAGAGTTGTTTTTCTTTATGAATATCATTTGATCTATGTTGAATAGTGGACCCTCATTCCTTAAATCATCACGAAAAATAGAAACTTCTAAACAAGTTTGAAATGAAAACTATCATTAGAAGGCTTAAAGCTAAACATTACTCTGTTGAAAGTCGAAGATCTACAAACGAAGGAAGCCAAAGGCGATGCTATCAACATTCATCCCAAGAAGAGTGGGGCTACTCAATTCAAGGCTTTGAGAGTACAAAACTAAATAAAAAAGCTCGCTAGGTCGAAAATCCTCAATTCCTCCTAGGCAAAAATTAGAGCATCAAAAAAAAAAAAAAAAAAAAAAAAAAAAAGAGAAAAGCTCTCAAGCCTTCATCGCCCCACAATAAGGATGAAATTTCAACAAAGGCAAGAAGGACTCTCCCACAAAGAAGAAGAGTCAAGTGATATCAATGAAGAAAAGAGGATCCCTCAACATCCTCTTACAATGAAGCCCGAATGGCAACGCAAATGAAGAAGACTTTCAACATCAATCCATAAAGAAAAATGTTTAGCCTTAAGTCGTGCTAATGATTGACTTTCTTTTCAAATTCGTTAAGAAATTTCTAGATGATACAAGGTCCATTAAAAGTAGAACAACTTTTCTAGACCTTTGAGCCATGTAGCGTTCTTTGTTGAGTCTAGGGGCTTCCTCTTAGCCATTCTCATACACACTCTTGAAATCCAAGCAAAGCGGGGCTTCCTGACCTTTCCTCCCCCAGTCAATCTATACTCAAACTCTCAAGAGTAATCTAATCTGCAGTAGGGGTTTTCTTCTTTCACTTCGCACTCTCATCATTAGAGAATATACTCTCCCAAAAGAATTCAATGCTTGGATCACCTTCCAAAAAAATAAAAAATAGAGTTCGTCTCTCCTCAACTAACTTGAGATCTCATCTTTCTCCTTAATGAGATTCTTCCAACTGAGTTCTCTTCGAGTACACATACTGTTTGAAAAAAAAAATGGCTCGCTAGGTTGAAAACTCGTAAAGAGCGGCCTAGGCAAAAGTTAGAGCACAAAGACAAAAGACGCAAAAGAGATGCCCGCTAGATTGAAAAACCCGAAAGGGCGGTCTAGGCAAAAACCAGGGTGCGTCACTAAAGAAAAAAAAACAGAGGGAAAAAGGAGGGGATCCTTCTTTAATTTACACAGCCTCCTTCACAAACCTGTTCACGAAGGCATCTCGGCATACAAGAAGTCTTAGGGCTTAATGTCAAGAGAAGCCTTGGAAAATGCGTGCTTTGGAGTAGAGCAAAGATAAGTTCTACATAGCAAAAGCCATTGGAGTGGTTTAAACCTTGTTCGGTCAATGATCATCACATGAGAAACTTGGGACTTGATGATGAAAATTCATGCGACAACAAAAAATCTCGAAGTATCCCGAAACTTAGTGTTGAACTTGTGTTATCTCAACAAAATCCTATTAGACAATTGTCTCATTCTATCTTTAGATGGACCTCACGAGTGGGTCGTCTGAACTAAAATCTAAATCACACAAACAATTTTCAATCTCACATAATAGAACTCATTCTCCCGCCGATTCTTGGAGTCGAGTGCACATTGATGTCTTGAACAAACAAATGCTTAAGTGAATGTATGTTGTTATGCAAATGCTTTTACTAACCCTCTTGCGGGAATTAAAATGCGTAAGGCACGTCAAGTGCCTACTTTCAAGAATTAGATCAAACATGTTGAGTGTTTGGATTTCGCCTACCTTTCCATTGCGTCAAGCAACCATTGCGTCAAGCAACCATGGCGTCAAGCAACCATCGCGTCAAGTATCCATCACGTCAAGTGCCATGCGTCAAGCATATTCCAACAAAAGCCCGATTCAACACCCAGGACAGTGGATCGTCAACAATTAGGTGTGTTAAACATCTAAGATGCGTCGAAGCATCTAGGGTCGATGTCAAATACTTACCTTGCAAAAGCCCGATTCAACGCCCAGGCAGGTGGATCGTCACCAAGTAGGTGTGTCAAGCATCTACAGGTAGTATGTCGAGTACTCACCTCAACAAAAGCTCGGTCTTGAATCGCCAGGATCGTCACCAAGTAGGTGTGTCAAGCATCTACAAGTAGTATGTCGAGTACTACTCAACAAAAAGCTCGGTCTTGAATCGCCAGGATCATCACCTCAACAAAAGCTCGGTCCCAAATCTCCAGGATCGTCACCTCACTTCAGTCTCAAAAGAAAACCCAACAGAATGCAAATGACCGGACATGTAAATCTTTGTTTTCTAACATCTTTCCCCGCGGAGCCCAAACAGCGAATCTTCGACAAACAGTATATTCGTAATTGGGTCATGATTTGATTCCTCAGTATGGATTTGCATTTTCAACAATAAAATCTCCTCGATTTTCAAAAAATGATTTTCAAAATACCTAAAGCAACCTTTTCGTGTTTTGGAGTTGAACTACGTTTTGGTCTGATTCTCCGATAGAGATACGTAGGCCGTAGTATGGCACGACCATCCCAAGTTTCGAATGATGTCTTTTCTATCGACGACACTTCTTCTTTCATAAGACACGTCGCCGAGGGGCTCTGTAGATAGCCCATTCTGAACTCATAATGACATGATTACACTACTATTCATCTCTCTTTTGTGTTTTGAGGAAAGCATATCAGTTTCGTCATGTTTCGTTAAGTTTCTAACTAACCTCGTTAGTTTTGGACCTAACTGACTAACGGAACAACTGAAGAGGACAAAATAGTCATCAGACTAGTTATCTCGCACGAGATATCATATCTCGCGCGAGATATCCCCTCGACAGGATATGCAGAAATCACTCTCCTTCTCCTTAATGAAGCCGGCAAGATCAACTGAAGCATCACCACCTTGGGGCTCCGATCGTCCTTTCCCTTTTTCCTTTGAAAAAAAAAGAAAAAAATATAGATTAGGTCAACTTCCTAGTATGTTCTCGAGGAGTCGTTCTGTCATTCTAGTCCATCTCTATCCTCTCTAGTTTGTGTCAAGTAAACTATCAAGTCTGTTTCGAATTTCCTTATCAATAAAAGTTATCTCTTTATCCTAAACACTTTCCCAAGAGTTGTTTTTCTTTATGAATATCATTTGATCTATGTTGAATAGTGGACCCTCATTCCTTAAATCATCACGAAAAATAGAAACTTCTAAACAAGTTTGAAATGAAAACTATCATTAGAAGGCTTAAAGCTAAACATTACTCCTGCTGAAAGTCGAAGATCTACAAACGAAGGAAGCCAAAGGCGATGCTATCAACATTCATCCCAAGAAGAGTGGGGCTACTCAATTCAAGGCTTTGAGAGTACAAAAATAAATAAAAAAGCTCGCTAGGTCGAAAATCCTCAATTCCTCCTAGGCAAAAATTAGAGCATCAAAAAAAAAAAAAAAAAAAAAAAAAAAAAAAGAGAAAAGCTCTCAAGCCTTCATCGCCCCACAATAAGGATGAAATTTCAACAAAGGCAAGAAGGACTCTCCCACAAAGAAGAAGAGTCAAGTGATATCAATGAAGAAAAGAGGATCCCTCAACATCCTCTTACAATGAAGCCCGAATGGCAACGCAAATGAAGAAGACTTTCAACATCAATCCATAAAGAAAAATGTTTAGCCTTAAGTCGTGCTAATGATTGACTTTCTTTTCAAATTCGTTAAGAAATTTCTAGATGATACAAGGTCCATTAAAAAGTAGAACAACTTTTCTAGACCTTTGAGCCATGTAGCGTTCTTTGTTGAGTCTAGGGGCTTCCTCTTAGCCATTCTCATACACACTCTTGAAATCCAAGCAAGAAACTGGGGCTTCCTGACCTTTCCTCCCCCAGTCAATCTATACTCAAACTCTCAAGAGTAATCAAATCTGCAGTAGGGGCTTTCTTCTTTCACTTCTCACTCTCATCATTAGAGAATATACTCTCCCAAAAGAATTCAATGCTTGGATCACCTTCCAAAAAAAATAAAAAATAGAGTTCGTCTCTCCTCAACTAACTTGAGATCTCATCTTTCTCCTTAATGAGATTCTTCCAACCGAGTTCTCTTCGAGTACACATACCGTTTGAAAAAAAATGGCTCGCTAGGTTGAAAACTCGTAAAGAGCGGCCTAGGCAAAAGTTAGAGCACAAAGACAAAAGACGCAAAGAGATGCCCGCTAGATTGAAAAACCCGAAAGGGCGGTCTAGGCAAAAACCAGGTGCGTCACTAAAGAAAAAAACAGAGGGAAAAAGGAGGGGATCCTTCTTTAATTTACACAGCCTCACAAACCTGTTCACGAAGGCATCTGCAGCATACAAGAAGTCTTAGGGCTTAATGTCAAGAGAAGCCTTGGAAAATGCGTGCTTTGGAGTAGGCAGCATAAGTTCTACATAGCAAAAGCCATTGGAGTGGTTTAAACCTTGTTCAGTCAATGATCATCACATGAGAAACTTGGGACTTGATGATGAAAAATTCATGCGACAACAAAAAATCTCGAAGTATCCCGAACCTTAGTGTTGAACTTGGGTTATCTCAACAAAATCCTATTAGACAATTGTCTCATTCTATCTTTAGATGGACCTCACGAGTGGGTCTTCTGAACTAAAATCTAAATCACACAAACAATTTTCAATCTCACATAATAGAACTCATTCTCCCCGCTGATTCTTGGAGTCGAGTGCACATTGATGTCTTGAACAAACAAATGCTTAAGTGAATGTATGTTGTTATGCAAATGCTTTTACTAACCCTCTTGCAGGAATTAAAATGCGTAAGGCACGTCAAGTGCCTACTTTCAAGAATTAGATCAAACATGTTGAGTGTTTGGATTTCGCCTACCTTTCCATTGCGTCAAGCAACCATGGCGTCAAGCAACCATCGCGTCAAGCATCCATCACGTCAAGTGCCATGCGTCAAGCATATTCCAACAAAAGCCCGATTCAACACCCAGACAGGTGGATCGTCAACAATTAGGTGTGTTAAACATCTAAGATGCGTCAAGCATCTAGGGTCAGTATGTCAAATACTTACCTTACCAAAAGCCCGATTCAACGCCCAGACAGGTGGATCGTCACCAAGTAGGTGTGTCAAGCATCTACAGGTAGTATGTCGAGTACTCACCTCAACAAAAGCTCGGTCTTGAATTGCCAAGATCGTCACCAATTAGGTGTGTCAAGCATCTACAAGTAGTATGTCGAGTACTACTCAACAAAAAGCTCGGTCTTGAATCGCCAGGATCATCACCTCAACAAAAGCTCGGTCCCAAATCTCCGGGATCGTCACCTCACTTCAGTCTCAAAAGAAAACCCCAATGTAATGCAAATGACCGGACATGTAAATCTTTGTTTTCTAACATCTTTCCCCGCAGGTTCGGAGCCCAAACGTGCGAATCTTGAGACAAACAGGTATATTCGTAATTGGGTCATGATTTGATTCCTCGGTATGGATTTGCATTTTCAAAAATAAAATCTCCTCGATTTTCAAAAAATGATTTTCAAAATACCTAAAGCAACCTTTTCGTGTTTTGGAGTTGAACTACGTTTTGGTCTGATTCTCCGATAGAGATACGTAGACAGCCGTATGGGGCGACCATCCCAGTGTTCAGAATGATGTCATTTCTATCGACGACACTTCTTCTTTCATAAGACACATCGCCGAGGGCTCTGTAGACACCCCATTCTGAACTCATAATTACATGATTACACTACTATTCATCTCTCTTTTGTGTTTTGAGGAAAGCATATCAGTTTCGTCATGTTTCGTTAAGTTTCTAACTAACCTCGTTAGTTTTGGACCTAACTGACTAACGGAACAACTGAAGAGGACAAAATAGTCATCATACTAGTTATCTCGCACGAGATATCATATCTCGCGCGAGATATCCCCTCGACAGGATATGCAGAAATCACTCTCCTTCTCCGTTTCAAACTCTCTTTTTGGATAAAATCTTATCAATTAGGGTATCCAATCAGAACTGAGTTCTGGAACCTTCCTAGGGGATTTTACCTCTCCACCTTCACCTCTCCAACCTCCTATAAATACTGGATGACTTTCAGTGTTTCAGGGGGTCGACAATTCTGATCCTTGATCAAGAAAACACACAACACACACAATTTGTTGGTTTCTTTCCACGAAAGACTCCTTCAAATCACTCACAAACAACTCCTAAATTCGTCCTTCAACCACGTTGATTGACGAACATCGAAGCCCGAATCAAAGGATCAAGGCGAAGCTCCATCCGCATCGAGATCCGAATCAAGGATCGAGGCGAAGCTCTGTCCGTATCAAGTTTCAACTCTAAACTTGAGTCGAAACTCTGTCCGAATCTCTCCTCAAAAGGTAATCATCCTTTCACTTTCACTTCTCTTCTCAATCTCTCTATTGATTTTAGAGTAGTGTGATCCCATCAAAAGGATTAGCCTAGAGTCCCTTCAGTCAATGAAGGCGATCTCGAAGCATACAATCCGACATTCCTAATCAAGAAATTGATTAGGGTTTACTTGTTTTCTTTAATTATTTATTTTAAAGATTGAAAAACTCTCTTTTCTTTAGCAAGATCGATCTCCGGATTGGGTGAAATGGATGCTCCTTGACCTACCCATTTCATAACCTAAGCCCCGAACCCAAATCTCTTTCAAACTGGTTTTCCTATTTTCTCCAATCGAATAATATAGGTGGCGACTCAAAACGAAAAGGATAAAATTCTTTTTCCTCACAACGCTACAGCATGCACTGCATATCTCAGGATGGTGGTCAGCCACTTTGGGTAAACCACGAACGAGGTTTTCCCTTCCTATCTTTGCTAGATACTTGAAGTTCAAGTGGCTCAACCTCTTGTGCCATAGCCAACTATTCTCGCTCACATTTTTAGCTACATGAAATTACCCGGGATTTCGCGCGGACGCGGAACGCGGTTGTCTTTCGCGGAGGGTTGGTGTCTGAGACCTCGCTTCATGGGAAGGGAAAATGAGGAGTCGCCACGCGGTTTTTGTATTTTGAGCCCAAACGTTGAAAAATGGCTTTAATGAAAAAGGGTGTCGTTTTTATTGGTAGCAAAAACTTAGGAAAAAGCTTTGAAAACAGGGGATCATTTTTATTGGTAGCAAAAATGAGTAAAAAGGTTTTTTGAGTACCAGAGATTGTTAGGTTCGGAGGTCACATTACGTTTCGGGAAGAGTATTACGAGATAACCCGAAACGCCTCGTATGACGAGTCTTTCTACCTTTATCGAAAATCGTGTGTGTGTGTGTGTTTTGAAATGGGGGGCTTGAATGACAAGCTTAATCTTAGTTTGAATGTCAAACGTTGATTAGGTGAATTTGTTTGAAAAGACGAGCGTTTGAATGACAAACGTCGGTTTTGAGTTTGAAATGAGCGTTTGCGTGGCAAATGTCGACTTTGGGTTTGAAAAGGAGTTCGAAGGTCGAACTCCGGTTTTTGAACCGGGCGAGTCATTGTTAACGATTTTTACGGGAAAAAGCGTATTAAATGATTTTTGAATGTCAAAAGTCGGCTTTTAGTTTGAAGATGAGCGTTTGGATGCCAAACGTCATTTCGCGCGTTTTTGAAAGAGAGTTCGAAGGACGAACTCCGATTTTGAACCGGGCATTACATTGTTAACGATTTTTACGGGAAAAACGTATTAAATGATTTACGATCAACGAGTCGGGTTGCGACTCGGACTTTGAAAAGTAAATACTATCACGATCCAAACGGGTCGGACTTGTAAATGACAGTATTTAAATGCGGTATCGACGGAATCGAACGATCCGGAATCATAAATGACGATCGACGAGCCAAACGACTCGGAATTGTAAAGTTGCATGAAATGTAAAGGACGTTCAACGGATCAAACGGTCCGGAATTGTAAATGACAGAAAAGTAAATGACGATCGACGGATCGATCGATCCGGAGTTGTAAATGACAAAAAAGTAAACGGAACGGGGTCGGAACGCCGTTCTAACCCGTGATTACTTCTCTTACAGGAAGAGAAGAGGATCGAGGGGCTAAAACGTATCGGATCCCGTTAGACGGAGGCGTCTACATTTCGATAACGTTGTTCGAAACGGTTGTAGCGACTGGCGCGTAAACCGAGACGAAACGAGAGATTAGAGAGAGGGAGTTATACCTATGGCTAGGGTCGACTCCTTTGGCTCGAGAGGTTTATACGGGATACGGAAAGTAATTTGGAACGGTGTTTCGGAGTGGAGGAGGGTGTATTTGATCGAAATACGGAGTTTTCATGCAAAACGAGGTAAAACTGAGGCTCGGGAGGGGTGAGGATCAGTTTAGGCCGTGAGGTTATGGTGGAGGGGAGTTATTTTTTTGTTGTTGTTACAAATGGCTTTGACAGCCTCTCTATTTATAGGTGAAATTTCAGTAGGAGTTCGGCCGGACTTAGACTGAAATCCAGGGGGTTTTGTGTTACTTTGGAAATTTGAGGGACTTGCTGGCAATTTTCGAAGTCTGCACAGGGAGTCCGGCTGGACTGAGACTGTATACCAGGGGTATTTTAGTCTTTTGGCCTTGATTTTTGATTGAAAGGTGACTAGAGGGAGGTGGCATGCTTGCCATGTGCTCTGTGAGTCACCAAATGCGTGGGAGTTCGTTCTCGGGTCCCGATTTTGTCCCTTTTTTAAATAACAGTCCGGAAAATGTTCGAAACGCCCCCAGAAAGTGCCGGAAAGTGCATTTTTCAGGGAAAGCCGTACTTTTACGTGCGATGACGTGTGTCAAGTACGTTTCGACGTCGGGATGCACGGGGCAGTCCCGAAACGTCTCGTTGGCATGGCAACGGGGAGTTTAACGAGTTCCGGTTAACCTGGAGCGGGCCAGTTAACGGATTTCGGTTAACTTTCTGACGGATTTTGACGATCCGGATTTGGGTACTTACAGTTAGCCCCTCAGCGACGTCTCCTCCGAAGGAGGTGGGATCGTTGAAAAAAGATAAGGATCCAAATCGGGATGCCTTACTTTGGAAGAGACCTGGGCGGTCACCGTTGGACCTTAGCGAAAGGATTCCTACGTATCCCGAACGGGAATCAAGCCGATCGTAGTTCGTAGGTGCAAGGAGCCGCGCGTGGGGACCTTGACCTGAGCGAGACTGTTGGGAGGCGTCTAAACCTGAACAAGACCATTGCGAGGTACCGGAACCTGAATAGAGACTATTGTGAGGCGTCTGAACCTGGGATTTCTAAAACCTTCGAGGGCGTGTGGCGCCTCAGACCGGAGTTGCTGAAACATACGAGGGCGTGTGGCGCCTCAAACCGGAGTTGCTGAAACATACGAGGGCGTGTGGCGCCTCAAATTGGAGTTGCTGAAACATACGAGGGCATGTGGCGCCTCAAACCAGAGTTGCTGGATCATACGAGGGCGTGTGGCGCCTCAAATCGGAGTTGCTGGATCATACGAGGGCGTGTGGCGCCTTAAACCGGAGTTGCGAGGATGCGTTTATCCTGAGATGAAGGCGTTCGTGCCTTGAGTACTGGGCTTACGTTGACTGCCAGGTTTATCCTGCTGGGGATAGGACGGCAATGATGGGAACGGTTGTGTTAAACTGGCGTTATTAACAACTCGGAAGGATCGACGTTTCTTCTTTAGAATCCTGCTGGGGATGAGCGTTCGGGCTTAACTTGATGGCCGAAGAGGGATTGTTGTGCGGGCTTACCTTGATGGCCGCTGAGGTGGAACGATTGGGCTTACGACTGGCGGCTGGGGAAGTGAACGGTGGTGAAAACCGATAGAAATTTTAACGTCGGGAGACGGAATTGTGACTTGAATGTCCGGAGACATGGTTGAGAATTTAACGTCTGGAGACGAGCGTTAGTGAAAACTAACTGAGAATTTAACGTCTGGAGACGAGCGTTAGTGAAAACTAACTGAGAATTTAACGTCTGGAGACGAGCGGAATTTTTACACTTTTGAAGGCCAAAAGGGGTAAAATTGGAGCTGCCCAAAGTTGAGGGGCTGAATTGGAAGGAATCTTTTAATTTGCACTAAGAGTCCGGCGAGACTTGGACTGAGTTTGACCAGATTCAAATCAGCTCCTAGCCCGACGCAAACCAAACCATTTCCACCATCATTTCCGACGTGGAAGGAGAGAGAGGAGAGAAAATTTTCACCCCAAATTGTGAGATTTGCTCAGATCTGTGAAGGAAAATTGCTATGGAAGGTGATTGGGAACTAATGGCTCGTCATGGAAGGACCGATGACGAAAGAACGCGATTGGTTCGGACCATTCGAACCAACATTCATCCATTGAATCCGGCGGAGTTCTACCCGGCTAGGGACAAACACAACTCCAAAGGAGGGATCGAGAGACAAGTAAGCTTCCCTCAAATTCCATTAATTTTAAGAATGTGCATTCTTTAAATGTTAGAAATTTGACTAGGAATGAATTAGGGATTTTGGTGCCCGGATTGGGGCTTTTGACTTTGCTATGAACCTTTGTCGAAATTGACTAGGATGTAGTTCAATTGACACGATGGGTAGATGACATAAAAATTTTGGTTGCAAAATTCCATGTCTAGATGCATTTTCCAAAATTAAAGTAGCTTTAATTCGGGACGGAGTAAATTTTCGAAATGTTCGAAAGAATTTGAAAGTTCCGAATTCGACGGAGTTTTCGAAGGGTTTTGAAAGTTCCGGATTCGACGGAGTTTTCGAAATGTTTTGAAAGTTCCGGTTTCGACGGAGTTTTCGAAGGGCTTTGAAAGTTTCGATTTCGACGGAGTTTTCGGAGTGCTTTGAAAGTTCCGGATTCTACGGATTTTTCGAAGGGATGGAAATATTTCAGGAAATGAATGAGAACCGTATCTGCATTGCATCCCTTTGACATGCGTTCGTGCATTCTGTTGACGTTGCTTCGCTTTGAACGTTCCGTGTTCACGCAGGGCGAGGACGGTTGACGTCCACAAGGAAAGAGTGAGAGCCTTTGAGGCAAGCGTGCGTGGGAGGTATTCCCGGATGATGCTCGAGAGGGAGAGAGGAGTCCACGGCAGCTGGTGCTTGACTCCGGATAAGCTGGGTTCATCAGTTCGGTAGCTGCGACGCAGATGGCCAGGTCCATGTACGTGGCTTTGAGCGAGTACTGGTGGGATACGACCCACACTTTTCATTTCAGATGGGGGGAGGCGACGGTGACTCCCACCGATTTTGCTGCTATCACCGGGTTGCCGACCTATGGCAACACGCTGGTGTGGGTGGATGGTTATACCTCGGGGTAGGTTTCGGAGCTGCTGGGTTTTGATATTACTGATGTCAGGGGCTTAGGCATTCGGTACAGGCCGATGGAGAGGCATTTGCAGACGGGCATCGCAGATTATTTGGCTGGGTCTTTGAGGATGACCGCGAAGCGCCTGGCTTGAGGGTTCATTTGGTTCGCATTGTCAGCGACTTTGTTCCCGACTTCTGACACATCTTGTCACTTACCTCTGCTCGGGTCGCTGACAGACTTGGATGCCGTGAGGGGGTATGCATGGGGGGAGGCTGGACTGGCCGAGCTCTACCATTCCCTGGACAGGTTCTCGCGGGGAGAGGAGAACTCCCTGAGCTGTTTCTCGCTTGCTCTGAATGTAAGTTCACGTCTTTTTCTCTTCCTTGTCTCATTTATGTACTCGTATGTATCTGCTCTGTAGCTGACATAACTTTCCATTTGCTTGACAGGTCTGGTGCTATGAGGTGTTCAGTCCGCAGCAGTGGGGCATTAGGGAGGCATATAGACCCCTGTTCCCTGCCATGCTGGTTTGGCAGAAGAGGGCGAAGAAGGCGGTCTCGTCGAGGGTGGGCACTCGACTGACGTACGAGGAGGTGTCCCAGGCCCTGAACCAGGAGTTCTCTGAGAGGATCGAGCTGACCTGGTGGAGTCGGTTCCACATGGGCGTGGTTCAGGTTGCTAGCGAGGTTACGTGGCGGCGGAAGCTCCTGGTGGGACTTCATTGCGATGTTATGTATCTGGGGGAGAGGGTGACCCGTCAGCATGGCCCGGGGTCCCTTCCGATGGTGCCGATGGATCCTCCTATGCACATGCAGCATCCTCTGTCGATGCCGATGGAGGAGTTGGAGAGGTATAGACAGGGCGTGTTCTATACCGAATACGTCATAGCGGGGGCCGACTATGAGACTTTCTTGAGGATGAGACTGAGGAGCCCACAGGTGCAGCACAGGGAGGGCGAGGGTCCTGGATGTCCCCGAGATCTCCCGATCCCATGCGCTAGGTTGGCGTACGAGGGGCTGGACGGTTCGCGCAGGCGGCTGGTGATCCCGATCCCGGATGAGCCGAGACCTCAGTACAGGGTTGACCCCAATGCTTCGGTGAGCACTTTTTTGATTTTCTGCATTTGATAGTAGCATTCTGCAAATGTTGCATCTGTACTTTCTGCTTGTCCTTTTGATGACTTTCCTGGTTCGCAGGTGTCTGGCCGTACGTACAACGAGGCTATGAGACTGGTGGACGGGTGGGCCGCCTACGCTAGGAGGCTCGTGGCGTTCATGCGGTGCAGTTCCCGGAGGAGCGTGGATGTCCGTGAGCCGAGGCCGTCTAGGCCGAGAGGTTCGCCTGCTCCCACGGCTGGTGGGGAGGAGTTTGTACAGGGATTTGGCCAGTTCGCGGGCGGAATGGCTGGGTTTGGAGCTCATCCTCCTTCGCACTCGGGGCACGAGAGGGGAGAGTCTTCGAGTTCGCATACGCCGAGGAGGCCTTTTGCATATTCCCGCCTGGAGGAATTCGGGGATTATCTGTTTGAGACGGATCCGGCAGCTGCGGAGCAGTGCATCGAGTGCTCGGATGACGAGCAGGATTCGGAGTAGTCCTCCTTTACTGCTTTTTTTCTTTTCTTTTAGGAAAAATGTATGTATTGTCGGGAACGATTTGACTTGAACTGTATTTGAAAAGGCGCCCGTGGGGCGGAACCTGTTCTTCGCACATTTATTCTGTGATCACCTTCTGTTATTTTCGGTAAATAAGGAAGTAGGTTAATCAAAAATAAATAATATGAAACATGCATAAAAAATTGAACGGGTCAAAAATTATGCCTATATGCACTGATATTTAATTAATTGCACTGTTGCACGAGCCCGGGGCGGAAGGGATATTGGCTTTGGTTGAATGAAACTAGGGGCAGCACGCAGATTCATAAGGCATGAACATGGTGTTGTTTGGAATTGCTTCCAATTTAGGAGCAGCTGGCTGCAGAGTTGACCAAGTCAACTTCAAGGGGAGTCCGGCCGGGCTGAGAGTGAATTTCCAGAGTCTTTTAAATTGCAGTTTCAGCTTTGCAATTTGTTAAGAACTGCGCATTCACCTCTGATCAGTTAGCTGAATTCTTTCAAGTTTCTAAGGTTTCCTTCATTTTTCATGGCTCCCTTTCCTAAGCTATCGTCTCGGATGCAAGAGCGATACCTGGAAAATTTTCAGTCGTGGGTACGGAACCACACGAGGCAGAACAAAGGGTTTTTCGAAGGCTGTTACGGAATGAAATCTGTTTGGGCTTTGAAGGAGCTTATGCCAGATTGGGATCTTTTGAGAGCAGCGGCTCGTTTCTGGGATGTACGGAGGAATGTGTACAACTTTTTGTACAACGAAATCACCCCTACGTTCGAAGATTTCCGGGCCATTCTGGGAGGACCTGAGACGGAACAGCTAGTTCTTCCGTATGTTGGTGGCATGGCCACTGTTGAGAAGCTAGTGTCTTTGCTTGGTATCTCGGCTGGAGAAGCATACGGGATGCGTACATCAACACCGATTATGTTGACATTTCGGACTGCCGATAGATTTGCCGGAGCCGAGGAGCGTCTTTGCGTGGGGACGCGTTTGCTCAGGCGTGATCGCTACTACTGCTCACGTTTACGTCCACAGGTGTGTGCCATCACAAGGTGTCTTGGACTTGGTGAGGCGATGCGGAGCGGGGAGACATCGTGCCGTTGGTCTTGGGCGAGACGTTCCTGGGCATAGGTCGGATGGCGACCGGTAGCCGATACATGTGGGGAGGGAGTCCCGCTATGCTTACCATGTGGTTAAGGGAGAGACTACAGATGATGCCTGAGGTGCCAATGTCTTGTGATGCTTGGTCCTTCTCTCGACGTCCTCTGGTGATAAAGGGGCGATCAGGCTGAGCTGGAGCTCTGGATGGCCAGACTTTGCACTCATCACTTGCGATGGTGGGTTCCCACCGGAGATTCTGAGACTTGTTGGACCGCTCGGGAGGGTCACTTGGTTGTCGAGTGCCGGGCCGTCTCATACGTCTTTCTATATTCCATCGTTGGTCGCGACGCATACGGCGGGAGCAGTGCCATTGACGAGCTTAGTTATCTTGCTACCTTTGAGGTGGGATCTCTGGCGATGGAAGTTCCTTCGACGCTATTGCTGCCACACGGTGGTGGCAATACAGTCCTTTCTGCCCGTGGTTCTCTTTCACCTGAGAGGGGGCATTGTTCGTCGACCTTGATATACGAACCGGTACGAAGAGTGTATAGGGGAGACACAGATGTCCATTTTGTGGAGACGGGATGAGTTGTTGGGTGCTGGCCACCTTGACAGCTCGACCTTGAGGAGGACTGAAGCGGGGGCTAACCCTCGGAATCGCATTGGGAATGACATGACTGACTATGAGGCAAATGCTGATCGGGAGGCCAATCAAAGCATGGTCATGATGGCTCGAAGCGAGGCAGCTCGAGACAGAGCTAGGGAGAGGGCTGCGTTGACAGCTACAGGTTTGACGGAGGCGTCGGGTCCCTGAGCCAGGTAGAAGGACTACCAGAATATTCCCTGTGAAGGTGAAGAATACTCGCCGTGGAAAAGGGAAGGGGAAGAAGGATGAAGGACCAAGTTCGGGAAACTAGGTTGACCTTCTTTGTCCAGTATCTCGCCCATTGTCATTGCAGACACATTAACGGATTAATGTTTTATTGTAGTTTTGCTAGCGTGTAGCGAGTCAAGAGTTGACCGTGCTTGAACTCATCAAAGATTGTTTTAACCGTAATGAATTTGTAGGTTAATTGAAAAGAGTTTTTCGAAACACAAGCAATTGATGCTTATTGTATTTTTTTTGTTTTTTAGACCGAACCAATGATGGCTGCCTACGTTCCCCTTTTACAATTGGACTAAGGGGCTCAGGTCACCGTAGTTCGACACTTTTAGGTGAATTTGAGAAAAACGAAGACAAAAGAAGTGCAACCCTGTTTTTTACCTGGATCATTAGCGGGAATGTATCCAGTTGGGTATTACTCTTTTAGCACTTTAATTTTACTGAGGGGTGGTGTATGGGGAAGGAGAGTTGACTCGTGCTCTTTCTCAAACGAAGTATCTGTGGAGCTTGCTTCCGTTCACGGGGTTAACGAAAGGGTTCCCGTCCAAGTCTGCTAACTTCATGGCTCCTCCGGAGAAGATTCTTTGTACCAAGAATGGTCCTATCCAGGTAGGCTCCCACTTTCCGAGGGGATTGATCTGCGTAGGAGGCTTTTCCTTTAGCACCAAGTCGCCTTCTCTGATGTCTCGGATCTTGACTTTCTTGTCGAATGCTCGGGCCATTCTGCTCTGGTAGGCTCGAGTGTGTTCCGTGGCTTTCAATCTGCGCTCGTCGAGTAGAGCAAGTTCGTCGTGACGGCTCTGTAGCCATTCGACTTCATTGATCCCGTTTTCCAAGAGGACTCGGAGGGATGGAATTTCCAATTCCACGGGCAATATTGCTTCCATTCCTAAGGTAAGTGTGAACGGAGTCTGCCCTGTGGCGGTTCTGACTGATGTTCGGTATCCCCAGAGGGCTAGATGTAGCTTTTCGGGCCGGTCCCGACCTCTGGTGGTCATCTTTATGATTATCATGGCGAGAGTCTTGTTGGCTGCCTCTACTGCACCATTGGTTTGTGGTCTATAAGGAGAAGATTTGTGATGTGTGACTCTGAATTCAGTCAGAAGTTGGTCACAATCTCCTTCGAAGTGGGTCCCATTGTCGGATATGATCTCGTTGGGCACTCCGTATCGGCACATGATGTTCTCTCGGATGAACTCGGCCACCTTCTTAGAATTCAGTACCTTGTACGATCTGGCTTCTACCCATTTGGTGAAGTAGTCGACTGCGACTAAAATGAACTCGTGACCATTGCTCCCTGGTGGAGTGATCTTGCTGATGACGTCGATTCCCCATGTGGCGAAAGGCCATGGCGTAGTCATGCAATAGAGTTCGTGAGGAGGGATGTGATTGAGGTTGGAGAACCGTTGACATTTGTCGCAGCTTTGGACGAACTGGATGCAGTCAGTTTCCATCGATATCCAATAGTATCCCATACAGAGAATAATCTGTGTCAATGCTCGGGCGTTCATGTGCGGACCGCAGGTTCCGTTGTGAATTTCGTTCATTAGCTCACTGGCTTTTTCTATGTTTACACACCGAAGGAGTGGCCCTTGGTGGCGCTTCTTGTACAACATACCCCCCAGAATGACGAAATGGGATGCCAGGCGTTTTAATGCTATCATGTTTTTGGCTTTGATCCCTTCTTTGTATTTTCCATCTTCATTTGTGAAGGAACCTTCTCCGTTTTGGAGGTACTGGTAAATTTGATTGTACCAGGGTTCGTCGATGTAAGTACGCCAATCCAAATTCGCGACCTTTCCAGATGCATTTTAAGTAATAAAATTGCATTTAGGGGCGTTTTGGTAAATTCCCGGTCCGTTCCGAGACTTTCGGGAACTTTTTATAAGTTTCCCGCGAAGGAAGTATTTTTTTAGTACTTTTCCCGGACAAAAGGACCTAAAAGGAATAAACTGCTTTGGGCTTTTAAAGAATTAACCCGGAATGTTCCGTAAGCGAGTTTTGGCGCCAGAAACGGTTATGGACGTGGCCCGTCGTGCGACAGCTTGAGGCATGGAATTTGGGAGCAGGAGGTCGTGCGACCAAATAAAGCCATTTTCCCAATTTAAATATAAATACCAGTTTTGCGTTCATTTCAAAGGGGAGGCCACACACAACACACACGCAACAATACGCAGCCTCTCTCTCCTCCCTCTCTTTCTCTCTCTAGCCGGAATTGCTCTCCTTCCCTGCGTCTTCTTCTTCTCCGATCTCTTCCCAAGTTCCTCCCTCACCCAAATCCAATCTGTGACCTCCTTCTTCCTCAATTTCCTCCTTCACTCTCTCCCAATTCCTCTCTCAACCTTCCCCAATCCTAGCTCCTCAACTCCTAAACCTCCATTGCCGTTCCTAATCCCAACCTCAATCAAGCCTTTCCTTCACCGGGAAACAAGACCAACACCAATCCCAGTCTACCGGCAAACCAGTCCAACCCCAAATCAATCTCCACCACCGCCGCTCCTCAACCAAAGCCGTGAAGCCTTCTTCCCCTGTTCCGGATCTGAAGCTATTCACCACCGCCTCTCTCTCTCTCTCAAACCCAGGCCATTCAACGCACAGGTGTTGTAAACTGCGAAGTCAATTGGAGCTAAGTTGCTGTTTCAATCCGATCTGAGTTTGGAGTTGTTCCGGAGCTGATTAGAAGGATTCGATACCTAACGTGGTATCGGATTTGAGGACACTACGAGGGTAAAAAATCTCAACCTTACTCTCTCTCTCTCTCTCTCCGTTTTTCTACTTATTGCAACTGCTGTGGGTTGAATTTGCCGTGATGTAGAATCTGGTGTTTGGTTTTGTTACAACTTAAATTTAGCATGTAGTATACTCTATTTCATTTGGTGTTTCTGTTCCTGTTGGCTGCGTAGTGCAATTTCCGTGCTAAAATGCTTATAGCGTAAAGTTGAGTATGTTGGTTTTGTTGTAGCTTCATTTTAGTATGTAGTATACTCTTGAGTTGTTTGGATGTTCTGATCGTTGGGATCTGTTTTATACGTTCATCGTAGTGATGATACTTGTTTTGTTCATATGATTGTCGTGCGTTGGGCATGATGTGCTAAGGTGAGCGTGGATCGTCTCATATCCACGTTCATCTAAGCTTGGATCTCTATGAGGTCGTTGGGACATGTTTTTTTATATTGATCGTAGTGATTGCACGTACTCTTGTAGTGATGTCGTGCGTTGGGCATGAATTGCTAAGGTGAGTGTGGATTATTCCATATCCACACTCATCTGCAATTTGATTTCTCTAAAGTCGTTGGGACTTGATTTCTATTTTTTGTTAATCTCGGATTGTTATTCATTTGTTGTAATCAAGCTTTGTAAAACCTCTGCAAAGGCCTTGTTGTGTCACGCGACACAACTCCGCTCCTGTGTCCCGTGTCACGCGACACAATGAGCCCTTCCGCAATGTGTTATTTTTCAGTTGTAAGTTGTTTGTCCTCGTTGTAATCAGGTGGTGGTCTCCTGAATTAAATGACTCACAAGTTGTAATTCATTTCTTTGAGCAATAAAACAAAGCATTAAAATGCATTTTATACATATCTTGTCGTACACACTTTGCACACACTTTTGAATGTCTTGAATGTTGAACATAGAAAGACTTGTCTACGGACGAGGCGTGTTGGGTGAACTCTCGGTTCTTCCCAACACGTAACTTGACCCCCGAACCCATTTTCTCTAAACAAAAGGTTTTCAATGTTTCCTCTTAAAACGGCGTGGCGACTCCTTATTTTTAATTTCGGCGAGCGCACATTCAGTGGCGACTCCGCTGGGGAATTGAAACTTGTTTTTCAAAAGTGGGTCAGACTTTCGTGATTGTTCAACATTTATTCTATTCACTTGTGTGTGCATTGTTTGTGACATCATATGTGTATAAATGCATTTTACGTGCTTTGCTTTATTCCTTTCCCTCCTTGTGTCCCATCTTTGTTATCTATGTTGTGCTGTGCTGGGGCTTGGAGTTGATCTGTTGCATAGTGCTTGGAGACTGGGGCTGTTGCTGCTTTAGATTCTGGATATTTGCTTCCTTCTGTCACGCGACACAACTGACCTTCATGTCCTGTGTCCCGCGACAGAAGGTGCCATTCTGCAGGGCTTCGAATTTTGATACAATTTGTGATTGTGGGGCATTCCTTGGGATTATATCTGGATCATCTGATTACTGTATCTCTGTGGGGCGTGCATGTGTTGTTTTTTCCTTTATCACCCCTTTTCAAAAAAAAAAAAATAATAAAAAAAAATATATAAAAAAAATCTCTTTTTTGCAAATAAAGGAACATAGCCATCCCGCACACTACATCACGTAGATTTAGAACCCTCGAGTGCGATTGACGGCATCGCGGACGGCCATAAAATTCGCCTACGCTTGAGCGCCTAATGTCAAACCCATACCCCTAGTGCGTTATAGGTGGTGCCACACATTTAAACCTCACCCAAAACGGTTGATTTTTGACACGACGTTTTTTAAATACATTAAAAAGAGTTGTCTCAAAATTCTTAATAGACTTTCGTACCTCCTCCAAACCCTAGCACGTATGGGCATGTTGCCAACGCAACATGGTTTCACGAGAGGACATGTCGTTCCCACGACATGTTCTAACGAGAGATCATGTCGCTTTGTCAACATGCACCGACGAGAGGTCATGCCGGATTTTTCCTTGAAATTCTTCAGGAATACCCGTTATGCTGCCCAAATTTCTCCAGAAATTGGGGCTGCTCGTCCGTCCCATAAATGCTTCGGTTTTGTTTAGGTACTATCGCCTATTATTAATTTTGAAACAACGCATTTGGTGTATTTTTGGATGATGTGTCCCTAGGTTCCCCCGAGATCTAGATTGCGTGAATAAAGGATTAGCCTTTCCCAACCGTTCATAGGACTTAAAAGACACTGATTTCTACTTGAAGATTAATAAAGTGTTGCACGAGTGTAAGTACCCCAATCTGGATCACACCCTTTCAAACACACGGGAAACACCGCAGACTCATCAACACAGTCTCGACGACCCCTCTCACTCAAAACCCTCTCTAAACCCCCAACCAAACCAAGGGAGGAGCCTTCCCGGGATAAAAGGGACAAAAGGACCTTTCGGGAATTTTCGTGAAATTGGGAAAGCAATATTGGTCCGTACGGACCTCTTTGTTGTCATAATTACTTTGAATCTTCTTAAAGTCCACAATATTCCCTCAAATCCCTAAGAAATGATTACCCACATGCTTAGTTGGTCCGTACGGACCTCTTTGCATGCAAGATGGTCCGTACGGACCTTATTGCTCAGGGGACACCATAATTGCAAATATTCCTCCATCATCACAGATTCCCTCAAATCGAGGAAAACCAAAATACTGGATTACCAGGGAGGTCCGTACGGACCTCTTTGCACCAAATCTGGCACTATAAATAGAGGGCTCCCCCTCCTCATTTCCACACACCTCCCACTTCTCTCTTCCTCCCTAAGCCTTCTGGCTTCCCCTCTAAGTCCTCTCGAGGCACTCCCGGCCCCTTTCGGATCCTTCCGAGGCCTTCTGAGCCCCCTCGTGGTGCTCCGAAGCCTCCCCGAGCGCTCCCGAGACGCTCCCGCGCTGCCCCGAGGCACTCTCGAGGTACTCACGAGGCCCTCGTGGTACTCCGAGGCCTTGCACAGTCTTTCCACGGTGTCCCGGCTCTTTCCGAGTCAAATCGGCGATCCCAAACCACGCCGAAACTCTGCCCGAGTGACTCCTGCCACCACAACGCACGCTGAACCTCTGCCCGAGTGATCCCGACGATCCCCACGCACGCCGAACCTCTGCCCGAACGCAGCCTGCAACCTCAACTCACGCCGAAACTCTGTCCGCAGACAACCGGCATCTCCCGAAGCAATCCCGATCCGCACCGGAACGCTACTCCGACCTCAAACACTACTCCCCAGCGGAAGACAGACACAAACCAACATTGGTAAGGCTTCCTTCCATTACTATTTCAATACATTTCCATACATAGCATACAATGTAGACATCCGATACAGCATGCATTTTTAAAAGCACACACACACACAACATTTAAAGGATATTAGGGGTATCTGAAAGACTCGTTTTACGAGGCTACTCGGGTGAGCTCTAATATTCTAATATTCTCTTCCCGAGGAGTCATCTGACCTCCGAACTCAAAATCTCATCACACAAAAACAGTTTAAAATTATCTTTAAACTGATGCCCTTTTTCAATGTTTTGGGCTTAATAAAAACGGCGTGGCGACTCTACAAATGCGAAAACAAACGGCGAGACACCTCCAACACGCAACGCTAAAAACGGAATAAGCCGAGATGCCGGGCGCGATTGCCGCCTTCCTCGGATCCGGCGACTTCCCGAACGGCGACGAATGCGAGATGCCGGGCTCACGCGAGCCGGATCCGGGTAATTTCATGGCGACTCATTTGGGACTTTTTGTTTTAAAAACTTTTAAACAAAACAAAAGATTTTTAAAACGATGATGAGGGTCAAACTTTCATTTTACCCCTTCCTTTAACCATTGTGTGTGTGTGCACGTGCTTTACTTTTTATTTTACAAAAAAAATAAAAATACAAAAAAAAAAAATGCATCAATATACATCTCGTGCATACATTTAAATTCTTCAAAACTTTTGTTTTACTCGGAAAAAGAATTTTAGAGACCGCACACTACGCGCATCTTGCCTCGGTTACACCGCACTCTACTCACCTTCTTGCCTCGGTTACACCGGGCACGCTACGCGCCTTGCTGCCTCGGATACATCGCACACTACAACCCTCAACCCGGAGTGGTCTCGGTTGCGTCCGTTTGGTCTTCCTAGGCCTCTTGGACGCGCACGGGATCATTCCAAACATCCCATCCTAGCCAAGCGTCAACCATGCACGTTTGAGTCTTGAGTCACACTCTGTCCGGACTCGGTTGGTTTTTACCCACCGTGTCATACGGCTGGATACATATACCATGCCGGCCATTTTCGAGTCAAGGCTCGGAACTCAAGATCCCTTGCGCAAGCAAAGCGATGAAAGGTCATGCTAAAATCTTGACCTGATCTTGATTTTGAAGCTACACCCGTGCGATGTTCCGTCTCGGATATACATCCATGCTCACATGACACCATGTCATCACGCCTTTGATACGTCGGCCATGACAATATGACCCGGCCAACGCCTAACGTCACGGATCCCTTGCGCAAGCAAGGTAAAGAGAAGGTCATGCCGAACTCTTGACACGATCTTGACTCGGTGGCCGGCTCGGTTCACTATTCACATGGCTAACGCATCAAAACGAACATGACAAGCTTGGTCCTTAGGTTCGATTTTTCTTTTAGGCCGGTGGAAACCGCTTGCACTATAGGACCCTCGCTGGGGCTGTCCACCTCGGGATGTCGAAATACGGGTGCAAAACGAGGGGCTTATAGCCGCACGAGATGGTCTCCACTGACCCGGGATCTAGCATAGTTGTGAAAAGAAGAACAATCTTTTCCAACCTACCTAGGATTCGAGAAAATACTGTTTTAAGTAAATTAAAACAACAAAAAAATCGAGAAAATAAAAGAAACGGAAACCGCATGCCACGTGAGCTTTCCCCTTTTATCCCGTTAGGCCATTCCCGTGTCTAAACCTTGCCCGTCACCCCCTCCGGCTAACGAGAGTGGTCGAGAGTACCCAGGGAACCCGTCTCCCGGTGTCAAAACGGCAAGGTCCTACCTCCTTCCTGACTCTGTCACCGGGACAGTCCGTCAATTCCCCATGGCCAAGTCGGTGGATAACAACGATGAGAACGGGACCTTACCCCCAAGAAATTTCCCAACATTGGAAGAAGTTTGGCGGGTCCTCATGGCTATTGAGAAACGTCAAGGTGAGTAACAAGCCTGGATCGAAGGTGCCATGCACCACTTCGGAACATTAGCCACCTAACTACAGGGCTTCCCAAGTCATGGCTGCTCCTACAGCCTCTAACGTCTCTCATTGTCCCCCGAAGTCAACTGTTACCCTCGTACGAGCCATGCGGTTATGACGTAAGGCCACAAAACCTTCCGAGAGGAAAGCCTGCCCATCCAACCTCACGAGGTCCCGGTACCACCGCCGAACAACGAACACATCGGTGGGACGTCTGCGATTGCGGTGCTTGTCACGGAAATGGAATTCCGGGATGCAATGAACGAGGGCCGTCCTCGACGAAAGAAGAAGCTATCTTCTCAACAAAAGGCTGAAAAAGAGGTACGAATCCGGTGATCCCACAGTCGGAACCCTTGGAGAACCCTCGGGAAAGTTTGACTACTACGTCATCTACCCTCGGCCAAATCTCCCTGGCCTAGTTCTCGCACAAGGCCACAAGCAATGTTTGCTCCATGATCACCAGGACGAGCTTCGCACCGCCACCAAAGGCCCGAAGGTCCGGATAATCCAACCCCTATCTTGGGAAGATCTCAAAGCCACTATTGATGCTTCAGTCAAGGCTATGACGGTGAACGAATTGAAATGCGCGGTCGGCCTTATGCCAATCGAGGCTCCTCCCACTACGAAATAGGAGAGACAAGCAAAACCATAAGTCCAGGGGTGAATGTTCGACACGTTCGGTCAAATCCCGGTGAGATCCTCCACGGGACAGACATAAAGGCCACCATACCGAGGCCACGAACCGAAAAGGGACCCTACGCCAAAGAAGCCGAAACCTTGGACCCAAAGGTTGAAGATCTGTCTTGACACAAAGCTCAAGCGCACTCGGGCTAACATCTCACTCTGGTCCTTACTCACTTCATCTTACCCGCACAAGCTCAAGTTGGAGGAAAGCTTGGCCTGCACCATGGTTCCCATCACGGTGACACTGATGAAGCGGTTCAGATGATTGGCAACGTCAATTACGGCAATATCATCACCTTCCACGAGCTCGACCTTCCAAAATTTGGGGGCGACCATAACGAGCCTCTCTACATGATTCAGTTCAAGACGAGCGTCGTCTCCCACGGTGTTGGTAGATGGGGGATCATCCATGAACGCCCTTCCCGCCAAAATGATGGATTTGCTAGGGATCAAAGCAACCGATCTAAAGCCCTCGACTCAGGCAATCAAGGCATACGACTCAACATCCCGCCCGAGTCTTGGGAATAGCCACCTTGAACCTATGGTTTGGAAAAGCAAAATGGTCCCGACGGATTTCCAAGTCATCGACATCCCGATCACATTCATGCCATTTTGGGACGCCCTTGGCTCACACCGTATCAATGGGCCGTTGCATCCACTCTTCATCGGTGCGTAAGTTCGTCTCAAGGAACGAGATCTTACCATCATCTACGGTGATAGCGTAGTCAACGAAAGGACCGACACAAACGGCGTCCCGGTCTTAGAGATCAAACCCGACGATGATGGCATGATGCTAACGGGGTTCACCATCGAAAGTCCAAAGGCCCAAGTGTGCCACATAGACCTCGCCTTTGATTTGGGACAAGATCCCTCCCCGATGAAAATGATGAAGCACATGAACTACATCCGGGGCTCGGTTTGGGAAAACGCCATCGTGGCACTCAACGGATCATCAATATCAAAGAATGTAATACCCCGCACGGCCTGGGATACTCTCCTACTCCCGAACACATTACGGAGGACAAGCGAGTGCACGAAAACGCTCTACCGATAACAAAAGAGGCTTGCACGCCATCTCAGATCTTCGTCCTTACGGCTTCGACATGACCAAGTACTTCACAAAGAAGGCCGGCAACTTGGAAGAAGATCCGAGAAAGGGAACGTAGGCCGATCAAACGCCAAACAAAGCCGGCCGACAACTACATGGACAAGCTCCAGTTGCAGGCCAGCAAGATTCGCAGGCCTCAAGCCAAATCCCGTCCGAAAGAGCATTTCTCGACACACCGCCTCTACTGGGGATCCATGACCACCACTATTCACAACGAATTTTGGTTCGGGGAAAACTCCCTCTTTGGCGGAAGAACTCGAAAAACTCTCTGTCAACACTCCCGCCTCAACAAGCGGGACGGTAGCCTGCATTCGAGGCTAGTAATGCCCAAGACAAAAGCAAAAGACTCACTTGCAGATGATGCTTGGGACGAGCCATTTGCTCCACCTCGCTCTTCAAAGAAGAAATCGAGATGCCGGATCTAATCGATTTTGTTTCGATAACTCTGTGATAGCTTGATGATCGGGAACGGTGACATAAAGCCCTTCAAGCCCCATCTCCTATCAAGCTCATTGCCACTCAATAGCCCAGGCCACCTTCTCCCGGACCCACCGCGGCCAAAAAGGACATGATCGAACAACTTGAGTCGACCCCCTCGAGTCCTAGAGTCTAGTGTCAAAACTCATCCCGAGTCCATTAGCTTTGAATTTGAGTCTCTCGAGTCATCCGATGGCCTCACGCCGTAAGATTACGAACTCATTGCCTATAATGTATTCCCGTATGCTCTTAATGAATGCTTCGATCTTTCCGAGTATCCTCTCATTGCATCTTTAACAACCGATAAATTAACTAACACACAAACGGTTAATAACGATTCACTTGATAAAGAAGCGTACACATTAAACGAACAATACATTAAGCACATCTTTAAGCATGTTGTAGATAAATGAGAGAAAACCGGGCCCAAGCCGCTTGGGAGAGGTTTTAACCAAAGTGCTTAATTTGGGAAGCTGGCAGAGCCAAAAGAGACGCAAATCGGAAGTTTCTTCACCGGCATGGCAAGACGCACGATGAGCGCCGCACTCAAAGAGTTCGTGGGACGTGTTCGGCTTGGTCTTACCGAGACATGCCCTAGGATTAGATCCTAACATTGTAGAGCAGAATCCCTTTCAATCCCGAGGCTAAGCCCATCAAGCAAAAGCTACTTGCCGAATCAAGCTGCGAGTGGTCTTTAAAAGTCAAAGAGGAGATCGAAAAAATGCTCCGCGCTCGGCTTCATCAGAAGGTGATCGAGTACTCCACGCATGGCTCTCCAATATCCGTCACTTCTGGCCACCAAGGCTACAATGGAAAAGTACGTTGTTGTCAAGGTGGGACTTTCGAGATCTCAACAAAGCAAGTCCCAAGGACGATTTTTTCTCACTACCCAACATCGACATGTCAAGTGGTAGACTCATGCCTCGGCCCGAATTTCAAGTCAAGTCCTTTCGTGGACGGTTTTGGTTTGGCCACAATCTGTCCAAATCAAGATGGCCGAAGCAAAGACCAAGAAAAATAGCTTTCCATGACAACCCACGGGGAACCTCTGTACACGGTAATGCCGTTCGGACTAAAGAAAACCGCTCGGGAGCTACCTACCAACGGGCCTTAACCGCCCTCTTCCACGATATGATCCACAAAGAGATCGAAGTGCTTACGTCGATGACATGATCGTTCAGCTCAAAGGGATGAGACGAACAACACCTCACGAGCTGCTGACTGAGAAAATTCCTTTTCAATCGCCTCCCAGAAAACACTCGAAGTGGGAGGCTTAACACGCCAAATGCACATTTGGGGTTAGCCGAGGCAAGGCTTTGGGATACATGGTCACCGAGAGAGGCATCGAGGTGGATCCTCAAAAGATCAAAGCTATCATCGAAATGAGACCACCGCAAACTCGGCACGAGAGGTAGAAAAGCTTCATGGGCCGCCACAAAGATATCGAGTCGTCTTCGCCAACCAATTGACCTCTATCTGCGAGCCAATCTTCAAAGTGATGAAGAAGAACGCCGACATCGAATGGAATCCCTCGAGATGCCAAGCATGCCTTTGAAAAAATAAAAGCATACCTTGTGAGTCCTCCGATTCTCTACGTCCTCCCCACGAGGAAAAGCCACTTTGTTGCTATACCTAAATGTGACCAGGACACCGCAGGTTTGGAGGCCATGCTTCTGTCCAAGAAAGAAGCAAAGGAGAGTCACGGGTCGAAAAACGCCATCTACTTCGTCGGTCGAAAGTTTGCAAGGCAGCGAACTTCAATTACTTCGGCCCTCGAGAAAACACCTGCGTGGCTCTCGGGGTATGGGTTGTCGGGAAAGCTACTATGCACTACATGCGATCGCATTACACTGTCACAATTGGTTTCCAAAATGGACCCGTCAAGTACACTCTTCGACAAAACCATCTCTGTCAATGAGGCTCAGCCAAATGGTCTTTCTTCCTAGCGAGAATTTGACATCAAGTACGTGAAACCAAAAGTCAATCCAAGGGACGGGCCGTAAATTTGCGAACAATGGGCGATTTCCCGGCGACGTGAGCTCGAGGCCTAGGACCACGATTTCCGGAGGCAGGGAATCTTCGCGTCCCGAAGGCGAAAACCGATGCCGCTTGTTCTTCGACGGAGCAGCCAACAAAAGGAAGCTGGCATCGGTATGCTCTTGGTAGATCCCGGGGACGAAACCGCAGTCTTTATAAAGCTCGATTTCGAGGTAACCGAAGCGATGCCGTGAATATGAGGCTCATGACTGCTGGACTACAAGCCGCACTCGAGAGGAATGTCCGGAAACTCGAAGTTTATGGGGACTCGGCCTTGATCATCAACCAAGTCTCCAACAAGTGGAAAACCATAGACCCGGGCTTGCAAAAATACGTACACCGCATGGGGGACCTCGTCACACAATTGCGGTGAAGAGGTCACCTTCTGCTCTGCCGAGGCCAGAAACGGAGTTTACGAGATGCCTTAGCCACCATGGCTTCCCTTGTGGAAATCCACCTGGAAGGAAAAGCAATCAAACCCTTCAAGGAAGTCGGACGAAAGGAAATTCCTGCCTCTTTGTTGTGAGATCGGAACCGAGAACCTAAGCCAGTCGATGAGCCGCGGGTATAACCCGAGGATCTTCCCAATACACTCAAGAACAGGAAACCGCCTTCATGCAACGAGGAAGCTGCCAACACAGTGGAAGCAGGGTCAAAACCAAGAGCATCATGGGTTCCCTAAAATGCCTTGGCTCTCACTTCGTCATCCTCGGGGACATTGCCTTATGCAAAAACGCTACCAAGGAATACGCCACGCCTACGCTGCATCGCCCAAGAAGAAGCAAACAAGTTCATGAGCGGGAAGTCCGCAATGGGGCTTCGCATGGTCCCTAGCATTGAATGCTAGAGCCCTACGGTGCAAATCATTCTCGTGATGGAGCTCACTACTGGATTTCCGCTGGAGGCACATCGCATCCACTTTGTCCGAAAGGGCTGCGACAAGTGTCCAGCGGTTCTCCAACCTCAATCACCTACGCCCCTCACGACTGCTACTTGCATTTCAGACTACACACCTGGCCCTTCGCCACTGGGAATTGACGTCATCGGGAAAATATTATCGGGCCATCCGCGCGGGCAAAGAACTGGTCCACGAGTTCATCTTAGTAGCCATCGACTACTTCACCAAATGGGAGTCAAAGCCAAGTCCCTACAAGTGCTGCTCAACCTCCAAGAAAAGTCGCATGCGATTTCCTCGAAGGAAAACATCATCTCTCGCCCAGATACTTGTAGGCATCCCGCACGAGGTCTCATATCGGACAACGGTTCACACTTCGAAGTGGGAATGCGATGGGGATCACAATGGCTTCACTTAAGATGCGCACACGCCCACGCCACAATCTTCTCCTCTTACCGCCACAAACAAATGGCGCCGTGGAGAGGCAAAAGAAACACAGACTCTCGAACGGATCATCCAAAAACCAAAATGACCACCCGAGAGGACAGATTACCCGAGAAGCTACACTTTTCACTTCGGGGCTACCGAACTGGGCTATCGAACGGCCGCCGAACGGCCACGGAGAAACTCCACTTTGCCCGACATAGCTGGGACATGGAAGCGAGTCCTTCCCATGTTGAATTCCCTCAAATCACTCACTCCGAGTGCTGAAAATGGACGCCATCGAATTGGCTCACACGACAGATTGGCTGCTAGACCGGGCTCTGCTTAGACGAGCTAAAGGCCATGGAACACATCCGAGCCTACCAACGCGGGATGGCGAGAGCTTTCGACAAGAAAGTCAAGTCCGAGACATCGTGGAAGGCGATCCTTGTACTCAAGGAAAAGCCTCCCACTCGAAACCAACCCACCGGGAAAATGGGAACCAACATGGATCGGCCCTTTCGTGGTTCAAAAGATCTTCTCCGGAGGTGCCAGCCTGAAGGACAGTCTAGAATCCCTTCATGAATCCAACTAGCAAATACTTCGCCTAAAGAAGAACAATTTGTGGCATCTCGCACTCCACGTAGTGTCGAACTACGTGCATTCGAGCCCTCTAGTCAGGAACGTAGGGCAACCTTAATTGGTCCGATCATAAAAACACACAAAAAAGTCAAAAGTTTGAATGTCAATCAAGACCTCAATCAAGCTACGCACTTTTCAAGAGCACGCCCCCAACGTCACCTTGACAAGTCAAATCATCTGGCGCAACATCAAAGGACATCCGAAGGTCACTAACAACGTCAAACGACCGACCCATGTCTGTCTTCCAAGCCAGGCTTATCTTCGCCCTCACGCGCTTCAAAAAAAAAAAAAAAAGAGCTCGAGCAAGTGGCTCTCAAAAAAAAAAAAAAATAAATAAAGAAGCTCAAGCGAAAAATGAGGACAAGAGCCCGACGCCAACAAGAGGCAAGGAAGCTACGAAATGACCGTCAAAACGACTTGTCGTGGATCATCCAACCTCTCACCAAACACAAAGCCTCGTGAGGGATTGCCGTCAAGGCCCAGTCACCCGCAAATGCAAAGAAAAGTCCAAAGATGGACGCCGGCAAGGTACAAAGAAAGAAAAGGCGCACAAGATCTTGCGTCTCGACAAAGCTTTAAAAGTAAATCACAAATAACTAACGATTACAACATTTCTTGATGAGTTCAAGCACGGTCTACTCTCAAATTCACAACATGCTAAAAGACAGCTTAATACATTTAACAAATAATGTGTTTGCAATGCAATGAATGGATACCTAGGAGGTCATTCCGCGCCATCTGCGCTTGTCCCCTCGCCATTCTTTCCTTTCTTCCCTCGTCTCCGACGAGTCTTCTTTCGCTCCACATGAGCCAGCTCTGCGTCTCTCAGTCCGAGATTAGGGGTCCTCCCCGTAGAGTCAAACAATCCAGCAGCTCTCAGGGCTTCATTCGCCAGTGCTTCGGCTCGGATCTCCTCCCTGCGAGTCTGCAAAAGAGGACCTCTCCCCGTCAATGGCCAACTCTGGTCTCGTAGTCAAACAAAGTGTCTCCCGTAACATCCCGAGGGTCGACCTGTGCTTCTGCACTCCTAAGGCAATAGCTACTATGACAATCGTGCCCTGGGACCGCTCCACGCCCGCTTCCCCAAAGCCACTGGGACTACCCTCGTAAAATACGTAAGAGCACTGAGCGGCCATACAAAGAGGAACTACCTCCGCAGAGCAAGGTCATCCCACCAAGAAAGGCTTCGCTTCATCCGAAACTATTGGGAAACAAGCGACGGAATATAGAAGGAGGACCAAGATAAACTCGGAACTCGACAATATAGGACCCTTCGAAAGTGCCCTCCTAGTCTCAATCCCCAACAAGGAACCCACCAACGGATCTCGATGCGTACCAAGCCATGCCATCCATCTCTCCTGTGCGGATCGATCCATATCCAACACAAGAGGTCGCCGAGCAAATGACCACGGGCTAAACGACGTCGAAGCCTCTGGCATGGCCTCGAAGTCTCTCTCGCAGCCACAAGGTGAGCAAGCGGGGCTTCCCTCTCATGAACCGATCCCTGGGCCGCGCACGGTCAATACCATGAAGAGTCTCCCCCAGCGCCAACGAAACAATATCCTCTTCAGCTCTGCAGTGCCCAACCACATCTAGCAAAGCGCCATCGCAAACCCCAAGGGAGCTGACCATGAAGAGCGTCGCTATCACGCACAAGGCAAACGCATCCCAAGAGACATCACTCTCATCATCAATCAGAAACCGCTCCGGCAACGCAGAAATGTCAATATGACCCGAATCAAGGATCATGCCCCGCACTTCTCCCAGCAAAGTCCGAAGAAAGCCTGTAAGCTTCACACTCACAGCAGCACTGCCAATCAAAGGAAGCGAGATGGCCTCCACCTCCGGTCCTCCAATCAAAGCCCAAAAATCCTCGAATGTGGGCACTAAATCATTGTAGGAGAAGCAATACACATGCCTCCTAACATCCCAGAACTTCGTGGCAGCTCGCAATAACTCCCAATCAGGAACCAACTCCTTAAGGGACCAAATCGAGCAAAGTCGAAACCTTACCTCGAAAGCCCGCCTCTGATGCCTCATACGGTGTTGCATCCACATTTTCAGCCGCTCAAGGAAAAGTGATTGCCGCTCCTGCGAAAGCCTTGGCAAAATTCTTGCCTTAGGAGTGCCAAAGCCTGGTCTGACCCTCAGGATGTGACGGGAGACACTTTGTTTGACTACGAGACTAGAGTTGACCGACTGACGGAGAGAGGTCCTCTTTTGCAGTCTCGCAGGGAGGAGATCCGAGCTGAAGCACGGGCGAATGAAGCCCTGCGAGTTGCTGGATTGTTTGACTCTACGGGGAGGACCCCTGACCTCCTAGGTATCCATTCATTGCATTGCAAACACATTATTTGTTAAATGTATTAAGTCGTATTTTAGCATGTTGTGAACTTGAGAGTAGACCGTGCTTGAAATCATCAAGAAATGTTGTAATCGTTAGTGATTTGTGATTTACTTTTAAAGCTTTGTCGAGACGCAAGATCTCTTGTTCACTTTTGTGTCTTTAGTGAACCTTGGCTGCGTCCATCCTTGGACTTTTCTGTTGCATTTACGGACTGAAGCGGCCTGGGCCCTGACGGCAATCCCCTTTGTTTGGGCTTTGTGTATGGCTGAGAGATCGGATGATTCCCTGACAAGTCGTCTTGACGGTATTTTTCGTGGCTTCCTTGCCTCTGGTTGGCATCGGGCTCTTGACCTCCTTTTTTTTGTAGCTTCTGCTTGAGCTTCTTTTTTTTTTTTTGTGAGCCCTTGCTCGAGCTCTCTTTTTTTTTATTTTTTTTGTGAGCCCTTGCTCGAGCTCTCTTTTTTTTTTGAAGGGCGTGAGGGCGAAGACAAGCCCCTGGCTTGGAAGCAGACATGGGTCAATTGTTTGATGCTGAGTGACCTCTTGATGTCCTTTGATGTTGCCGCCGTTGTTTGACTTGGTCAAGGTGATGGTGGGGGCATGCTCTTGGAAAGTGTGTAGTTTGATGGAGGTCTTGATTGACATTCAAACTTTTGACTTTTTTGTGTGTTTTTAGACCGGACCAATTAAGGTTACCTACGTTCCCCGGGCTAGAGGGCTCGGTGTCTCGCGTAGTTCGACACTACATGGAGTGCCAAGAGATGCACAGCTTGTTCTTCTTTAGGCGAAGTATCTCGCGAAGTTTGCTTCCGTTAACCGGATTCATGAAGGGATTGCCGTCTAGGTCTCAAGTAGCTTCACGGCGCCTCCCAGGAAAGATCATTTGAACCACGAAAGGGCCGATCCATGTTGGTTCCCATTTTCCCAGTGGGTTGGTTCGAGTGGGAGGCTTTTCTTTGAGTACCAGATCGCCTTCCCTGATGTCTCGGGACTTGACTTTCTTGTCGAAAGCTCTAGCCATCCTGCTTTGGTAGGCTCGGACGTGTTCCATGACCTTTAGTCGTCGCTCGTCTAGCAGAGCCAATTCTTCGTGTCGGCTTCGGAGCCATTCGACTTCGTTGACATCATTTTCCAGCAGCACTCGGAGTGAGGGAATTTTCAATTCAATGGGAAGGACTGCTTCCATCCCGTATGTCAGGGCGAATAGGGTTTCTCCCATGGCTGTTCTGACTGATGTTCGGTAGCCCCAAAGTGCAAGGTGCAGCTTCTCGGGCCAATCTCGTCCTCGAGTGATCATTTTTCGGATGATCCGCTCGAGAGTCTTGTTTGCTGCTTCTACGGTGCCATTTGTTTGTGGCCGATAGGGAGAAGACTTGTGGCGTGTGACCTTGAATTCACCGGCCAGAGCCTCGTCGCATTCCCCTTCGAAGTATGAGCCGTTGTATGATATGACCTCATTCGGGATGCCGTATCGGCAGATGATGTTTTCCTTGAGGAAATGCGCGAATTTCTTGGAGGTGAGTACCTTGTAAGACTTGGCTTCGACCCATTTGGTGAAGTAGTCGATGGCTACTAAGATGAACTCGTGACCGTTGCTGCCTGGCGGGGCAATTTTCCAGATGACGTCAATTCCCCAAGTGGCGAAGGGCCAGAGTGTAGTCATGCAGTAGAGATCGTGGGGAGGTAGATGATTGAGGTTGGAGAACCGTTGGCACTTGTCGCAGCTTCGGACAAAGTGGATGTAGTCTGCCTCCATGAAGATCCAGTAGTAGCCCATCCTGAGAATGTTTTGCATCAGGGCTCTGGCGTTCATGTGGGGACCGCAAGCCCCATTATGAACTTCGTTCATGAACTCGCTTGCTTCTTCATGGCTGATGCAGCGTAGGAGTGATCCTTGGTAGCGTTTCTTGTACAGCATGTCCCCAAGGATGACAAAGTGAGAGGCGAGGCATTTTAGGGCCATGATGCTCTTGGCTTTGATCCCTTCCCTGCGTTGGCCTTCCTCGTTCATGAAGACAGTTTCCCCGTTGTGCTGGAAATTGCTTCGGACTTGCGTCTCTTTAGCTCTTCAGCAATTTCGCAAATCGTTGTGATTAAAACCTCCTCGACAGCTTGGGCCCGGTTTTTCTCTCGTTTGACAACATGCTTAAATGTTTGCTTGATGCATTTATTCAATTAATGTGTTTGCTTCTTTATCAAGTGAATCGTTATTAACTGTTTGTGTGTTAGTTAATTTATCAGTTGTTAAAGATGCAATGAGAGGATACTCGGAAAGATCGAAGCATTCATTAAGAGCATATGGGAATACATTATTGGCAATGAGTTCGTAATCTTCTGGCGTGAGGCCATCAGATGACTCGAGAGACTCAAATTCAAAGACAATAGACTCAGGATGGGTTTTGACACTGGACTCTAGGACTCGAGGGGTCAGACCAAGTTGTTCGATCATGTTCCTTTTGCTGGCGACGGGTCCGGAGAAGGTGGCCCAGTTATTGAGTGGCAATGAGCTTTTGTCTTGGGCATTGCTAGCTCGAATGCGGACTCATCCCACTTGTTGAAGGCAGGGGCATTGACAGAGATTTTTTCGAGTTCTTCTGCCAAAGAGGGGGTTTTTCTGAGCCAAAATTCATTGTGAATAGTGGTGGTCGTGGGTCCCGGTAGAGGCGGTGCGTCGAGAAATGCTCTTCTGACGAGATTTGCCTTGAGGCCTCTGAATCTTGCCATGTTCTGTTGGAGCTTGTCCATGGTTATCGGCCAGCTTTATTTGGCGTTGATCAACTCTGTTCCCTTTCCTGGGTCTTCCTTCAAGTTGTCATCCTTTTTTATGAAGTACTTGGTCATGTCGAAGCTGTAAGGGCAAAGATCGGAGGTTGCGTGCAAGCCTCTTTTGTTATCTGCGAAGCGTTTCCGTGCAGCTCGTTTGTCTTTCGCAATGTGTTCGGGAGTAGGAATGTATCCCATGCCATGGAGGGTATTCTGCTCTTTGATATTGATGATTTGTTGGGTACCCTGATGGAGTTTTCCCAAACCGAGTCCCAGGATGTAGTTCATGTGCTTCATCATTTTCATCGGGGGAGGGATCTTATCCCAAATCAAAGGCAGGTCTATGTGGCACACCTGGGCCTTTGGGCTTTCGATGGTGAACCCTGTTAGCATCATGCCATCATCGTCGTGTTTGATCTCTAAGACCGGGACGCCGTTTGTTTCGGTCCTTTCGGTGACGATGCTATCACCGTAGATGATGGTTAGATCTGTTCCTTGGACGAACTTTACACATTGATGGAGAGTGGATGCCACCCCATTGATCTGGTGTAGCCAAGGGCGTCCCAAAATGGCAGTGAATGTGATCGGGATGTCGATGACTTGGAAGTCGGTCGGGACCATTTGTTTTCCGAACCATAGGTTCAAGGTGGCTATTCCCAAGACTGGGCGAGACGTTGAGTCGTATGCCTTGATTGCCTGAGTTGAGGGCTTCAGATCAGTTGCTTTGATCCCTAGCAAATCCATCATTTTGGATGGCAGGACATTCATGGATGATCCCCCATCTACCAAGACCCGAGGGAGACAGCGCTCGTCCAGTTGAACTGTTATGTAGAGAGGCTCATTGTGGTCAGCCCCAAATTTTGGGAGGTCGAGCTCTGTGAAAGTGATGATGTTGCTGTAATTAACGTTGCCGATCATCTGAACCGCTTCATCAGGTGTCACGGTGATGGGAACCATGGTCTGGGCCAGACTTTCTTCCAACTTGAGTTTGTGCGGGTAAGATGAAGTGAGTAGGGACCAGAGTGAGATGTTAGCCTGAGTACGCTTGAGCTGAGTTAAGACAGGATCTTCAGCCTTCGGGTCCAGGGTTTCGGCTTCTTTGGCGTAGGGCCCCTTTTCAGTTCGTGGCTCAGGTATGGCTGGCCTTTTGTCTGCCCGTGGAGGATTCGTCGGGATTTGACCGGAACGTGTCAGAACGTTCACCTCTGGCTTTACTGCTTTGCTTGTCTCTCCTATCTCTGTAATGGGAGGGCCTTGGTTGGCGTAGGGCCAGACTGCGCATTTCAATTCGTTCACTGTCATAGCTTTTGTTGAAGCATCAACAGTGGCTTTGAGATCTTCCCAAGACAGGGGTTGAGGTATCTGGACCTTCGGGCCGTCGGTGGCGGTGCGGAGCTCGTCCCAGCTGATCATGGCGCAGACGTTGCCGTGGCCTTGTGCAGAGCTAGGCTGAGGAGATTTGCTGGAGTAGATGACGTAGTAGTCAAACTTTCCTGAGGGTTCTCCGAGGGTTCCGACTGTGGGGTCACCGGATTCATACCTCTTCTTCAGTTTTTGTTGAGAAGAGGGTTTCTTCTTTCTTCGAGGACGGCCCTCATTCATTTCATCTTGGAATTCCATTTCCAGACAAGCGCTACAATCGCAGACGTCCCAACAGATGTGTTCGTTGTTCGGCGGTGGTACCGGGACCTCAGGAGGCTGAATGGGCAGGTTTTCCCCTGGGGGGTCTTGTGGCTTTATGTCATAACTGCATGACTCGTACGAGGGTAACAGGTTGACTTCTGGGAGACAATGAGGGACATTAGAAGCTGCAGGAGCAGGCATGACTTTGGAAGCCCCAGGTAGTTGGGTGGCTAATGTCCCGAAGTGGTGCATGGCACCTTCGATCCAGGCTTGTTGATCACCTCGGCGTTTCTCAATAGCCATGAGGACCTGCCAAACTTCTTCCAATGTTGGGAAATTTCTTGGGAGTAAGGTCCCTTTTTCCTCGTTGTTATCTACTGACTTGGCCATGGGGAGCTGACGGACTGCCCTAGTGACTGCGGTGGGAAGGATGTTGGACCTTGCGGCTTTGATACTGGGAGAGTAGTTCACGGGTACTCTTGATCACTCTCTGTTTGCTGGAGGGGGTGACGGGCAAGGTTTAGACACGGGAAGGCCTCTTGGGATAAAATGGGAAAGCTCACGTGGCATGTGATTTCCGCTTCTTTTATATTTTGTTATTATTATATTTTTTTGTTGTTTTAATTTACTTTAAACATGTTTTCTCAGAGTCCTAGGTAGGTTGGAAGAGATTGCTCTTCTTTTTCGCAACTATGCTAGATCCTGAGTCAGTGGAGACCATCTGTGCGGCTATAAGCCCCTCGTTTTGCACCTGTATTTCGACATCCCAGGGTGGACAGCCCCGGGCGAGGGTCATATAGGGCAAGTGGTTTCCACCGGCCTAAAAGAAAAATCGAACCTAAGGACCGAGCCTGTCATGTTCGTTTTGATGCGTTAGCCATGTGAATAGTGAACCGAGCTGGCCATTGAGTCAAGATCGGGTCAAAAGTTCGGCATGACCTCTCTTTACCTTGCTTGCGCAAGGGACCTGTGACGTTAGGCGTTGGCTGGGTCATATCGTCATAGCTGACGTATCAAAGGCTTGATGACATGGTGTCATGTGGGCATGGATGTATATCCGGGACCGAACATCGTCTGGGTGTAGCTTCGGAAATCAAGATCAGGTCAAGATTTTAGCTTGACCTTTCATCGCTTTGCTTGCGCAAGGGATATTGAATTCCGAGCTTCGACTCAGAAAATGGCCGGCATGGGAAATGTATCCAGGCTTGTATGACACAGACTGGGTAAAAACCAACCGAGTCTGGACAGAGTGTGACTCAAGACTCAAACGTGCAGGGTTGACGCTTGGCTAGGATGGGATGTTTGGAAAGATCCCGTGCGCGTCAGAGAGGCGTAGGAAGGCCAAACGAACGGCAACTGAGACCACTCCGGGTTAAGGGTTGTAGTGTGCAGTGTATCCGAGGCAGTAGTGCACGTAGCGTGCGGTGTAACCGAGGCAGCAGTGTGAATAGCGTGCGGTGTAACCGAGGCAGCAGTGCGAGTAGTGTGCGGTCTCTAAAATTCTTTTTTTCTGAGTAAAACAGAAGTTTTTCGAAGAATTTTAAATGTATGCATAGATGTATATTGATGCATTTTTTTTTATTATTTTTTTTTGTAAAATAAAAAAAATAAAGCACGTGCACACACACACACAACAGTTAAAGAAAAGGGGTAAAATGAAAGTTTGACCCTCATCATCGTTAAAAAAAATTTTTGTTTTGTTTAAAAGTTTTTAAAACAAAATGTCACCAGCGGAGTCGCCAACTAAAACTACCCGGATCCGGCTCACGCGCGGGGGCCTCGGCGTCTCGCATTTTCTTGTTGATTCGCGTTTCGGGAAAGTTCGCCCGCATCCGAGAGGCAGCGCGTTCGCGCCTCGACATCTGGCTCATTCCCGCTTTGCAGCGTTAGTTGGAAGGTGTCTCGCTGTGTTTTGCTTGTAGAGTCGCCAAGTCGTTTTTATTAAGCCCAAAACATTGAAAAAGGGCATCAGTTTAAAAATAAATTGTTTTTGTGTGATGAGATTTTGAGTTCGGAGGTCAGATGACTCCTCGGGAAGAGAATATTAGAATCTTAGAGCTCACCCGAGTTGCCTCATAAAAACGAGTCTTTCGGATACCCCTAATATTCTTTAACTGTTGTGTGTGTATGTATGTGCTTTAAAAATGCATGCTATATCGGATGTCTACATTGTACACTGCTTATTGAAATGTATTGAAATAGTGTAGGAAGGAAGCCCTACCAATGTTGGTCCGTGTCTGTCTTTCGCTGGAAAATAGTGTTTGAGGATGGAATAGTGTTCCGGTATGGACCGGGATTGCTTCGGGAGGAGCCGGTTGTCTGCGGACAGAGTTTCGACGTGCGTCGGGATTGTAGGTTGCGTTCGGGCAGAGGTTCGGCGTGCGTTGGGATCGCAGGGATCACTCGGGCAGAGTTTCGGCGTGCGTTGAGATGGAAGGGATCACTCGGGCAGAGTTTCAGCGTGCGTTGGGATCGCAGGGATCACTCGGGCAGAGTTTCGGCGTGCGTTGAGATGGCAGGGATCACTCGGGCAGAGTTTTGGCGTGCGTTCAAGTTACCGGTTTGACTCAAAAAGAGCCGGGATGCCTTGGGAAAGACCAGGCAAGGCCTCGGAGTACTACGAGGGGCCTCAGAGTACCTCGAGAGTGCCTCGGAGCAGCACGGTAGCGTCGCGGGAGCGCTCGGAGAGTCATCGGAGCACCATAAGGGATCTCGGAAGGCCTCGGAAGGATCCGAAAGGGGCCGGGATTGCCTCGAAGGGTCTTAGAGGGGTGCTTGAAGGCTGGGGGGAGAGGAGAGAAGAGGAAGATGTGTGAAATGAGGGAGGGGGAGCCCTCTATTTATAGTGCCAGGATCTGTGCAATAAGGTCCGTACGGACCTTGCAGGTAATCCAAATTTTTGGTTTTCCTTGATTTGAGGGAATAATGTGGACTTTAAGAGAATTCTGAAATCATTATGTCTGGTTGCAAAGAGGTCCGTACGGACCAACTATGCATGCAATAAGGTCCGTACGGACCAACCATGCATTCCAGTAATGATGTTTTCCGGGATTTGAGTGAATATATTGGACTTTAAGGGGATTCAGTAATCATTGCAGCAAAGAGGTCCGTACGGACCATTTGTGCTTTTCTGATTTCTGAAAAATTCCCAAAAGGTCCTTTTGTCCTTTTTAATCCCAGAAAGGTTCCTCCCTTGGTTTAGTTGGGGGTTTTTGAGGGTTTTGAGTGCCAGAGGTCTTCGAGACTGTGTTTGTGAGTCTGCGGTGTTTCCCATGTGCTCGGAAGAGGGTGATCCAGATTGGGGTACTTACAATATACTTCGATTTCTTTTTGAATCATGTCATGGAAGAGGGCTGTTGTAGCCCGCTGGTAAGTAGCCCCAGCGTTCTTCAGACCGAATGGCATGACCGTGTAGCAGTATGTCCCCCACGGAGTGGTGAAAGCAGTCTTGGCTTGATCCTCCTCGTACATTTTGATCTGGTTGTATCCAGCGAACCCATCCACGAAGGACTTTACTTCGAAATTTTCCGTGGTTTCGACTAGCATGTCGATGTTAGGCAGTGGGAAATCATCTTTAGGGCTGGCCTTGTTGAGATCCCGGAAATCCACATAGCATCTGACCTTTCCATTGGCCTTGGTGACCGTCACGATGTTGGAGAGCCAAGTCGGGTACTCAATCACTCTGATGAAACCAACTCGGAGCATTTTCTCAATCTCTTCTTTCACTTGCAAGGACCACTCTGGCTTGATCTTGCGCAGCTTCTGTTTGACAGGCTTGGGTTCTGGATCCAGGGGAATTCTATGATCCACGATCGAGGGATCGAGTCCTGGCATGTCCTTGTATGACCAGACGAACACGTCAACATACTCCTGGAGGAGGCTTATCAGGGCTTCTTTTTCTACATCGGCGAAGAAACTGCCCACTTGTCTCTCTTTAGGCTCTTGCACTGACCCCAGGTTCACTTTGGTCATAACCTCTTCGGCAACTTGGGCCCGGTTGTCCTCTCGGTCTACTATACGCTTGAGAACTTCTTTAATGTATTATTCATTTAATGTGTCTGCTTCTTTATCAATTGAGTTATTAACGTCTTTTAAGTTGTTTGTTAACTTATCAGTTGTTAAAGTGGCAATGAGAGGATACTCCGAAAGGTCAGACTTTTCATTAAACAAGAATGGAAATACATGGTTGGCTACATTATCATAGTCTTCCGGCGTAAGGCCGTTGGACGACTCAGAGAACTGGACTTTTACAGGGACTGACTCAGAGGGTTCGAGACCGGGTTTAGGGAGATGTGGGTGCAAGCCCAGCTTGTCTTCCATTTCTGTCTGGCTTGACCTCGTCCGTGAAAGTTACCCAGCTTCTTCATGGCATTGCTGGATGCTTGATGAGGGTTCTGGGGTCGAGAGGCTTGGCTTCGCTGTCCCAATCATGGCGATCATGCCGTTTTCTGAGCCCAGTGTCAATCAGTTTGGTACCTCCATGACTTCTTCAAAAAGACTCTGTAGAGCTGGTCCACTGAGAGCGTCTTCTATGAATTCTGGTTCCTTCTACTTTGGAGTTACTGTCTCGAATGTGGCCTCGGCGGCTGATCCCAACAATCTGTTTCCCATGAAGAGTATCTTGAGTTGCTCTTCCGTATCTGGGATACCCTTGAATATGTACTCGTGCTGGACTGTGGTGGCAGTTGGTCCAGGTAGAGCTGTGATGTCGAGGAACGCTCCCCTTATCGGATTAGCCTTAAGTCCTCTGAAACGCTTGAGGTCTCGTGCTAGCTTTTCCATTCTTTCTGTAGTCTCTGTACTAACTATCCCTGCTTCTTTCTCATCTTCATCAGTTCCACTGTCGGTCCCCTCAGTTATGCTGTTGGTTCCGCTGTCGGTCCCCTTAGTTCTGTTGTTGGTTCCGCTGTCGGTCCCCTCAGTTCTGCTGTTGGTTCTCTTGTCGGTCCCCTCAGTTTTGCTATTGGTTCCCTTGGTGAAGTAATGAGCGAGGTCGAAACTGTAAGGTTGGAGGTTGGGTGTGCCGTCGGAGGTTCCCCTTTTGCGGGCTGCTGCCTTGGTGCGGGCGAGCCTTTTGTTCTCCCTGATGTCAGCTGGTGTTGGCACATAACCGAGCCCCTGGACCGTGGTATGGTCCTTGACTTCGATGACTTGGTGTTGGCCTTGTAACCTTTTGCCGAGCCCCAGTCCTGGGATGAAGTTCATGAGTTTCATCATCTTCATGGCGGGAGGAATCTTGTCTTGAAACAGTGGAAGGTCCACGTTGCATATTTGAATCCAGTTAATGCCATGTCGTCATTATGCTTGATTTCTAACACTGGAATGTCATTGGTGCTGGTCCCCTTGGTGGTGACGCTGTCGCCGTAGACTGTGGTTAACTCGTTGCCTTGTTTGAACTTGAGGCATTGGTGAAGGGTGGATGCCACGCCATTTATCTGATGCAGCCAGGGTCGCCCCCGGATGGCTGTGAAAGTGATTGGAATGTCCAACACTTGGAATTCGGTGGGGATCATTCTCTTGCCGAACCAGATATTAAGAGTAGCAACCCCGAGAACTGTACGGGAAGTAGAGTCATAGGCCTTGATAAGGTGGATCAAGGCTTCAGATCTAGGCTTGATGTCAAGCAGTCCATCATCTTGGCGGGCAAGAAATTCATTCCGGAACCTCCGTCTACCAACACGCGGGGAAGGCGACGCTCGTCCAAACTCGGATCGTGATGTAGAGTGGCTCATTGTGATCAGCCCCAAATTTTGGAAGGTCCAAATCTGTGAAGGTGATAATGTTGCTGTAGTGGATGTTACTGATCATCTGAATGACTTCGTCTGGGGTTGCGTCCACGGGGACCATGGTACGGGCCAGACTTTCCACTAGCTTGAGCTTGTGAGGATATGAAGACGTGAGCAAAGACCAAAGGGAAATGTTTGCCTGGGTCTGCTTGAGCTGAGTGAGGATCGGGTCCTCTTTCACGAAACTTGTGTCTTCGGGCAGGCCGGGTTGAGGTTCTGGCTCCGCTGGCTTTTTAGTGGCCTTAGGTGGTAATGCATGGATTTGACCCGATCGGGTTAGAACGCTGACATCAGGCTTGGTCCCTTCTGAACAGGCCGCTCTAAGTTGAGCCATAGTTAGAGGAGGATTCCTCGTAGCGTAGGGCCATATGTCTTCCCTCAATTCATTGATTGTAGATGTGTTCCCGGGAGCTTCGGCAGCTTTATGGATTCTGTGCCAGGATACCGGCTTGGGTGCTTCCGTGGGGAGGTAGCCTACAGTTTGACGCAGTTGTTCGAATGTCAGTGCGCAACAGTGGTTGTCAGAACTGAACTGTGCGTTGCTGACCCTCCGGGGGAGGTTAGAGAGTTCTTGGTTCAAGCGAACAGTCTCTTTGATCTCTTCACGGTATACCACACTCCTTTCCTTCTTGCTGAGCATGCTCAGGGCATTCTGGAGTTGGGTCTGGCGATACTCGTGGTTTGCTAATTTTCCTCCACTCATGGCCCAGATTAACTTTCTTGCAGCAGAGCCTGCGTCGAGAGTTAGCGCCTGCGTTTCTTCCCATGTGAGAATAGCCAGTGCTTCCTTGAACTGCGCGCGGCAGTCTAGATAAACCTCCATCGGGGAGAGCTTTCCCTTCTTCTTTATCTGAGTGGCGGGTATGTCGGAAGGTGAGTACACGGCTTCCCGAACATTTGCCCTTGTAACTGGTTGCTGTCCCAATTGATCGTTTCTGTAAACGAATGCCGCAGTCTGTGGAATCTCCCTGAGCAGTTGTTGGAGATGTATTTCTATCTTTCTATTCCTTTTGAATAGACCTTCCTCTCTCAGTTGGCCTTTCAGTTTGAGTGCGGAAATGATCCGTCCCCATCCTCACAGGACCCTTGGGATTCCGGTTTTGTTGACTTCATGCCCGGCTTGGAAGAGAATGGTTTCATCGTCTTCATCGTCGCTTTCACAGAGAACTTGCTTTCCTCGGGGAGGTAAGCGCTGGTATTCGTTCTGCTGTGTCATTCCATCTCCTAGGTCGTCGGGACCGTTGACCGCCCTCCTTTGGCAGAGGGGGTTGGATGAGAACAGGCGGTAGTCCAGGAAGTTGCCGTGAGCAAAACCCTTGAGGTCGAACTGGTCTAGAGTGGCCTCTAGCTTTCTGTCTGAAGCTGCTTGTGACACTTTAAGGGCTTGGTCCATGTGGGTCTTTTGAGCTTGGTTTTCGTCCCAGAGACGGTTCTCTTGAGCGGCTAGTTCCATGAGGGCGGAAACACTTGGATTATGTTGACGAAGGAAGTCGGGCTGGGACATTCCATGCGGCCTTCCTTGATCTCGACTACCAAGAAGTTCGCCCATATCTGCTTGATTGAACCCACGGGGGTGTTGAATTCTGCGATGTTGACAGTCTCGTGATCTCGTTGGATCGCCAAGTCTATCAGAGCTAGCAGTTTGCTGGCGGGATGTCTGAATCCGTGGCCGTGACGACTGGGAGCAGAATCGAACTTGAGCATGTTGATGCTGAGGTGGTCATTTCCCTCGTCGGAAGCTGACTCTGTCTTGCGGGGAAGACTTTCACAGATGTTTTCGGGGTGGCTGCCGAAAGCGTTCTCGAGGTTGATCTGATTTGTAGCGGGGTGAGGAGCTTTGTCTCCTTTACTGTTGCCCTTGGCCTTGGCGGCACTTGTGGCTTTAAGCTTGACTGACGGCACGGGTCTGTTGCCACTGGGGCTAGTAGTCGGAAGTGATGATGAGCTATGAGCTCGATTAGCCAGGGCCTTGTTTACCATGAGCAGGCAGTCGTCAAGGGTAACTTTGGCGTTGCAAAATCTGATAATAAGGATCGGATCCTTGGTATCATCAGGATATCTGGAATAGATGATGTTGACGAAGTCGTCGTCAGTCACTTGATCGGAGGGGTTCTTCGTCGTGTCAACCAGTTGCTTCCAATTGTCGGATAGCTGCATGTACTGGACGTTGAGCTTGACAATTTCCATGGTGTTGGAGCCCTTGTCGTAGGTGACCTGATCGGAACGGGTGCCGTCCTCGAAACTGAGCATGTGAATGCAGAGATCTGCCCACGGATATGTCGCGTCCTCGACTTCGGAGAGTCCTGATTCATCGTCGTCTGACGGCTCAACCCAAACGTAAGGACGCCTCGCGTCCTGCTGCGCTGTAGGAGCTGCTAGGAAAACATCATGCCCTTCGCTGGAGAAGAGGGTTTCAGCGGGTAGTTCCTCGTGGAGGACATCCCATACGACGTCCATGCATTCAAGACGAGTATGACGGTGCTTGTTGACCTTTATCACGAAAATCTCTTCGCCTGGCGGGGCCAGAGAGTTGGCTTGAAGAATGCTGACAAATCTCCGATCGGAGACATGGGGTTTATGCGCCCGTATCATGGCGATGGTCAATGTTTCTTTCCAGCCTGCCTCCAAATGTTGGAAACGACAGTTGAACTTTATGTATCGTATCGTCTGTGGTCTGCTCGCTCGAGTACGTTGACGTAGTTAGCATCTCCTAATCCGAGGGATTCTGATGAGATTTGCCCCGGTAGTCCCTCGTTGATTTGAAGGAGGTAGCCCCGTGCCCGGCCGCGGCACGCTTGGTCGCCGTCTCGCCTTCGATTCCTATGAGGAAACTGTCCCCTCTGATGACATCAAGATATCCCTGCCGGTTGATGAACTTGACGCACTGATGGAGAGTGGAGGCTATGGCTTTCATGTGATGTAGCCAAGGGCGTCCCAACAGAGCTGTGAATTCGGATGGAATGTCCATCATGTGGAATTTTGCAGGCACCATTTGGGTTTCGAACCAGAGTTCCAGAGTCACCGTCCCCAGGATGGGACGAGACGTGTTGTCGTAGGCCTTGATAGTTCGGGTTGACGGAATTAGGTGGCTTTCGTTGATGCGTAGGGCTCGCATCATGCTGAGAGGGAGGACGTTAACGGCTGACCCGTTGTCCACCAATACTCCGGGGAGTGATATGGTGTTGAGCTTGAGAGTGATGTACAGAGCTTCATTGTGCCCCGAGGCATCTCTCGGTAGGTCTTCGTCACAGAACGTGATCATACTGCCATACAGTCGGGAATCGTAGATCTGGTCTCTATCCGGAGAAGGAGAGTCATCAAGCCATCTGTTTCCTGTCTTCCTCTTGCGAGGTAAAGCCTTTGCTGGAGCCTCGGGATTGTGTTGAGGCTGTTTGTGGCAATTGCCGCCCTTGGTTAGCACGTTGATCGAGTGCGAGTGCCAAGCTGACTTTGATCTTCCTTTGCCGGTCCGTGCTCTGAAGCTGGACAAATTGAACCTCGGCTGATCCCGCAGGGGGTTAGGTTTCTGACTGGCAGTGAGATTGTCGAAATCTGAGGCATTCCGGTGCCCTGAGGCCTGAACTCTGGTGTCAGCAGGACTTTTCGGCTTTCCCACCCCTGTCTACTCTAAAGCTGCATGGCCTGGAGGAAGGGAGGACTGGCTGGAGTAGAGTATGTAGTAGTCGAACCTCCCGGATGGCTCTCCGAGTGTACCCACACTGGTGTCTCCAGCTTCGTATCTTTCTCTCAGTTTCTATTGAGAGGATTTCCTCTTCTATTTTCTCAGAGGATTGCTCCTGACCATGTCTTGGGACTCGTACTCCAGGCATGCGGAGCAGTCACAAACATCGTAGCTAATGTGGACATTTGATGGGGACCTGGCTGGAAGAGGCGGAGGAACTGGCTCTGCGGCAATCTTCTTGGGCACCCACTCAATGGCATTCACACTGTTGTTGTTCGGAAAGGGGTTTCCGACTGTATTGGGCCCACGGGGGCGCTCCAATTTTCCTTCCTCTATCAAGTTCTGGATTTCGTATCGTAACCCCACGCAGTTGTCGGTGGTATGGCCGTGATACTGATGGAAGGCGCAGTACTTGCTCTTGTCAGCGTTGACTACGGGATTCTTGGGTTTGTAATTTGCAATGGGTTTAAGGAGACCTTCCTTGATTAACCCTTCCAGCATCTTGCTCAGCGGCATATCCAACTTGTCAAAGTGTACGGCAGGCTGCTTCTGAGTGGAATTGTTGCTTTATGGGACTGGGTTTCTGTTGCCCGACTGCTGTCCCTGATGGATGTAGTTGACAGACGTATCTTTCCCTTTGCCGGGGGCCGGTGTGGGATTGAATGCAACTGTTGATCGGTATATGTATGGCTGTGCAGTAGCCAACTTCTCCTTGAGATCCTTCTCAAACTGTGAGCCGGCATTGACCATGGCCCGGAGATCCGGGAAGAAATGATGATCGATGAGAGTTCGATGGACGGTCTTAAGCGTGACTTGAAGATCCGCATCTGTGCATCCTTAGAGAGTGGCTCCATGATCTCGGAGAGTTTCCAACTCCATCTCTTGTAGAATTCTCCGACGCTTTCATCTGCTTTCTGCTCAGTGGTGATTAAGTCCTCACGACTCGTTTCCCACTCTATGTTGGATCGGTACCGCTCTAGGAAGATGTTACTGATCTGATCCCAGGTGTGGCGATCCGCAGGCTTGACTCTCAGAAACTATCGTAACGCTGAACTCTTGAGCGTATGCTAGAAGTGGTTGGCCATTTGCTGGAGGGTTGATCCTTTCGCTCTCATGCCGAGAACGTAGGTGTCGACATGCATTTGAGGACATTCGGTTCCGTCGAATCGGTCCATCTCCGGCATTCTGAACTTGGCAGGGAGAGGCGTGACCATTCCCGGATCTGTGGATTTAAGCGTTTCCTGCTTTGTGCTGCTCATGGTGGCTTTCAGGTCTTTCATCTGTTCGACCATCCAGGCTAAGGTAGGGTCCAGTGGTGGACTGTGAGGCTCGGCGCCGGGTGCTACCACGTGAGCGGTAGTGATTGGAGGTGGAAGGATGGATATATGTGGATATATGGGGGCCTTTTCTGAACTGTATCGGGGTTTGTCCCCGGTGTTTTGGGATTCGTGTATAGGCAATGGGATGAACCTGTGAGGGTATTGAAGGATATTGGCATCTCTGCGAGTTGGTCCAGCCGGTGCGCCGGTGGTATTGAGTGATGGGAGTAGCACTGGCCTGGCCATATATGACAGAGTTGCCCTGAGAGGTGGCAACGTGGGGCCTAGGTCGGCTGATTCCTTGGTTCGAAGGCATCCCGTAAGTTTGCGGGGGTGGAACCTGGTTGAAGGTTTGAGGAACTGGTTTCGGGGAATCGTCATCCTCGACTGTGACGAAAGTACCGTCTGACCGGGGATAGCCGCTATACCTCGCTCATTCAGAAGCTGTACCACGAAATTCTGCTAATCTTCTTTCTGCCTCTTGTGAACCTCACAAGCCCGGATGGCTTCTTCCAAAGTCATATCTGTTATCGGTGGCGGGGGTTCGTCCCCGTCACGATTTCTCGGTGAGCTAGACATGTCGGATATTCTGGCTGAGGGAATTGAGGGAACCGAAGAACTGTCTGACGCTGCCGTAACTGTGATTCTGGCGAGGCGCTGACCCGGAAATCTGAACCACTTTCTGCTCACTGCAGGGAACGAAAGGAAGGGTTTAGGCTTCGGAAAAGGGTATTTAGCTCAAGGTTTCGGGATTGTGCAATGTGCAGTTACCGATTAATGTTTACTTAAAACGTATTTTCTCAGAGTCCTAATCGGTTGGAAAAGAACGCGTCTTCTTTTTCGCAACTAACCTAAGGCTCTAATCAGTGGATCTCGTCACTACATTTATAATCCCCTCGTTTCCATTTGTAGATCGTCTTTCTCGGGATGGACTATCCCGAGCGAGGGTCCTATAAGGCAAGCGAGTTCCACCGACAAAAGGAAAAGTGAACTTAAGGCTAGCTGATCACACAAACTTCCAACGTATGTGACGCACGGGCCACAGTCGAAGTCAACGTCCTTAAGTTAAGGCGAGGATCGTGCCAAAATTTCGGCATGACCTCTCCTGACTCGCTTGCGCGAGGGGCCTTAGCTTCTAGCGTTGGCTAAGTTGTGACTGGCACGGTGCATACGGTGAGGGTTTGGTGACACGGTGTCACATTGAACCTTCGGGTATATTTTTCGGCAGAGCTCCGCATCAAAGTCAAGGCTGAAAAGCTCAAGACTTCGGGTCGGGAACGACCTTCGATCTCAATCTCTCGAGCTTGACTCGTGGCGGAATCCGGCGTAAAAAACATACACTTAGGCTTTATGACACGAACTAAGCCAAAAACCAATCGGGGTCTTGGACAAAGTGTGACACAAAGAGTGCATGGCTTAAACAGGCTAGGATGGGCTGTTTGGGACGACCCCGTACGCCCTCAAAAGGTGTCTGGCAGACCAACCGAGGTGCAACTGAACGGTCATCCCGGGTTACGGGTCGTAGTGTGCAGTGTACCGAGGCAGCAAGTGCACGTGAAGTGCGGTGTACCGAGGCAGCAAGTGCGAGTAGTGTGCGGTCACTAAAATTCTTTTTTTTTTCTGAGTAAAACAGAGATTTTTCAGAATGTGTCTTAAAGAATTTTGATGCGCAGTTCAAAAGATAGCATGAAAATCAAACATGAATGGGAATGCACAAACATGGTATGATTTTGAAAAAACGACAATGTAATGCCTTTGAAAAAACCGTTCGAGAGTAACACACGCACACAAAATCGAGTAAGGGTAAACGAAAGTTTGACCCACGGAAGGATTTTTCAAAAACAACGGCAGTTTTGAAAAAAGTATCCATATCCCCAGCGGATTCGCCAACTAAAATTACCCGGGATTTCACGCGACGCGAAACGCGGTTGTCTTTCGCGGAGGGTTGGTGTCTGAGACCTCGCTTTCGGGAAGGAGAGAGGAGTCGCCACGCGGTTTTTTGTATTTTGAGCCCAAACGTTGAGAAACGGCTATTGTTTAAAAATGGTGTCATTTTTATTGGTAGCAAAAACTTAGGAAAATGCTTTGAAAATAGGGGGTCATTTTTATTGGTAGCAAAAACGAGTAAAAAGCTTTTTAGTACCAGAGATTGTTAGGTTCGGAGGTCACGTTACGTTTCGGGAAGAGTATATTGAGATCACCCGAAATGCCTCGTATGACGAGTCTTTCTACCTTTCTCGAAAATGTGTGCGTGTGTGTGTGTGTTTGCATTTTTGAAATGGGGGCTTGAATGACAAGCTTAATCTTGGTTTGAATGTCAAACGTTGATTATGGTTCTGTTTGAAAAGGGGAGCGTTTGAATGACAAACGTCGGTTTTGAGGTTTTAGGAAAAGTGGCGCGAATGCTAATTTTAACCGCTTATCTTAAGTGTCAAATGTTGACTTTTAAGAAAATAGCGTTTGAATGTCAAACGTCGGATTTTGAGTTTGAAGATGAGCGTTTGGATGCCAAACGTCATTTCGCGCATTTTGAAAGAGAGTTCGAAGGTCGAACTCCGGTTTTGAACCGGGCATTACATTGTTAGCATTTTTACGGGAAAAAGGCATTAAATGACATGCAATCAAAGAAACGGGTTGCGACTGCACTTTGAAAAGTAAATACTATCACGATCCAAACGGGTCAGACTTTGTAAATGACAGTATTTAAAGTGCGGTATCAACGGAATCAAACGATCCGGAATTGTAAAGTACGATCGACGAGCCAAACGGCTCGGAATTGTAAAGTTACGTGAAAGTAAAGGACGTTCGACGGATCAAACAATCCGAAATTTGTAAATGACAGGAATTTAAATGACGATCGACGGATCAAACGATCCGGAATTGGTAAATGACATAAAAGTAAACGGAACGGGGTCGGAATGCCGTTTTAACCCGAGATTACTTCTCTTACGGGAAGAGAAGAGGATCTAGGGGCTAAAACGTATCGGACCCCGTTAGACGGAGGCGTCTACATTTCAACAATGTCATCCAAAACGGTTATAGCGACTGGCGTATAAATCGAGACGAAACGAGAGTTTTAAAGAGAGAGGGAGCTACATATGGCTAGGGTCGGCTCCTTTGGCTCGGGGGACGTATACGGGATACGAAAGTGTGTTTGGAACGATGTTATGAGGTGGCGGGGGTCGTATTTGATTGAAATACAGAGTTTTCACGCAAAACGAGGTAAAACCGGGGCTCGGGAGGAGTGGAACCAGTTTAGGCCGTGGCTTAGGGTGAAAATGGAGTGAGTTTTTGTTCTTATCAATGGCTTTGACAGCCTCTGTATTTATAGGTAAAATTTCAGCATGAGTCCGGACGGACTTAGGGTGAAATCAGGGGGGGTTTTGTGAAATTTTGAAATTGGAGGGACTTGCTGGCAATTTCTGAAAGTTTGCAAAGGAGTCCGGTCGGACTGAGACTGTATACCAGGGGTATTTTTGTCTTTTCACTCTGATTTTGATTGAGAGGTGATGGGGGAGCTGTGGCATGTGAACCACGTGTCCCTGTGACTCACAGACCATGGGTGTTTGTGCCATTATTTCTTGGTTTTGTCCGTTTTTAAAATAACAGTCCAGAAAATGTCCGAAACGCCCCTGGAAAGTGCCGGAAAGTGCGTTTTTCAGGGAAAGCCGTACTTTTACGTGCGACGACGTGTGTTGAGTACGCTTTGACGTTGGGATGCACGGGGCAGTCCCGAGACGTCTCGTTGGCTTGGCAACGGGGAGCTTAACGGGTTCCGGTTAACCTGGAGCGGGCCAGTTAACGAATTCCGGTTAACTTCTAACGGATTTTGGCGATCCGGATTTGGGTACTTACAGCTATTTCTACAACAAAATATGCAAACCATATGAACACATATCAATAACAACACATTTATCATCTAAGAGCAAATAATGTATTTCACAAATACTCCCACTAAATTATACACCTTCTAATACAAGCATGTATCATATAATTATAGTGGGCTAAGATCCATATTTCACTTGATTTTGGTTTAACTGAGTCAATGCCCGAAATCAAGCTATTTAGGTAGATAACATCAATCATATCACTATATGACTCTTAGATCTTTTATGAGATTTCCTTAGACATCATATGTCAAAAACATGTTTAAATCTCATCTATGCCTTGGGTCAAATCTCATTTGAAAGCACCAATTAAGTCAAAACCTTTTTCAAACGTATGAGACATGGAACGATGCACCTAACTGAGTCAAAATTGCATCAACCATTATCTCATCTTGCTCACAAATTAAGATATAAGATGCACCCAACTGAGTCGAAACTACATCAAATATCCTAAAATTTCACAAGTGTTCTAATCAAGGAATTGCATAAGACTTAAATATTTAGAAGGTTTTACACATAACAAACATCGCATGGTTGTATATGAAACTTATGTGTACATCATCATGAACATGGGATTTTCACATAAAATCCTACTCTAGGATCATATCAATAATCATGTAATAAATAACAATTATTAACTACATAATTATTCCATTCTCAAAACATACGGACTCAAATAATCATGTTAATCATATTAAAACGAACATCAGATCCTAAACAAATAATTTGTTTCAATTTTGAGAATTTACCAATCTACTTTAATCACATTAAATAGACCAATATCCCATGTAAAAGATTAATCACATTAACCAATTATTAATCATAATAATGGTATATCACATATACTTGTTTTCTCTAAACAACACACATAAAATCATAGATCTATTTCACATATAGCATGTAAAGCATTTAATCACATTAAATCTAGCATGCCAATTTTAACCTAATCATGATAAGACGAGGCTCTGATACCACTGTTGGGTTTTGGGGTTACAAACGCAGCGGAAGACTTAAAAATAACAACAAAACCCTAGCCCTATGATCCGTCTAACATGAATAGTTAAAACCATGAAATAGAATTTACATACCTTATCGCGATTATGTTGGTCTTTCAAAACGGATCTAGGATTCAAATCCTATTTGAATCGTTGAACAACCTTCAAGTCTTCGAACCGTTGATGAAACTTGGATCTTCTCCTTGTTCTTTTCCTTGTGAAGAATCGATGATTGAAGGCTTCAAGCTTTTGGTGATTAACCTATCACCCTCTATCGGTGATCCACACTCAAACGGACCAAGAATGATTCTTGATTGATTGCTACATGATCCCAATTATTGAAAACGATTTTCAATAATCAATGGCAAAAAGGATTTTGATCTTTGATTCTAAGTCTAGATCTCAATTTTGTGTTTCATAAACCCAAAATTACATGTGTTTTTGGCTGACCATAGCTCCTATTTATACCAAGTATAAATCCATAACTTTTAGGGGAGAATCCTAGTCAAAAACCAAAACCAAATCAGCAAAAGAAAAGCAATACGGACTAAAATTAACCTCTGGCACGACTCGTCCCCAGGGGCACGAGTCGTGCCTTATGACCAATTAAGTCGTACGACTAAACGAAGCAGTTTTCCAGGTTGCCAAATCAACGGGGCACGAGTCGTGCCTGAGGGAACAAGTCGTGAGCACGACTCGTCCCACAGGGCACAAGTCGTCCCTATTTGCACACCCTCAGAAATTGTCGTCCCTTACAAAGGTACTAATTGAGCCAATGGGGCACGACTCGTCCCCTGAAACATCAGTCGTCCCAGAGTTGTCCCCAGAGCCCAGAATTCATCCTTTTAGCCATTTTTAATCCGTTCTTTTGTGTGTGACCCTTTAGAAATTATATTTTATGTTGGTAGTGAGTTGAAACATCAATCTCACAAGACATAAGTGACTTCTAGCAAATCATTATGTCCACCCAATTAAATATAACATCAAAGCTTGATTTCTTGATAATCAAATGTCACAATCCCTTTATCCACGATGTCCAATTGAACATGAGTCATGGTCTATGTCAACTCATTCCGTTCAATGCTTTCTCGATTCCGAATATGTTGATAATCTAAATGCATTTAATCTCTATCAAATCACTTGAGTATGGCTATACATTTCATCAACACTATTCATCGAGGGACCCAAGCAAACATCTCTCTTCATAAGAGGGACAAATCTCGTCTTGACTTATCATTCTTCCCTACATGAATTTGATCATGCTAACATAGCCCTTATTGCTATCCGATTAAAGATAGTGTTAGACTATATTAAACGCAACGTTCATCATGTGGAAGACGATGATAATCTCAGGTACAAAGGATTCAATAACACGACTATCATGAGATTTAATCATGACAACAGACCATGTCATAAATCTCATAAGTAGGTCAAGTCCAGTACTCGTTCTCTAGCAAGTACCCATAAGTGTAATGTGCATCTCCATGCATATAATCATCTCCATGATTATCCATTACCAACTTATACTAGTTATTCACAACAACTGGGGACGCAGTTCAATATAATAAACATGTAAACATATAATGAACCAAATAATCTTTCTCTATAATAAACGATAAAGATGATACATAACGGTTTAAGTTAAACATAACTAAAGCCTAGGGCATTACACCAACACTTCTCACCGCTAAGACACGGGTGTCCTCCTTATAACTGACCAAGAAAAATCTATGAAAAGCAGACTGGCAAGGTTCAAAGTCGAGACTACGGCATAACACTATAAAGTCGGTCAAAAACCTCCCGACATTGGCTCCTATCATAGCGGGGACGGCCTACATGTCCTCTAAAAATTCACAGATAAATGGGTCAATGGGAAGATGAAGACCTAGTTGAAATTGCTTATAAAAAAAAGAAACGTGGTTCAAGCTGTACAATTTTTTTTAAGGCATCCTTATCATGACAGGTGCACCGGGGACCTAAGTTAGGCTGTATTCATCCCTAGACACTCCAAACTTGCCATGTAATTCTGGAATCATGAGTTCCCCGACTCTAGCTTGACTGGGCCTAGGAGTGCCTGATCTACCCCCTTGGGACCTACCACGGCCTCTGGAACGACCACTAGCTCTGGCCCGCTCAACAAAAGCATCTACAATTCTCCCAGATGGGGAAGGACCAGTTGAAGAGCAAGCAGAACCTTGACCTCTTTTCGTCATAACTACATAATAAATAACGGGATCAGTTTTTAACAAAGGTATAATTAATGACGAGAACGAGGACGAGGACGAGGAAGTATCCCTTCCCGTCTTACTCATTGATGTGGAGGAGAAATTCTCACCTAACAATGGACGCTCCAGGTGATTGGCCTTAAGGTAGTACAAATTGATATGGTTGAGAATTTATGTCGAACCTTGGAACACCACCACATTGGGGGAGTCTACATTAAGACGGTCAATCCTAAACTGATTATGATAAGCAACGTCAGTCCTAGATGTTTGATACCTCATCAAAATCTTCTCAGTCTTATTCAAACTCACCATCATCCATGGGCCATCAATACACTGGTAAATCCGAAAGTTTTGGGTGTGATAACAATATAAGGCATTTGGGTTGATTCTCCACGTCCTAGCCATGTCCTAGAACTAATGAAAAATGGTTACGTTGGAAGTTTCTAGAGCCAAGGAACGGATAACAATGGTAGTTTCCAAGCTCAAGCAAAACCCAGGTGGAATTCAAACGCAAAATGCAGAAAAACAAAGTTATTTAAGGGAGAAATTACCTGTTTGATGATGTAAATGTGAAAGGAAGGAACGATTTGGACTCAGATCTTCAGAAAATGAACAAGAAATTCCACGAAAGCTTCAAGAAATTGCACCTTATTGGTCTCTCTAAAATGCAACAATGATAAAAGATTGAAAATATGGAGGATTTTCCCTTTTATACCTAGATCCAAATGGGTACTGGTCGAATAAACGGGTGATCACGTATTCCAACTTTCACATTAAATGCCTTGGCGTGTTCCCAAGGCGAATGTCTCGTCAATAATGGGCGCACCTGCCAATGTGTAATAATCGACGGATAAATGATTGAACTGCCTCAAAATTCGAGAAGTCTCTTGGTATTCGTAAAACCGAGGACGAGCTACACTTCCTCCTCGGCACAGCCGAGCTAGGATGTCGGGGCCATTGAACGGTATAAACCGAACACGACCATGGGCCATAAAACGGGTAATGCCCAATGGATTGAGCCCAATAAAAATATGAATAAGTCTCAAATACGACATAGGAAATGGGCTTCCCTAAATATACTCGTCTTTCTCTCCTCGTCATATCACAATATGTCGACCTAGACATAGTGGAATAATCTTATGACTAGGACATAGATGTTAGGCTATTCCGACCAAGGCATATTCTTAAGTTGACTAGCACCAGGTCTACGCCAATAAGGCTACAATTGTGACAAGGGAAATGGGCTTTCCTACCCTTGATCATCAATCGTACCCGACATAATATGCCGACCAGTGCACTATGTTGAGGGGCAGGCCTGCTAGCCATACGTAAAGAAGGCTTTTCTAATTCTATTACAATAAGGACATCATAGAATTCAGATATGAGAAGGATTTGACTCCTTATCTTTTCTAACTTCCTACACAAAGCGGAACACTATCTGCTACAACTATAAATTCAAGCTATAAAATCACAATTTTTGTGTAATGCATTCTTTTAATTTAAACTATTGTCAATTGATTTGCTATATAAAAAAAACAAATATTTAATGTCACGTCGGAGGGACTTCGCCGGTGAAACCCCGACTTAGTTTACGTGTTTATTCATCTTTTTCAGGCTATTCAAGCATACATCATACAATCTTTCTACTGTATTTGGGCTGATACGACGTTTTTGTTATGATCAATATATATTAATTGTTTTTCTTAATATATATGAAAAATATTAGAACAACCAGTATTTTAGGACTGAGTGAGTAAGAAATTTGACTAGTGAATTCCTACCTTGCAACGCTCCACTTGCAAGTTGCAGCACAGGGTTCAACATTGGCATTCCAACCTCCCTAGTTGTTGTTGTTGTTGTTTTTGTTGTTGTTGTTGTTTGTTGTTGTTGTTGTTGTTTTTTGTTGTTGTTGTTGTTGTTATCATTGTTGTTATCATTGTTGTTATTATTGTTATCATTGTTGTTATTATTGTTGTTATCATTGTTGTTATTATTGTTATCATTGTTGTCATTGTTGTTATCATTGTTGTTATCATTGTTGTTGTTATTGTTGTTATTATTATTGTTGTTATTGTTGTTATTATTATTGTTATCATTGTTGTTGTTGTCGTCATTGTTGTTGTGTGTTGTCGTTGTTGTTGTTGTTGTTGTTGTCGTTGTTTTTGTTATCATCGTTGTTGTTGTTGTCGTCGTTGTTGTTGTCATCATTGTTGTTGTCGTTGTCGTTGTCGTTGTTGTTATTGTTGTTGTTGTTGTTGTCATTATTATTATTTATAAAATTGAAGTTTTTTATTAATGAATATCTTAAATTATTATAGGAGCGACATTTAAAAATGCTAAAAATTGCATTTTGTTTGGTTTTAACCCTGACCTCTCATGTAAAAGGGGCAATATATGTCATTTTTAATAGAACTATTTGACAACCTCCCTTGTTATTAAATGCTCACCAAACACAAAGTATATTTTTAATAAAGATGTTTTTATTTTTCATTTTTATTTACAAAAGATATCTTGTTTTTTAAATTTGAATAGTTCAAATAAGTAAATATTAAAAATTTGTGTGAATAGATGTGATTCTAATGTTCATTAAGAAATAATAATAAAAATATATCACTAAATTGATTGAAAGTCAAACTGAAATATTTTTACGAGACAAATGGAATATTTTGAGTATCATACTATTTCTCTATCAATAATTTGACTATCATAATGTTAAAATAAAAAAGGAATGGGTTATTGTCACTCCATTTTTTATTTATCTATTACAATATTTATTAATTGACATAATTATTCTTTGACATTTAAGAAATTAATAAAATATCATAGGGAGATGCTATATTTAATACAAGTTTTGTTTATGCACAACCTCTCCTAATTAATATTTGATCAATTATGTGATGGAATTAGTTATACATAAACCCTAGAATGATGCGGAATATTTATTTTAGGACAATCATGCTTTAAGTTATCAAAGATTATGGAACGATAGACAAACCTGAATCCATAGCAATATTTGTAGAATACTTGATGAAGACTTGATGAACGATTATTGCCTTCCAATTTATCCTTGGGGTTCTTAGAATTCAGATAACAATGGGAATCAAGAGAATAAAACCTAGGTAGGTTAATTGGGGACCATAACCCTATATTTATAATGACCTAGTATGTTAGTCAGCCCATCATAGATTAACAACTAGGCCCCTTAGGTATCTACACATATTAACTGTAGATCCCATACTTATAAAAGATGACTTGGGCCCCCTTTAACTTTAGTAGATCACTTTATTAGGCCCAAATACTTTAATATTTAATGTGACATATACAATTACTTATAGTGCACATACGTCTATGTGCCCAAAGACTTTATTTATTATACTAGTATATGTAAAGTCCATAAAATATTCCAACAATCTCCCACTTGGACTTACGCATGTACATAGTATAATACCTTAGTTTAACTGCATATCACATTATAAACCTTAACAGCAATGCTTTACCAAATTGTGTCATCTTAAACCAATCCAGTCCATTAGTCAAATCAACATGAGGATCAAAGAGGTTTTAGTCACTATTAGCTCAACTAGACCCATCAGTGGTCACATATATTAACTCAACTAAATGACATGGATCAAGTATGGATGTGTAGCATGGAATAACATGTAATGTGATCTTCACATGTCTATTCTCAACCTGTTCAACCTTATTTTGAGATCAATCAAATATTCAGAGTGCAAAATAACTTTATTAACCAAAACTGAAAAAACCAAATATACTTATAACAATAAATGTAAGAGCAAAATACAAAACTCCCACTCAATCTAAGCATACTCTAGTGATACAACACCCATACAAGCAGTGTGCTCGTGAAAAACCTTCGGTGTTACACCCTTAGTAAGCGGATCCGCGACCATGGAGTTAGTCCCAATATGCTCAATACAAATCTGTCCACTCTGAATTCGTTCCTTAACAGCAAGATACTTAATGTCTATGTGCTTAGACTTAGACGAGCTCTTGTTGTTATTAGAATACATAACTGCCGACTTATTATCACAAAATAACTTTAATGGCCTATCAACGCCACCTAATATGCGCAGCCCAGTGATAAAATTTCGCAACCAAATTGCGTGATTTGATGCCTCATAACACGCCACAAACTCTGCCTCCATCGTAGAAGTAGCAACAAGTGTCTGCTTAACACTCTTCCAAGAAACTGCTCCTCCACAAAGTAGATAAACGTAGCCCGAAGTAGACTTACGACTATCTTGACATCCCGCAAAGTCGGAATCCGAATACCCAATGATCTCAAGTCTATCCGACTTTCTGTAAGTGAGCATATAATCCTTTGTTCTCTGTAAATAACGCATGACCCTCTTGGCTGCTATCCAATGATCCTTTCCAGGATTGCTAAGGTATCTGCCTAAAACACCAACTATGAATGCTAGGTCTGGGCGAGTGCAAACCTGAGCATACATCAAGCTCCCTATAGCCGAAGCATAAGGGATGCTATTCATTTCCTTAGATTCAATCTCATTCTCGGGGCACTGAGCAAGATTGAATTTGTCACCTTTAGCTACTGGGGTGTCACCCATTTTACAATCCTGCATGCCAAATCTCTTAAGTACCTTATCGATGTAACTCTTTTGTGACAATTCAAGAATACCTCGAGAACGATCTCTGTGTATTTGAATTCCTAATATAAAAGATGCATCTCCCAGATCTTTCATCTCAAATTTCATTGAGAGAAATCTCTTAGTTTCATGCAGTAAGTCCGTATCATTTGTGGCTAGTAGAATGTCATCCACATATAAAATCAGAAAAATATATTTACTCCCACTGAACTTGTGGTAGACACAATCATCAACTGTATTTGTCGTGAAACCAAATGACAATACAACTTGATAAAATTTGTAATACCACTGACGGGATGCTTGTTTGAGTCCATAGATGGATTTCTTGAGTTTGCATACCATATCCTTTGAATCTTTTGAAACCAAGGTTTCTGGTTGCACCATATAAATTGTTTCTTCAATGTCTCCATTAAGAAACGCAGTCTTAACGTCCATCTGATGTAACTCTAGGTCATAATGTGCCACTAATGCCATAATGATTCTAAAAGAGTCTTTCGAAGAAACCGGAGATAAAGTCTCTTATAATCTATTCATTCTTTCTGAGTAAATCCCTTAGCGACAAGATGTGCCTTATGTCTTTCCGCATTGCCCTGTGAATCCCTTTTGGTTTTAAATATCCATTTGCAATCAATAGGTTTCACTCCTTCTGGCAATGGGACAAGATCCCATACATCATTGTCTTTCATTGATTTAATCTCATCATCCATAGCGTCTATCCACTTTTGAGAGTTAGAACTACCAATGGCCTCATGAAAGTTGATTGGATCATCTTCCAATTGACCAATGTCTACCTCTTGTTCATTTAGAAATACCAAGTAATCATCCAAAATGGCACTTCGTCTCTCTCTAGTGGATCTTCTTAAAGGTACTTGTTCTTGAGGTTGTTGATCTTGTTCCTCATGGACAACTAGAGGGATATTGACAATGTCTTCTTGATCCAAATTTTGTTCTTGAACCACATCAAGATTGAGATCCAAATCATGGTCAAGGACAATTGTAGGAAGAGGAATGGTAACCGGAACCTCTTCAAAGACAAAATCATCTCTAACTTGTCCCCCCACAAGCTCAACATCCTCAAAGAATTGAGCATTTCCCGTGTCAAAAAGTTTCGAATTTGGGATCGTAAAACTTAAAGCCCCTTGACCTTTCGAGTAACCAACAAAGTAACTACTAACAGTCCTTGAGTCCAACTTCTTTTCATTAGGCCTGTAAGGCCTAGCCTCAATAGGACATCCCTGATGTGTAAATGCCTTAATACGAGGTTTCTTGCTGTCCATAGTTCATAAGGGGTTTTGTTAGCAGCCTTTGTGGGTACCCTGTTAAGGAGATAAACTGCAATCTTTAATGGCTCTCCCCAGAGTGAGTCTGGTAAAGTAGTATGACTAACCATACTTCTCACCATTTCCTGTAAAGTTCGATTTCGTCTTTCAGCAACACCATTCATGCTAGGTTTGCCTGGCATGGTGTACTGAGGGACGATACCGCACTCCTCTAGGCATTTAGCAAAAGGCCCAGGACGTTGTTCACCTGATCCGTCATTTCTGCCATAGTATTCACCACCACAGTCAGATTTGACTTTCTTTATTGTTTTGCCATGTTGATTTTCAACCTCGGCCTTAAACTTTTTGAACATATCCAATGCCTGTGACTTTTCATGGATCAAATATAGGTAACCATAACGAGAGTAATCGTCTATGAATGTAATGAAATATTCTTGAACATTCCACGAGGGTGTAGGAAATGGTCCACATATATCCGTATGAATTAATTCCAAAACATTCTTAGCTCTCTCAGCTTTTAATTTGCTTTTGTCTGTTTGTTTTCCCTTAATACACTCAACACATATTTCATAATCTGATTTGTCAAGTGTTTCAATAATTCCGTCTGACACAAGCCTTTGCATTCTCTGTTTTGATATATGTCCTATTCGCTTGTGCCATAATGTCATGGAATTATTGTTAGTAAATTTGCATTTAGTACCACGTGTTTCCGCATGCAGGTTTTCATGATATGAAGCAACAGTATCCAACATATAAAGATTATCATAAACCGACAAAGTACTAGATCCAATAAACTTAGAATTATACGAGAAACAACATTCACCATTTGCAAATGAACAAGTAAAACCTTCTTTGTCCAAAACTGAAATGGAAACCAAATTCCGTCTAAAAGACGGTACCACATGTGTCTCATACAAATCTAAATAAAATCCTGACTTTAATAATAATCTAAAAGTTTCGATTGCTTCAACTTCAATAGAATTGCCGTTCCCCACATAAATGAATCTTTCAGCATCACTTGGCTTTCGGCAGTTCAGGCAACCCTGCATAGACACACTGATGTGAGTAGAAGAACCAGAATCTAACCACCAAGTATGTCTAGGCACTGAAACCAAATTAACCTCAGAACAAACAAAAGCAAGAGATATACCTTTCTTTACACGCCATGCGTGATATTTAGGGCAATCTCTCTTCATATGATCCATTTCCTTACAGAAAAAACAACCTGGATCCTTATCTTGTCCATTGGACGTTGACGTTGCTAAATCCTTAGCTTGTCCCTTTGATACTTTATGTTGCTTTTTCTATGGCTCATTGACCGCAGTTTCTTTAGCCTTCCTTTTCTTGTTATAGCCCGAAGAGGAAGCCGCAAAGTGAGCACTCTCAGTCTTTTCAGACTTTAACCTTGATTCCTCTTGCACACACAATGAAATGAACTCATTAAGAGTCCACTTTTCCTTCTGGCAATTGAATGTTACTTCAAATTGCCCAAACTGTGGCGGAAGAGAGATCATAACCATATGAACAAGCATGTCATCCGATAGCTCGAACTTGAGAGCCTTAAGTTTAGATGCCAAATTGGCCATCTCCATAATGTACTCACGCACGTTTCCTTTACCTTTATACCTCATGGCAACAAGATTACGCAAAAACGTGCTTGTTTCTGCCCTTTTATTCTTAGCAAAACGCTTTTCAAGCTCTGTAAGGAACGTTATTGCAAATTTCTCATCATCTATATCGCCTCTGAATGATTCTGGGATGCTTTTCTTCATGATCATAAGACACATGCGATTTGAGCGTTCCCACTTTTCCATATCCTTCTTAGCTTGAGATGTACTCGTGCTAGTCAGGTCAGCAGGTTTTGGCTTCCTGAGTGCAAGGTCTAGATCCATAACTCCCAGAACAATCATCACATTTTCTTTCCAGCTCTTAAAATTCATCCCATTCAGCATGGGAATCGAGTTGATGTTAGCAGATACATTAGAAGCTGATGAATTAACTGAATAAAGAACAAAAATAAAACAAATAAGCTCACATATAACTTTAAGCAGATAAATGTTTGAAATTAAAATTATCCCATTACAAGAAAATCGACGCAACATTAATTTTAATCTTTGGATAGAAAATTAACTTGCAAGTGATTTTCTTGATGTAGAAATCAAATATTAACAATAAAATCCTGTCAAATACCAAGCCTTTCTTTGGACCGACTTAATATTCACATGGACACTTAATAACTGTTACATATTTATCTCCACAAACGAATTTGAATTTCTGCCAAATAATAGCCTTCCTTTGGGCCAACCATTACCCGCATGAAAAACCAAACACGCTAATAAAAAAAACTTTAAATAATCATGTATTTTAAATTAAAAAATTTCATAGGAGAGGTTACTTTGGTAACATGCTACGTAAATTTAATAACATAAAATACAAGATGTGTTCGAATACACGAACCCAAAGTAATTTCAAACATGGGCATAACTTAAACATTATTATTGAAATTTAAAATTATTAAGTCCATAATAATAATTTCAATAAATAATATTTACTTAATCCAAATAACACATAATTATTACAAACCAAAAATAAAACACAATACATATGTCCCCAATCTGAGCTTCCCCTATGGCAATAAGGTGGGGAACAGACAATTCCTTAGCCAATTGATGACCACCAGAAGCAGCCTTAGAATGAACCGAATCAACTTGCTTTCTCCTCACCAAACTTGAAATCCCCATTAATTGTTTCCTCCCTCCTCCTCCTCCTTGTTTTGAATCAGATTCAAAACCCATATAACATAACCCAGTCGATGATTTATTGGATAAAATTCCTAAAGATTTTTATGAAACTGCCCGCGTTTTCCCAAAGGGTTGTCAGATTCCTGGAGATTCGATTGTGGTAACCCTTTTCTTGGGAAAGAGAAAGCGGGCGGGCAAATTCCGTGAAGCAATTTGTAATTTTCTTTAAATCATGTTTTAGTTTCTGGTATTAAATCATAAACAGCATAATCAATTCGATCCAAATAATCCCAACAACAAAGCAAGATTACGGCTCTGATACCACTTGATGGAATTAATTATACATAAACCCTAGAATGATGCGGAATATTTATTCTAGGACAATCATGCTTTAAGTTATCAAAGATTATGGAACGATAGACAAACCTGAATCCATAGCAATATTTGGAGAATACTTGATGAAGACTTGATGAACGATTATTGCCTTCCAATTGATCCTTAGGGTTCTTAGAATTCAGATGACAATGGGAATCAAGAGAATAAAACCTAGGTAGGTCAATTGGGGACCATAACCCTATATTTACAATGACCTAGTATGTTAGCCAGTCCATCATAGATTAACAACTAGGCCCCTTAGGTATCTACACATATTAACTGTAGATCCCATACTTATAAAAGATGACTTGGGCCCCCTTTAACTTTAGTAGATCACTTTATTATGCCCAAATACTTTAATATTTAATGTGACATACTCCCTCCGTCCCACAAAACATTACCCCTTTTACTATTTTGGGCGTCCCACTTTAAAGTCCCATTTTCCTAAAAAGGAAATTTTTTAATACTTCTTTATTCATGGGATCCACTTGTCATACTTACAACACTTTTCAAATTTACTATTATCTCCACTCATTCTCTCTCCTCCCACTCACAACACCTACTTTAATAACATTATTCCTTATTTTCCGTTCTAAACAGTAAAGGGGTAAAGTTTTGCGGGATGGAGGGAGTATACAATTACTTATAGTGCACATACGTCTATGTGCCCAAAGACTTTATTTACTATACTAGTATATGTAAAGTCCATAAAATATTCCAACATTACACAAAATCTAGGGAGAAACGCGTTTCTCTGTCGCTTATGGAGAAACGGGGCAACGATTGTCGCGCGACATACTTAGCCACAACAACTGGATATCCTTTCCAAAGCTTCTGGATATCCAGAACATTGAATATGGATATCCAGAAGCTTTGGAAAGGATATCCAGAAACCAAATATTTTTTCTGGCTATCCTTTCCAATGCTTTTGGATATCCATATTCAATGTTCTGGATATCCAGAAGCTTTGGAAAGGATATCCAGAAAAAATATTTGGTTTCTGGATATCCTTTTCAAAGCTTCTGGATATCCATATTCAATGTTTTGGATATCCAGAAGCTGATGAAAGTGATATCCAGAAACTGGCTAATTATGTCGCGCGACAAACCTTGTCCCGTTTCTTCGGACGCGACGGAGAAACGCGTTTCTCCCTAGACCGACTCCCAACATTATGATCATGAAATTTTGTATCTTCAAAAGACTTACCTTATTTAATTATTATTTAATTTTAATCACACAAATCGTTTAAATTTTCTTTTGAACTATGAAAATATTTTTATTTGTAATTTTAGCTTTTCATTGGTATGCGACTACATTATATTTTATTATTTTTTCATTTTAAATGAAAAAACTTGTAAATATTTAACGTAATATTGAAATATTTATAAACATGTTATGAGCTTAGAAACATATTATTCAATATTTTTAATTTTCTATAAAGAAAAAACATATGTTTATTCCTTTTTTTTATAAGTCAAATTAATGCTACATTCTGAATAATGAAAGAAGCATAGGGTTTATTCCTTTTTTTAAAGCTTCCTCAAAGCAAACTTCCATTCTCTTTCTAGTAAACTAACAAAAGTATATAATGAATTTGGTATCGTTCCCGCGAGTAAGTGTTCCTGCGAGCGTTACATTTTTATTTACAGGGAATGTATTTTTTTTATTTTTATTTTATGAAAAGCAGTGATCCAAATGCCTTTTTAAGCACATAATTAAAGTTGAGGGTGAGATACATAAACAATCTATTCATGTGGAATTGATCATAATAGGATATTAAGTACATAAATCACCCATCAAGTTGGTCTTTGGTGATAGATCCAACTGAAATATCGATCTTGTATAGTACTATTTTCTTCCATTCCAAAAAATTTGAGTGTCAATTTTTTCCAAGGTTCTAAAAAGCGCTAGGCGGATGCTAGGCGGCGAAGTCGGGCCTAGCGCCTAGGCGGGGACTAGTCGGGATTAGTCGGGATTAGTTGAGACCTAGGCGGGGCTTAAAATTAGGCATTTGAGAGGGGCCTAGCGCCTAGGCGGGGCCCAGACGCCCTTAGGCGGGGTCTTTTAGAACACTGATTTTTTCTAAGTATAACTCCCAAAGTTATTTTTTTATTTAAAATGAATGGCATTTTGAAACATTGCGTTTAAATAATCTTATCTCAAATGTTTTTGTTTTCAAGTTTTTTTTCATACGTCATTACTCCCTCCGTTTTAGAATAAGAGTTCTGATTTCCTTTTGGGTAAGTCCTCGAGTAAGAATCCCTTTTCTAAAATGACAAAAGATGAATTATGTTTCGGACAACTTTTTCCTTATAATACTTTTAAAATTACAAAAATGCCGTTACTAAATTAGCCTACTTTTTATTCACTTAAGTCATGAATGTTAGAGATTTTATCGCACATTGAAAATTGACAAATCTTACCTATAATATATAAAGATTTTGGGTCACTCCCATTATCACCAATTGGTTTTAATGTGAAACCTTATACTTTAAGATGGTATCAAAGCAGGTCCATTACATGTGCAGGCCCAACGATCCACGATGTTACTCCGCGCACCCGATTGATAATTTCACGTTGTAAGCTTTAGCAAAGCCCGCTACATGTGAGGGGGCGTGTTATATATATTATCACACATCAAAAATTGACAAACCTTGCATATAATATATAAATATCTTGAATCACTCTCTTTAGAACCAACTAGTTGAAGCATAAAAACCGTCTCATTAAGTTGGCCATGCAAGAAAGCATTTTTAACATCGAGATGATGTATTGACCATTTATGAGAAACCGAGAGACTGAGAACAGTCTGTATAGTCGTCGGTTTGACAACCGCACTGAAAGTCTCACCACAGTCAACAGCCACACATTGAGTTTTCCATCACATACAAGACGAGCTTTATGTCGCTCGAAAGAACCATCCACCCTGTCCTTATAAGTAAATATCCACATAAAATGAATGATATTAGCATGAGATAGACGGGACACCAACTCCCACATCCTATTTTCAATAAGCGCATTATATTTATCATGCATTGCCATTTTTCAATAAGGGTCATGAAGGGCAAAAATGGGATTTTTGGGAATGGGAGATTTCAAAAGTGTGGTGTGTAGACTAAACGGAATTTTCGATTTAAATATCCCTCATTGACTCCTTGTAATCGGGCCAAGACTAACATGTTGTACAATTGGTGAGGGTGCCGAAACAATGGGCCGTGGGAGTGAACTAGAGGGGCCGAAAATTGATGTTGACAAGGGAGCTGTTTGGGCCGGCCCAGGAACAGGAATGTGGGCTGGATTACTAACACTAGGAGGCTGCTGCCCAGAAGCTTGGGCCGAGGGACTCACCTGAGCGAGTATGAGAGGGGAGAGCCCATCATCCAAAAAAGAATAGGATGTGGGTTTAGGAGTGTGTAAAAAATAATATGAGAATTTTGTTTCATAAAAAATGACATGACGACAAAGTATAATTTTACGAGTGAAAAAATCATAACATTTATATCTTCGATAATGAGATGGATAACCCAAAAACACACACGGAGACAATCTAGCTTGAAGCTTGTTGATCGTAGAAGAGGGAAGTAATGGGTAGCATAAGCAACCAAAAACTCGTAAATGACCAAAAGTGGGGTCCTTTCGATAAATAACTTGTATGGGTGAATGAAAACAAAGCAATTTATGTTGGAAATGGATAACAGAAAGTTAAGTTTAACTTAACGTTGATCTAGTTTCTAACGGAAGTTCGTTATGTGTTAACGGAACTAGTTACAAATTATATTCTACATTTGTTGTAGATTATTATACTTATTTAATGTCTCTAAAACCATTTAGGGTGAATGAGAATTAATGACAAGTGTTTTTGTAACTTAACGGAAGTTAAATAAAGGGTTAAAGTTAACTTGGGTTGACTTGGACTGATCCAAATTAGTTTTGGGTCACAACTGTTCTCAAAAGGTTTTCGTGACCTTTCAGTTCTGGGCTTCAGCGCGGTCGCGCTCCAGCCTAGAGCGGCCGCGCTGATTTTAAGAAAATCATGGCTTGGTCTCGGGATGCCAGCGCGGTCGCGCTCAATGCAAGAGCGGCCGCGCTCGTGCTCAGATTTTGAACAGGTTTGGCACCTCTTGGAGTGAACAGCCATGAACCCTTTAACTTCTTTTAAATAGTTTCCCTCCGAATTTCAATAAGAACATACAGTCATTCTGAGCCTTTTACCCTCTAGAGAGATAGATTAACATACCCAAATCATTGCATATTGTTGCATTCAATCTTTCAAGTCCAAAGTTCTAAAACCTTTGTTGTTCGTTAGATTAGTTATATTGGAGTGCTCCTTATAACTAATAGTAAGTCGTTTTATCTTACTAGAGTTTTGTCATACAACCGTAAGCACCAGTGCGGGACAAATAACTCTTACGGAGATTGTATTAAATACAAGACTCGACTTGAATCCCTTTGTTTTTTCAATCTCCGTTACTTTTGCTGTCAGTTTTTTCGTTAAGTCTTAAAGAAGCCATAGCATTTGTCTAACAATCGTAAGAGTTATTTAACGCTTCTTCAAGATTATCAAGAGATGGCAAACGAGAAAGACACCACTTCATCTAGTCAAGGGAATGTGACGCCTCCATCACAAGGTGATACTACATTCAACAATGTTGCTCCCGCTCCTACAACTCATCACATCAGTCATGGTGAGAAACCCGCGAAATTCACCGGTGTGGATTTCAAGAGATGGCAACAGAAGATGCTCTTCTACTTGACCACCCTAAGCTTGCACCGCTTCTTAAAGGAAGATCCTCCGGCGGTAGAAAAAGGTGATCCGGACCCTCAAAGGCAAATGGCAAAGGAGGCTTGGGCTCACGGTAATTTTCTATGTAAAAACTATATCTTGAATGGACTTGACGATGCACTATACAATGTGTATAGTACAGTCGAGTTAGCCAAGGCATTGTGGGACACCTTGGAAAGGAAGTACAAGATCGAGGATGCCGGGTCAAAGAAATTTGTCGTCGGTAAGTATCTTGACTTTATGATGGTCGATTCCAAATCGGTAACAACTCAAGTAGATGAATTCCAAATCATTCTACATGGGCTTGATGCCGAGGGGATGATCATGAATGATCCATTTAAGGTGGCTTCTATCATTGAAAAGTTGCCTCCTTCGTGGAAGGACTTCAAGAACTATCTCAAGCATAAACGCAAGGAAATGTCCTTAGAAGACATTGTTGTTCGTCTTCAAATAGAAGAGAACAATAGAATGAATGAGGCCAAAGTTGCTAAAGGCAAGATGGAGGCAAAGGTCAATCTCGCCGAGGCTAGCACGAGTGGCACAAAGAGAAAGCATTCCGAAAATACCGGGAATGCTAAGAAAGGGAAGAAGAAGACCTCTAAAAGGTTCAAGGGGTCTTGCTATAATTGTGGCAAACCGGGCCACTTGTCAAGGGATTGTCGTCTCCCGAAGAAAGAGGCGAACAATGTTGACCACATGGACCTAGACTTTGCAGCAGTTGTGTTTGAAGCCAACGTTGCAAATTTGGAGGAGAACCCTAAAGCATGGTGGATAGATACCGGTGCTACCCGCCATATTTGTGGTAACAAGGAAAGTTTCTCCTCCTATACTCCCATCTCCAGAAGAAAGCTTTACATGGGAAATTCTGCGACCTCCGATGTTCAAGGCATTGGAAACGTGATTTTGAAGATGACTTCCGGAAAAGAAGTAACCTTGTTGGATGTGCTGCATGTTCCAGACATCCGTAAAAATTTAGTGTCTGGCGCTTTGCTTAGTAAGGCCGGTTTTAGACTAGTATTCGAATCCGACAAATTTGTACTAACCAAGAATGGGTTGTTTCTTGGAAAAGGTTACCTCGAGGAAGGCCTTTTTAAAATGAATGTAATGACTGTAATCCGCCAAGGTGCGATGAATAAAAGTTGTGTTCCTTATGTTTACTTGTCGGAAAGTTCTAATTTATGGCATGATAGATTAGGACATGTAAACCTCGACACCATTAAGAAATTAGCGAGACAAGATTTAATCCAAATGACTAAATCCGACTCGACTAATAGGTGCGAAGTTTGTGTTGAGGCAAAAATGACTAAGTCACCATTTAATGCCGTACAAAGAGACACGACTCCTCTCGAGTTAATTCACACCGACATATGTGATTTAAAACTAGTGCAAACTCGAGGAGGTAAAAAGTACTTCATTACATTTATAGATGATTGCACTAAGTATTGTTATGTCTATCTCTTAAGAAGTAAGGATGAAGCCTTAGGGGCTTTTGAAACTTATAAGAAAGAAGTTGAGAATCAACTTAACTTGAAAATTAAGAAAATTAGAAGCGATAGAGGTGGAGAATATGAAGCACCGTTTGAAGGACTATGTTGGGAATCCGGCATAATTCATCAAACAACGGCTCCATATACCCCTCAATCTAATGGAGTTGCTGAACGCAAAAACCGCACTCTCAAAGAGATGATGAACGCGCTTTTGATCAGTTCAGGCTTACCCGACAACTTGTGGGGGGAAGCAATACTCACTTCTAATTATGTTCTTAATAAAATACCCAAGAAAGGTATTGATAAGACGCCCTATGAATTATGGCATAATCGTAGGCCATGTTTTAAATACCTTAAAGTGTGGGGGTGTTTGGCCAAGGTTGAAGTACCTAAGCCTAAACAAGTCAAGATTGGCCCAAAGACCATTGACTGTGTTTTTATTGGATATGCCAATAATAGTAGTGCCTATCGATTTATAGTGCATAAATCGGACATTCCGGATATGCACGTAGGAACTACTATAGAATCAAGGAATGCGGTATTCTTTGAAAACACTTTTCCGGTTAAGGACAGGAAAGATGTAAGTTCTAATAAGAGAACACATGAGTCTACATCCGGTCCTTCTCAAATAGAAGATGAAGAACCGAGACGTAGCAAAAGGGCAAGAGTGGAAAAGACTTTTGGTCCTGATTTTCTATCTTACATGTTAGAAAACGAACCATCAACTGTTAAAGAAGCTTTGTCCGGTCCGGATAGTTCGTTCTGGAAGGAAGCTATTAACAGTGAAATAGAATCCATAATGCTCAACAATACTTGGGAATTAGTTGATCTCCCTCCAGGTTGCAAACCATTAGGTTGCAAATGGATCCTTAAACGGAAGTATAAGGCGGATGGATCTATCGAAAAATACAAAGCTAGGCTAGTTTCCAAAGGCTTTAGACAGAAAGAGGGATATGATTTCTTCGATACATACTCCCCTGTCACAAGGATCACATCTATTCGTGTTCTCATAGCTATTGCAGCAAAGTGCATAATCTTGAGATACACCAAATGGATGTGAAGACTGCTTTCCTTAATGGAGAACTTGATGAAGAAATTTACATGGAACAACCCGAAGGGTTCGTGGTTCCTGGTAAAGAAAGAAAGGTGTGTAAACTTGTAAAATCCTTGTATGGACTAAAACAAGCACCTAAACAATGGCATGAGAAGTTCGATAGAACCATGTTATCAAATGGATTCAAGATCAATGAATGTGACAAATGTGTCTACATTAAAGGAACATCTGAATCATTCGTTATCGTTTGTCTTTATGTAGACGACATGCTCATAATGGGAAGTAATCATGATTTAATCATGAATACCAAAGGCATGTTAAAGAAGAACTTTGACATGAAAGACATGGGATTAGCTGATGTAATATTAGGGATAAAGATCTCTAGAACATCTGAAGGATTAGTTCTTTCACAATCCCATTACCTAGAGAATGTTCTTCGGAAATTCAATGTCTTTGATGACCCTCCGGCTAAGACACCTGTAGACTTGGCTCTACATTTAGTCAAGAACAAAGGGGAACCAGTTTCTCAACTGGAATATGCAAGAATAATTGGCAGTCTGATGTACTTAACAAATTGTACTCGTCCAGACATTGCATATTCAGTAAGCAAACTAAGTAGGTTCACAAGCAATCCTAGTACTGATCATTGGAAAGCACTAATGAGAGTACTAAGATATTTAAAGTATACATTAAACCATGGGATACTTTACAATAAATATCCAGCAGTATTAGAAGGATACTGTGATGCCAATTGGATATCGGACACTAAAGACTCTAAGTCCACAAGTGGATATGTATTCACTATAGGTGGAGGAGCAGTGTCATGGAAATCCTCCAAACAAACGTGTATAGCCGCATCCACGATGGAATCTGAGTTTATCGCGTTAGATAAAGCCGGGGAAGAAGCGAGAATGGCTTAAGAACTTCCCTGGAGGATGTTCCTTGTTGGAGCAAACACCCGTGCTCTGTACTAATCCATTGTGATAGTCAATCAAGAATTGGAAGGGCACAGAATAGTATGTACAATGGTAAGTCTAGACATATTCGTCGTAGACACAATACCATTAGACAGCTTGATCAAGAATGGCGTTATCACCATTGATTATGTAAAATCATGTGATAACTTAGCGGATCCATTTACCAAAGGTATAAATAGAGATCAACTGTATAAACTGTTAAGGGGAATGGGTTTAAAACCCACAACAAAAGAACTTATAGCGGACACTCAACCTTGAGAAATGGAGATCCCAGGCCCTTGGTTCAATGAGACAACCAAGTTATAAGTTCTAGTAGAGTTACTTGGAAACAACAACTCGGTTTATTAACCTGGAGATGTTGAATACTCATTCCCAGAACATCCAAGTACAAGCACATGCAGCAGTGGTAAGGGTAAGTTGAGAAAACTTTTAATGATTTCTATACCTACGGGTGGAGTAGTGCATGATACTCCTTATAGTGAGAATCACCTATATAAGCGAGAGGTAATTAGGCCGCCTTTAAATGAACGCTTATGAATGAGATACGGTCCAGGACCAAAATGGACAAAACGTGAGAACAACAATTGTTAGAGCTGTTATTATGTGAGTATTATTGTCTTGGTATACACCCGATAGTCACTGGTTCAAAGCGACTCGCTACCAAATGGCTAGTATATCCGATAATATTTCACTAGGGAAGATTCAAGGCCACAAGCTATCTATCCCGATGTAATAATAGTTCGCCGGAACTTTGGACGAAATTGCATTCATGCATTAATTGTCATTCATGTGGGGGATTGTTGGAAATGGATAACGGAAAGTTAAGTTTAACTTAACGTTGATCTAGTTTCTAACGGAAGTTCGTTATGTGTTAACGGAACTAGTTACAAATTATATTCTACATTTGTTGTAGATTATTATACTTATTTAATGTCTCTAAAACCATTTAGGGTGAATGAGAATTAATGACAAGTGTTTTTGTAACTTAACGGAAGTTAAATAAAGGGTTAAAGTTAACTTGGGTTGACTTGGACTGATCCAAATTAGTTTTGGGTCACAACTGTTCTCAAAAGGTTTTCGTGACCTTTCAGTTCTGGGCTTCAGCGCGGTCGCGCTCCAGCCTAGAGCGGCCGCGCTGATTTTAAGAAAATCATGGCTTGGTCTCGGGATGCCAGCGCGGTCGCGCTCAATGCAAGAGCGGCCGCGCTCGTGCTCAGATTTTGAACAGGTTTGGCACCTCTTGGAGTGAATGGATGAACCCTTTAACTTCTTTTAAATAGTTTCCCTCCGAATTTCAATAAGAACATACAGTCATTCTGAGCCTTTTACCCTCTAGAGAGATAGATTAACATACCCAAATCATTGCATATTGTTGCATTCAATCTTTCAAGTCCAAAGTTCTAAAACCTTTGTTGTTCGTTAGATTAGTTATATTGGAGTGCTCCTTATAACTAATAGTATGTCGTTTTATCTTACTAGAGTTTTGTCATACAACCGTAAGCACCAGTGCGGGACAAATAACTCTTACGGAGATTGTATTAAATACAAGACTCGACTTGAATCCCTTTGTTTTTTCAATCTCCGTTACTTTTGCTGTCAGTTTTTTCGTTAAGTCTTAAAGAAGCCATAGCATTTGTCTAACAATTTATTCGATAGAATATTTAGAAAATACGTTGCCATATTTGCCGCATGATGCCAAAACGAAGGAGGAAGGCTAGCATGGGATAACAACGTATACGGATCATATTGTTTATATTTCAGATTTTTCGTTCGAATTTTCCATTTTGGGGTGAAGTATATGGGCATGAGAGACGAAAAGAAAGTCCATATTATCGACAAAAACCCCAAAAATAATAATTATCAAATTCACGTCCATTATCATATTGAAATGTTTCTTTCAAATTGTGTTTTCACAAATTGGCGAAAAGATAGAAAAGTAGAATAAATATCCGATTTGCGAGCTAAAGGAAAAACCCACAAATATCGAGAAACATTATCAAGAAACAACAAGTAATATCGATCCCCGGACGAACTTAAAACAGGTGAAGTCCACAAATCACTATAAATTATATCAAACGGAAGTAAAGTACGAGAAGTAGATTGTTCAAAAGGTGATTTTACATGTTTCCCTAGAGCACAAGCTTGACAAACATGAGAAGACTTATTACAATCTATAAATTTATTACTTCTAAGAGAGTTCATGATGGGCGTGCAGAGATGTCCCAAACGTTTGTGCCATAAACTCGGAGATAAAGCAAAGAAAGGAAACCCGAAGATTGGTCGACTTTGGGTCAGAATCGGATAAAGATCGCCTCTACTCATACCTCATGAGAAGGTTTCCCGTCTGGAAATCCTTCACAAAAAAAGCCAAATGGGTCAAACTTAATGTACACAAAATTATCAAATGGTGAACTTACGAACTAAAACTAAGTTTTTGATTAATTTAGGTGCATGAAGAACATTTTTGAGAGCGAGAGTGGGATGGGATGGTAAAAGTGTGGAATTTCCATAACCCTCGATTTGAATTGAATGGCCAGATTGCCAATGCAGGTTATGCCATGATAGGTGCGTAGTTGAACATAGGGTGAGAGTGTACTGAGCATGTGGTCATGTGAGAAGTCGCGCCGAGTCCATGTACTAGTTCTGAGCCAGCCGGTGTCAAACCCAAAGTGTTCATGGCGTACTCCACGTCCGAAGGAGAAGTAGATGTAAGCATAGGCTCGAGGTCGCTACCCTAAAGACTCTGCCATCGCTGTCATGGAGCGGGGATAGGATGAGACCACCCGCTACCGTTGGTTAAGGGCACGGAGGGACCCATGGACTGTGCCATGCATTCCAAACCGGCCGCACTGCACTCGCTGCACTCCGCCGCCAAACTGCCCAGAAACACCACTCGACCAAGCCGGATTCCACCCCTGCGCTTGAGACCCATCGAACGGCCACTGAGGCCCACATTTTCCAGCCGAACCCGAGCCTTTCTTACCACCAGATTTGTTCGAACCTGACCCTTGTTTCCCATTATTGCTTTTCCTCGAGCCATTGTGGTTGGACAAAAGAGGCGCAACTGAGAGAGGGTGGACTGAATCCCGAGCTACCATGGAAGAGGCGGCCATTGTTGCCTTTATTTGTAAAACCGTATTCTTCAAGAATTAACATGGAATGGGCTTCGATGGAACTTTGGCAATGGATTACTCTGACAAAGGAGAGTAGCCACACCATTGCAGGCTTCGGTTAAGCCCGCCATCATTTGAAGTACCATTCTTTCATTACCCACTGGAGACCCGTCGACGTTCTTTAATTGATCGGCGATTTGCTTCAATTGTTGACAATACGCTGAAGCTGACGAAAAGCTTTCCAAGAGCGTGGTTGTAAATTCTTGTTCGAGACTAACTGTAAGAGAATTTTAATTATCCTCGAATATGTCATTCAAGGTATTCCACGCCGTCATGGCGGACTGATCTGCCTCTACAATGATGTTAAGGAGATCGGGTGAGATGTTGCCGTAAATCCAACCCAACACCTTAGCATCCAAGGCCGAAAACTCCTTAATCCCAGCATCCGTCGTCGGTTCCATAACCTCAAGCGTCCGGAACAATATGATGAAGGACCTCTCAGAGAACGAGCATGGACTTTGAAAACTTTGACCCACGTCGTATACCGTACGTTCTCTAGCTCGAGAGTAATAGAGATGTTATTCTGGATATTGGTGACTGCATAGCCAGATGAATCGAGCGAGAAGTCGACATGGCTTAAGGCAGAAATGAGGAACCGAGAATAACCTCAGACTTTAAGAATGAATAGTAATTTAGAACCTTGGACTTTAAAAATAAATAGTAATTTGGACAATTATCCCTTCAATCCACTAAAAAATTTTATCCTTTTTTATTGTTTTCTTAATAAGCGTGTAAAATCTAGGAATGACTCTTACTTTGGTATAGAGGGAGTATATTTTTGCAAAACTAAAATTTTAAAAGTAAAAAACAAGAATGTTCATAATGTTATCCTATTAAAAATTCACATTTTTCATAAATTCCATAAAGTTTAAAATAGACATTCATTTTGGGATAAGGAAAGTACTACGTACCTTTTATGTCCTAAAATAAATTATAAAAAATATTTCAATTTTACTCTTGTTGAAGAGTAAATATGAAAAATTTTGGTTATTCATTTTGATATGCATGGAGAAGTATTTAAATGCATAATATATTACAAATAAGTAATACTCTCTTAGTCCCAGTACAAATTACACACTTTTCTCATATGACTTTCCATTACAAACTACACGTTTTCTAAAATTGAAATGTTTTATCATGTTTATATTAATGAGACACACATATCATACTCACAACATTAATTCAATTATTATTATCTATCCCACTTTCTCTTTCTTATTTTAATTTTCATACTCACAATATTTATTTTACTAACATTTTTTCTTAATTATCATGCAAATAGTAAATGTGTAGTTTGTAATGCAACGGAGAAGGTATATATTTTTTTAAAAAAAAGGAAATGACAAGTTAATTACAAGACTTATTATAAAACATATGAAATAATAACTTTATTGTTAGTAGTTGGTGGGTGATAAATTGCTGCTAGATGAGGGTTGATACTTATTTGACGGATAATTATGGATCTCCTGTGAGAACAAGAGATCCGTCTCATGCATGAGACGGGTCGACTCATGATCCATGGGGCATGACTCGCCACGTGGCAGCCTTTTATAGATCAATTTTTTTATTTTTTTTTAATTTTTTTTTATATTATTTTTTTCAGAGAAAAAGTAATAGTTACCATCTCTTAATGTAATGACTGTATACATATAAAGTAACATTGGTCATAAGTAAACGTAATACCTGTTTTAAAAAAATAAAAGCTCGTTTTTACCCATTTTTTTCAAATGTAATACAAACTATATGTATTATTTTTGAAATGTAATAACTTATGTATATGAATGTAATAGTTTATACAAGTAAATGTAATACTTTGATAGATGAAATTGTAACATATTTCTATAGATAATGTAATACTTTTACATGAAAACATATAGATACCTATACATATGTGTTACAATTATGTACAAATACTATTATATATAAATAACACGTTTGTTACATTTTAGTTATAATAAGTATTACTTTTGCCAAACGAAGAAAACTTAGGGAAAAACACTATTACTTTTCTGTATATATGTATTACTTTAATGTATACAAACTATTACTTTATATGCATACAATTATTACATTATGTTATAGTAACTATTACTTTTCATAAATGGGCAATGTTGGCTGAAGGATTGGGCCAAGGCAAATGTGGGCTGATTCCAGCTTGGGCGGCCGCTGATTCCAGCTTGGGCGACCGCCCATATGCAAAAAGCTTGGGCGGAGGCGTGGGTTGGCTTTGTTGGGCGGGTGATGGGTATGGAACCGACCCGTCTCATGGATGAGACGGGTCATGCTGTTCTCACCCAAGTTTTTGTCAAATAATTATACTCTCTTTGTTCCGGAATAGTTGGCGCACTTTTATGTGTTAGTATTTTCTATTTTAGTATAAATGAATTTTGAGCAATAATTTTAAGTTAAATTAATTATTTTAATGAATTTAAACTTTTCTATTAATATTATTTATAATAGTGTATCAATTAGTTTATATTTTTATTAGAATAATTAAATTAATTTAAAATTATTAGTTTCTTTGTACTAATATAAAAAATGTGTCATTTATTATAGAACAAAGAAAGTATTAATTACTGAAATGTACCAAAAGTAATTTATACTTATTTTAATGTACAAATAATTAATTATCATTTATTTTGCTTAAGATGGAATGACATTTCTCTTATCAAAATATTTTACTACAAGCTCTAATTAGAGCTGTCAATTCGAAAATACGAAATGTGATGGGACGAAATTATATTGTCTCACGACGGGAACGGGACGAGACGGGACAAAACGGGACGGGACTAAAATACTCCGTCTCATCCCGTCCCATTTGCGGGAAGCGGGATCCTGCGGGACAATGCGGAACCCATTGACTATGAGGGATAAGCTTTGACTGGACGTCAAGGCCACGACCTATTAATGCTTGAAACCCTAGCTTCAGCCTTCTCATATATAAAGCCAAGGCACAATTTTCTTTCTTTTTGATATCAATGTGCGATAAGTCACGGCCAAGGCAAGGCCAAGGCACAATTTTTTTTTCTTTTTGCTTCAATGTGGGATAAGTCACGGCCAAGGCCGGCCAAGGGCCTCATCAGCAACAGCAAGCCTTTACATTTAACGTCGCAGGACGGGACGGGATGGACGGGATCGTACTATGTTGTCCCGCGACGAAAATAGGACGAGACGGGACGGGATGAAACCGGACGGGACTAAAATATTCCGCTCCATCCCGTCCCATTTGTATGGTGGGACGTGACGTTCCGATGGAACCGTCCCAACTTGACGGCTCTAGCTCTAATTACTAGTATAAAGGAAAATAAAGAAATATGTTTCTATACTTATGCCAATGATACAGACTTATATTTATATAAGTTAATTTTATATACGCCCCTATATTAAAAAAAAAATGTATGAACATTTGAAACGTTAAATATCCGTTCAAAATATAACGAAATGGCTGACAACAAGAAATCCAAGTTTGGGATTTCTTCGTTTCAGTCAATACTCTTCAGCAACCCCAAATTCAAACTTTGTGGATTCTAGTAGGGATGTTCAAATCGGAATCGGAACCATTGAATCGTCACGAATCGGAATTGGCCCCGATTTGGAACCGCCTCGAACCGAAACCAACCGAAATCGTAACCGGCAGTTTGGTGGTCTCGTTCCGGTTTCCACTTTTTAAAAATCGTGAAACAGCGATTTCGAACCGCCTGAATCGGAGCCGTCAGAAATCGTAACCGAAACCGTTAACAGAACCGTCAGAAGCCGTCCCTTTTTTCTTTTATTTACTTTCATTTGTTTAGTTTTTTTCTATCTTTTTATATATATCTTTTTTTAAAAAAAAAATCACTAATAAAAAAAATCTAAAATATTATTTCCTAGTTAATAAAAAATTAAAAGAAAATAAAAAATAAATATAGGGTATTCCGTCCCTCTTTTTTTCTATATACTTTCATTTGTTTAGTTTTTTTCTATCTTTTTTTATATACATTTTTGTAAAAAAATCACTAATAAAAAAGTCTAAAATATTATTTCCTAATCAATAAAAAATAAAAAAAATAAAGGGTAGTCCGTGTCCGTCCCTCTTTTCTTTTATATACTTTCATTTGTTTTCTAACTTTTTTGCAAAATTTTTCAGTAATAAAAAATTCTAAAACAGTTTTTTCTATTCAAAAAAAAAAAACCGTTGAACTGCCGATTCCGAACCGTGAACCGCTGGTTTCAAACCGTGAACCGCCGATTCCGAACCGTGAACCGACGATTCGGTTCCGAATTCCCTTTTTCCAAAACCGAAATCGGCAATTTCAAACCAAAACTGGACCCGTAAATGGCCACTGTCATAGCCCTATGGTTAAAATCCATTTTCGTATCAAGACCCAAGGAGGAGATAAAGAAGCTTACCCTACTTTCTAGACTTTGAATCAATACCAAAAATGGCATTTGTTTCTGTTGGGTATGCATGTTTTAACCCTCCTATTGTGTATTAGATTTGATTGATACCATAACCTCCTGTCTATTCTAAAGACTTTAGGACCCTATATAATGAAACTTAGACTTCAATTTTTTAGCTAAGTCCATTTTTTAGAATATGTTAAATTTAGGCTTAAAGACTGGCACAAGACTCATTGGATTGGAGAGTTGCAGTTCAGCAGTATCAAACCGCCCATCATAACCGCACATGCAACCGCATGTATGATTCCCTTGATTCTGCTCAATGAACTACCTCAGTGCAAACCGCTTATGAACCGCACCTTTGCAGTTCATTTGCAACCACTCTGTGCAACCTCCTTGTGTAGCAAACCGCACATCATGAACCGCTCTACACCAGACCGCATCCAATGATTGAAGACTTGAAGTGAACCACTTTTTAACCGCTGGAATCTACGTCAGCAATATCAAAAGTTAACCACTAAATCTTGTCACGTGATTCAATGTTAGAGAAGATTTGCAAGGATCTTGAAAAGGTGACAGGTGTCCTAACCTCATTGCTTGCAGCTGGAGCCTGATCAGCTTTATCTGCAGCAGCTGTACCAAAGGACAAAAGTGGATATTGTGGACCAATGGGAAAGCATCAAGTACTGTACTTACAACAGCTATATCCAACGGCTATATTTGAGATGCTTGGGTATAAATACCCCTAATCTTCACCATTTGAAGATTGCTTGAAAAATTGAGAAGTGCTGTGTTCATAGAAGCTGAAGCTCTGCCCAGAAAGTGTTCAAACCTTTGAATCTTCATCTTCATACTTCAAGAAATATTCCCCAGTCCAGAAATCAAGCCTTAACACCTTCAAGAATCATTGAGCTCTACATCTCACAGATTTAAATAGTCTTGATCTTGTTCTCACACACACACCTCACTTATTTAATCACATAGATTAATCACTTGAGATACACTGGTTATAGTCTTAGGATTTGATCTTCATAGAATAGATTTTAAATTTGAGTATTGATCTTTGTAACTTGTAATCTCTCATACTCATAGTAAAATCACTCTTGAAAATCCAACACTAACCATCTTGGTAGTGGACGTAGATCGTTTATCGATTGAACCACTCCAAATCACGTGTTCTTACTTTCTGCATTTATATTTCCTGTGATTACTAATTATTTATCTTTATCTCTGTTTGATCTTTATTTAGATATCCATTATTGTGAATTAGTGTTTGGAGTTAACATTGTCAAAATACACGTGTTTGTAAAACTGCACTCACCAAAACCGCCAAGCAAAACCGCACTTACAAACCGCCTCTTCAAAACCGCTTTACACTCTATTATTCCGCTGTACATTTTACATCTTCACTTGCAGCTTATTATCAACTGCAAGAGATTTTGTAAGCAAGAGGTTTAGTTTTTATAAGAGGGCGAAAAATTTTAAACAGCTACTCACCCCCCCTCTAGCTATATTTTCACCCTTGTTGCCACCTTTGGGACCAACAGTTTCAGCACTAGCCAATTACAAACTTGTCTTCATGGAGTATGGGTCTATGATGAAAAGGGGTGTAACTGGTTTGGTTCAAACCACGATTTAAAATTAAATCAAATTAAATCATTCGATTTGTTTTGATTTTCAAGTATAAATATTTCGGTTTAATCTAAAAAACAAGTAAAAGCCCGTGTCCGAGGACACGCGATATTTTTTTAATTAAAAGTGAGTGCAAAATAGGAAAGGAACAACTTAGTGAGGGTAAAGTGGGAAAAAAAAATTTGGCACTATTCATACAACTATTCATCCCACTTCCCTCATTTATACTATAGATATACTAGTAAAAGCCCGTGTTCGAGGACACGTGGTATTTTTTTAATTAAAAGTGAGAGCAAAATGAGAAAGGGACAACTTAGTAAGGGTAAAATAGAAAAAAAAAACTTTTGGCACTATTCATTCAACTATTCATCCCACTTCCCTCATTTATACTATAGATTGGCAAACCACATGGTTCGGTTTGTTTGTGGTCTGACCTTCTAAACCAAATCAAACCGAACCAAACCAAAAATTGGGATCGCGAGATCGAACCACCAAACCGATCCGCCAGACTAAACCGCTAAACGAAACCACAAAACTAAACTACAAACCACCAGAACGAACCACTAGATCAAACCAATAGATTAAACCAAAATACTGCATATATTTACTACTTCCTCAATCCCGGTTTAAGGTTCTTAGTTTGACTTGGCACGAAAATTAAGTAAAATTAAATGTTGTGAGTATTAAAAGTAAAGTAGGAAAGAGAAAGTGGGTATGAAATTTTTGTTTTGAGAATAAAAGTGGGTTCAATTATCTATTTTAGATAATAAAGCAAATAAAAACCTTAATATGAGACATACCAAAAAAGAAAGTAAAAACCTTAAACCGGAATAGATGGAGTATATAATTGTATATTGATTAATATTTACTGTTAGATCAACGAAGATCTACTCCCTCTGTCTCATTCGAAAAGAAACAAATTTCTATTTTGGGTGTCCTATTTAAAAAAGCACACTCACAAAATTGAAACTTTCTAATATTTTTTTATTTATAAGACTCACTTGTTATACTTACAATAACTTTAACTTACTATTTTATACCCCACTTTCTCTCCTACCTCATTTTTTATACTCACAATACTAACTCAACTACATACTCTCCTTAATTTTCGCGCATGACCAATTTTATTCCATTTCGGGTGGGATGGAGGGAGTACATTATATAGACTAATCTTATCCCCCGTTTTGTATTTTATTTAATATTAATTTCATCATTTGTTATATTTTTTGTGACAAATAACTAAACAAATTCTCTTCACGGTCGACATTTTATAATGTGTTTTTTTTCGACATCTCTTTTCCTCCGGTATCTATCTTTCTCTGACTTTCCTGTTTAACACTCGCATCTCTAATTTGCTCCGTGATCACGAAAATTTTTAAACAAATCTGATAATAAGTTGCATTCTTAATCATGATTTGAATCGTAGTATAACCACGGTGTAAACCATGCACGATTTGGACCGCTATATGAACCATGGTTTGAATCAAATAATTGAACCGCGGTTCGAAATAAACCGAATGAAACCATACCAGTTGGTTCGGTTTAAATTTTTTCGTGGTTCGATCCGTTCTGAAATTTTTTCAAACCGATAACTAGTGGTTCGGTATATAAATTGCCTCAAATCGAAACAAAACGAACCATTTACACCCATACTTGGGAGATCAATCGGTCGACAAAACCATTATCAAATATCCAAAAAAAAAAAGCCTAGACAACATTTTTATCAAGTTTTGGAAGGAAATTTAACCGTGCCTAAATATCCACACATTTATCTCAAGTACAGAAGCATATACTATAATAGTTAACTTGTATAAATACAAAGATAGATCTGCAATTCACTTAATTTTGAAGGGGCATATTTTTAGCCAAAATCTTGTAAAAAATGCGTTTTTTCATAAGCTTATGAAAAAATGAGTTTTAAAATTACTGGTATCAGAGCTTTCAATTTTCGAAAATCATTTTTCCAAGCTTAACCGCTTGAATTGCCAATTTCAAAATGGCAGGAAAACTCAGGCAAACTTGGAACATGGCGACTATTCCCATGTTGAACGAAAATGAATTTTCAGTATGGAAAAACAGAATAATGCAGTACTTGAACTCAATAGATGATTGGTTAACCATTGTAGTCAGAGATGGTCCCATGACACCCATAAAAATCAATCTAGCAACTAGAGCACCCAAAACTCCTCTCATGGATCATGTCGACAGAACGTCTGAACAAGATTTTGAGGTTTATGAAACTTATGTTCCAAAACCACGTGAAGAATGGACCGAGGATGACAAAATCTGTGACTCCTTGGACAGAAAAGCTTTACACATATTAACCTCAGGACTTGATGACAGACTGTACAAACAAGTACAATGCTATGAGACAGCTCAACAAGTGTGGCAAAGTCTACTCAGATACTTTGAAGGAGATCAAGTGGCCAAGGACAACAGACTCTACAAAAGTGTTGCAGAGTTCGAGTCCTTCAAGTAGAACCCAAATGAGACGTTAAAGGAAACGTACGATCATTTCTGCAAGGTGAGTAATTCTTGTGCATCTTTAGGTAGAGTTTACACTATGAAAGACCTAAACATTAGATTCCTCAACTCTCTTGGAGATTTGTGGCATGTCAAGGTCGCTATTTTGAAAGAATGCCGAGATTTGAACGAGACTCATATCCAGAACATTGTGTCAACTTTGTTTCTATATGAGGAAGAGCTCAATCGGCTGAGTGGAGTTCAAAAACAATTTAAAAGTCTATCTCTGCCAGCTCAGACCGAGATCTTCCCTGGTTCCTCTTTGCTAAACAGCCAACCTACCAATGACTCTCCCTCAATCTCTCAGCCTCAACCAACTCAAGCCAATGCATCTTCTAGTGTAATTTTTGAGGAAGAAGATGAGTTTGCTGCCTTCGCTAGAAACTACAGAAAGTTCAAGGATTTTAAAAGATCCCAACATTCCCACAGTAAACCCTTCCAACCCAAATCCTCACCATTTCAAAGATCTAGAAACTTCCAAAGAAAAGGACAAACATCAACCTCAATCGATGGTAAAAATGCCCAAGGTGAGCTTGTGTGTTACAACTGTAGAAAACCCGGCCATTTTGCTTCCAAATGTCCTCAACCGAAGTATGAATTTTTGAGGAAGAAACCATTCAAGAAAAACCCTAGATCTAAGAGCTTAGTTGCTGAGGATGGAACTGAAAAAGCTATGCCAGTTTGGTTCGAGACAGATTCTGAAAATGAGGATGCTGACATAGATGAAGATGCTGATGTCAGTTTTGTTGCTATTGATGGAACCGATGACAAACCCATCTCCTTGCAGTCACCTATCTATAGACACCCCAACTCCAATGAACAATCATCTTACAATGACCAGACCCAACCTATGAGATCTCCCTTGACATACTTTGACGATCCTAATCCCAAGGCAGATAATCCCTACAACTTTAAAATCCAAAACATAGGTGGATCCCTCTACGGTCAGTGTAAAACCATGCCCACTCTCAGACCGCTGATGCAACCGATTCAACAGACCTACCAAGCTCAAGCCTTACCGATTTCCTCTCATCAACCGACACTTGAGCCCCGATCGATTCATTTTCTAAAGACCCTAACCGAGCCAAGCCTACAACCGATATCATCCCTACCTACCTAATTTTGAACCATCATCCTCAACCTCTCAGCCTACCATTGACCCAATGCCAAATATGTCTAAGTCTGAAATGGCAGAGGTGATGAATGAGCTCTTCTCAGATTTTGAAAAATTAAATGAAGCTCACAAAATTTTGGCTGCAAATTTTAAAAAGATCACAACTGAAAATGACTCTTTGAAAGCTGAAATAAAAATTTTGAAAGAAAGTAAGCTAGCGTCTGATCAGTTGAAGAAAGATAATCAAGGACTCACTGAGAGACTAAACATCTGTGTTAGTCAAGTTGCTGATCTTGTGTCAAGAAATAACTCTCTTTCAAAAACTATTGACACCTTTTCAAAATCCCGAGCTGCTGTGGAAACTATCATACAACATCAGATGTCTCCTAACAGAGATGTAACATCTGGTATAAGCTTTACCTTCAAAGAAGAATGACAATGACAAAGAAAGACAAACCAGTTACAAAGTCTGTTAATGAGAACTTGATGGGTAAATTTGATGATGCTCAATCCAACTTGCTTAAGAGAGGGTTAACTAGACCTTTCAGTGTTGTTCCGCATAACTATCCCAAGATTCAGGAACAGATGAAGGCCAAGGTTGACAAGAACAAATCCCAATGGACTGAGGTAGCTGATCCTGAGCTAGGACAATATGTTCCACTCAGTGATGGTGATAGCAAAGGTGGGATTAAAATTTTTGGTCATGTTGCAGGTCAGGAATCCTCAACCGATAAGGTAGCCAACACCGGTAAGGGTCCAACCGGTCAGACAACCGTCCCCGATCACCCAACCGGTAAAGGCCCCTCAACCGGTAAAGGCCCCTCAACCGGTAAAGGCCTTCCTAAACCTGTGCAACCTACCAACAAAAGTAAACCCATCACCTTCGTCCCTAAAGGATATGTTTCTGCTCAATCATTGAACCCCTCTGAAGCATTGGCTAAATTGAACATCAGCTCATCTAAGCCCTCACAGCCATCTTCTAATAAATGTACGAATTGTGGTTTTATTGGTCACAAGGCTTATGAATGCCTCTTGAAACACCTATCTGAACCCAATGAGTCTAAAAGCTCAGGTGGTGGCCAGATATGGCTGCCAAAGAGGAACTAACTCTTTGGACCCAAAAAATAAGGGGGACCATAAGCTTATTGTTTTATTTCAGGAATGCTTAATGGCCTCAACCGATGCTGGTAAGGACGTTTGGATTATGGACAGTGTATGCTCTAGGCATATGACTGGACATGCCGATCTCCTAACCGATTTTGAAGAAGCATCTGGTCCTCCAGTTGTCTTCGGTGACAACGCAAAGGGTAAAATTGTTGGTCGTGGATCCATCATAAGACGTACAGTTACTGTACAGAAGGTATCTTTGGTGGATGGTCTGAAACATAACCTTCTTTCTATATCACAATTATGTGATAAAGTTATGCATTGTATTTTCAATTCTTCCAACTGTTATGTGAAAAACATTGCTACAAGTGAAACCCTCCTCACTGGATATCGAAAAGGTAACGTTTATGCTATAGATTTAAATAATGTTTCGAATGTTACTAATGTTTGTTTTGTAGCTAAGAACGTCAGTGAGAATTCCTGGCTATGGCACAAGAGACTCAGTCACTTGAATTTCAAATACCTATCCAAGCTGGCTAATAAAAATCTAGTTGCCGGCTTACCTCAAGTGTCTGCTGACCATGGAAGGAAATGCAGAGCCTGCCAATTAGGAAAACAACATAAAAAATCATTCCACAGCAAGCCTTGCATGTCCACTTCTAGGTGCCTCCAGTTGCTACACATGGATCTGTTTGGCCCCACAACAACTGCCAGTTTAGGGGGTAGCAGATATGCTTTAGTTGTTGTAAACGATTTTTCAAGATATACATGGGTGGAGACTTTTGCTTCAAAAGACGATACATATGAAATTGCCACCAGATTATTCCGTCTACTTCAAACCCAAAAGGAATGTGACATCATCAGTATGAGATCAGATAATGGAACGGAGTTCAAAAATAATGGAATCGCTCAGTACTGTGATGATCACAGAATAGACCATAATTTCTCAGCTGCTGGAACACCGCAACAAAATGGTGTAGTTGAGAGAAAGAAAAGGACCTTGATTGAAGCTGGAAAAACAATGATATCCGAAGCTAGGCTTCCCAAGTATTTTTGGGCCGAAGCTATCCATACAGCATTGTAACGAATGTGTACCCGATTTTTGAAATCAAACGGAGTCGCCACGCCATTTTTGTTTTAAGGGCCAAAACTTTGAAAAATGCCTGGGATTAGAGATTTGGGTTCGGAGGTCACGTTACACGCCGGGAAGAACGTTAGTGTTCACCCGGAATGCCTCGTAAAACGAGTCTTCCAAGCATTAAAAATCATTTGTGTGTGTGTGTGTGTGTTTTGGCCAAAATAAGTTGAAACTGAAAAGTAAAAATTGAGAACTCTTTATTAGACTTTTAATAAATCCCATGATTTTTGGTGTGATTTTTGGGTTGAGTTTTGGGACTCAAAAGATTTTTTGAAGTTGAAAAAACATTTCTGCCAGAATGAAAAAGACAGTGGACACTTTATTTTAAAATGGGTTTAAGGGCTTAAAAATCTCAGAATCTGGGGAAAGTCTGAGAATGAAAGTTGTTCAAAACACCCTAAATAAGGTTTCTGTAAAAGAACTTTCCCATTTGGAGTTGATTTGGTGGACCAAAACCTTCTGGAAATATCAGATATGAAATCTGGATTTCCAGGGACTGATGAACTGACCTTTGAAAGAAAATTTGAAAAAGGGAGTTTTACTCAAGAAAAAAATAAAGTAAAAATATTTCTGTAAATATCTAGATGTTGGCTACAAAAAGTGTTTTGTAGTTAACACCAAATTCCAAGTTTCTGTATGTCCAAAAAATTAGACCATGGACAGAGGTCTTAGAGAAAGGCTACTGGACAGCAACTTCCTCATGAAGAAAAACATAATTTTAAAGGGGGTTTGGCATCCATGCTTGTCCCCATTTCCCTAAGCTTTGATTAGTGATCACTAAATATTTTAGTGGTGATCTACTATATCAAGCTATCCTTGGGGTACATTAGGACTTAAGCATTTCATTTGCTTGGGAAGGGGAATTTTATCCTTGAAAATGAAGATTTGATGTATGAAAATGATTTTTAGGGCTTTGAAAATGTGTTTGCAAATAAGTAAAGACAATTTGAAAAGAATGTTGATCCTTGTAGAGGATCATCCATGGAGATGAACTTCCATGGTGATCCTCTTGGATCTAGGGCAAGAAGATGAACAAACTACATTTTGGAGTTTGAAAATGCATGCATGGATGAAAGAGATTTAGGGTAGGAAGAGGGAGGTTATACCTATCTTCTTTGTGTTTTGTGTTTGAATGGATTCAAGGCTTGAAAGTGTTTAGGGCTTGATTGTGTTTAGGGTTTGTGATTAGAGTTGGTGATTAGAGTTGGTCAAAGAGAAAACAAGTAGATAACAATGAAGTCCTCTATGTTTTCTCTCTAATCCTCCTCCTAAGGGGTGATTTGAGCTTATTTTAGTGTATGTATGAGAGTATGTATGAGAGTGATTTGAAAATATTTTGAGTGAGTGGGATTTGGGAAAGATTCAAGAGAAAATGGTGGCAATTCAAGTGAATTCCCACTGTTTTCTCCCTATTTTTTGCCAAGGTGCAGTTGCAAATTGTGTTGTTCCTCTTCATTTCTGTGACTGAAGGCCTCAATTTATAGGCACTCTGAAAACTCAAACATGTCCGCGCGGATTGGGTTGTAAGCGTGCACTGTTCATTAAATGCTGCTCCAGGCTTTGGACAGGAAGAATAAAATTCAAATTAGACAGCCAGAAAATGTTCCAGCCACTTCTATTTCGGGTTTTTGACCATTTCTATTGCTTTTTTGATTCTTTTCCATGGTTTATCTTTAAATGGCAATTCCCAATCTACCCTCACTTTGTTAGGAATGTTATAAATGTTAGAAATGTTAAAACTTTCGTTAATTTTCTAACGAAAATACTAACAACTCAAATTGGAGTACTTACAGTAGCCCCTCGGCGACGGCGCTTTCGAAGGAAGCGGGGTCGTCGATAAGAGTAAGGCTCCATATATGACAGGATGATCAAGTGATCGAGTGGCTGAACCTAGCAATAGGCTACCTACGTATCCCGAATGGGAATCAAGTCGGCCGTAGTTCGGGTCTTTGACCCTGGAATGACTGTTTTAGGATGTCATCCTGATGAGCGAGTTCTGCAGTCGATTGCTGAGAGAAACTCTGCGGGGGATAAGAGATGACCATTTTGGTCTGATGGCTGAAGTTGTATATCCGCTCTGCTGGGGATAAGAATGACCATTTTCGGTCTGATGGTTGGAGTTGTATATCCGCTCTGCTGGGGATAGGAATGACCATTTTGGTCTGATGGCTGAACCTAATGATAGGCTACCTACGTATCCTTAAGAGGAATCAAGCCAGTCGTAGTTCGGGTCTTTGACCCTGAAATGACTATTTTGAGGCATCAACCTGGTAATGATGGCGTTTTAGGTGCCTTGAACCTTGATGATGGCGTTTTAGGTGCCTCGGACCTTGATGATGATGGCATTTTAGGCGCCTCAAACCTGGATGATGATGGCATTTTAGGCACCTCGAACCTTGATTTGAAATGTTTTCCCTTAATGGTTTGGGATGAATGGTCCTTCGGTGGACTTCGTCTGCTGCCGAAGGAGAGGGTGACCATTTTGGTCGGGTGGCTGGACCTAATGATAGGCTACCTACGTATCCTTAAGAGGAATCAAGCCAATCGTAGTTCGAGTCTTTGACCCTGGAATGACTATTTTGAGGCGTCAACCTGGTAATGATGGCGTTTTAGGTGCCTCGTCCCTTAAAGATGATGGAGTTTTAGGTGCCTCGAACCTTGATGATGATGGCATTTTAGGCACCTCAGACCTTGAAGATGGCGTTTTAGGTGCCTCAGACCTTGATGATGATGGCTTTTTAGGTGCCTCGGACCTTGATTTGAAATGTTTTCCCTTAATGGTTTGGGATGGATGGTCCTTCGGTGGACTTCATTCGTCTGCTGCCGAAGGAGAGGGTGACCATTTTGGTCGGGTGGCTGGACCTAATGATAGGCTACCTACGTATCCTTAAGAGGAATCAAGCCAATCGTAGTTCGAAAGCTGCTCGGAATTTCGTTGGCTTTCGTTGGAGAAAAATCGGGCTTACGTTTGACTGCCGTTGATGATTTTGACGAAAGAAACGGAATTCCGTTATCTTCGCTGGGGATTTTATTAGCTTTTGCTGGGGAAATCGGACTTACGTTTTACTGTCATTGATGATTTTGATGAAAGAAACGGGATTCCGTTATCTTTCTCGGGGAAATCGGACTTACGTTTGACTGCTGTTGATGAAAATGATGAAAGAAACGGGATTCCGTTATCTTTCTCGGAGAAATCGGACTTACGTTTGACTGCCGTTGATGATTTTGATGAAAGAAACGGGATTCCGTTATCTTTCTCGGAGAAGTCGGACTTACGTTTGACTGCCGTTGATGATTTTGATGAAAGAAACGGGATTCCGTTATCTTTCTCGGAGAAGTCGGACTTACGTTTGACTGCCATTTGACGATTTTGATGAAAGAGACGGGATTCCGTTATCTTTCTCGGAGAAGTCGGACTTACGTTTGACTGCCGTTTGACGATTTTGATGAAAGAGACGGGATTCTGTTATCTTTCTCGGAGAAGTCGGACTTACGTTTGACTGCCGTTTGACGATTTTGATGAAAGAGACGGGATTCCGTTATCTTTCTCGGAGAAGTCGGACTTACGTTTGACTGCCGCTGACGATTTTGATGAAAGAGACGGATTCTGTTATCTTTCTCGGAGAAGTCGGACTTACGTTTCTTGCCGTTTGACGATTTTGATGAAAGAGACGGGATTCCGTTATCTTTCTCGGAGAAGTCGGACTTACGTTTGACTGCCGTTTGACGATTTTGATGAAAGAGACGGGATTCCGTTATCTTTCTCGGAGAAGTCGGACTTACGTTTGACTGCCGTTTGACGATTTTGATGAAAGAGACGGGATTCCGTTATCTTTCTCGGAGAAGTCGGACTTACGTTTGACTGCCGTTTGACGATTTTGATGAAAGAAACGGGATTCCGTTATCTTTCTCGGAGAAATCAGACTTACGTTTTACTGCCGTTGGTGAAATTGATGAAAGGAACGGGATTCCGTTATCTTTCTCGGAGAAATCGGACTTACGTTTGACTGCCGTTTGACGATTTTGATGAAAGAGACGGGATTCCGTTATCTTTCTCGGAGAAGTCGGACTTACGTTTGGCTCGCCGCTGACGATTTTGATGAAAGAGACGGGATTCCGTTATCTTTCTCGGAGAAGTCGGACTTACGTTTGACTGCCGTTTGACGATTTTGATGAAAGAAACGGGATTCCGTTATCTTTCTCGGAGAAATCGGACTTACGTTTTACTGTCGTTGATGAAATTGATAAAAGAAACGGGATTCCGTTATCTTTCTCGGAGAAATCGGACTTACGTTTGACTGCCGTTGATGATTTTGATGAAAGAAACGGGATTCCGTTATCTTTCTCGAGGGAATCGGACTTACGTTTGACTGCCGTTAGGGTTCCTTTGAAAGGGGGTTAACTTTGGTTAACTCTGTTAAGTTGAGGACCAAATTGCAGAGTCCTGAAATTTTAAAGGGCAAAAGGGTCATTTTGACCCTTCAATCGTGTCCGCGCGGAGGGGATTGTTTCCCAGGTTGGTTTAAATGAAGGGCCGCCGCCCTTCTCCTTTCTTCCTCACCATTTTCCAGTTTTTTACGAGAGAGGAGAGAGAAAATCGAGAATTCCGCCATTTTTGGCCATAGAGCTCCGAAATTCTTCCGTTTTTCTTCGATTTTCAAGAAATGGAACACGCGGGAGTAGCCATTCAAGGCCAAGGACGCGGCCCGGTCGCGGAGAGATGATTGGAACTTGTTCGAATGAGGAGGCATTACACACTTTCGCAATCGATTGCGGAGGAGCACTACCCCGATGCGTGGCAACATTGGGCCACTGATCCGAGTCTCCGAACGGTATACTTCGAATCTCTTCACTTCCTTTGTTGATTTGTGTTTGAAATTGATTTTTGGTGATTTTTTTTTTTTTGAAAATTCGAAAATTGATGTTCTTGGCCTTGGATTTTGATCTTGATGCTTTGCATGTTGTAGTGAGTATGTGGGTAATCAAAATATGCATTTTGTTTGAAAAAAGAATTGGCATTTTTGCCATTTTTTTTTTTGAAAATTGAAAATTCGAAAATTGTGATTTGAATAATATTCTTGACATTTGAAATTGAGATTTGCATGTATGCATTGTGTTTGAAAAGAATGGGCATTTTGCCATTTTTTTTTTGAAATATGAAATGATAGGGAATTTGCCCGAATCCGGGACGGACATAAATGTATGCATGTATGCCTCTTGTAGGATTTTTTTTTATTTATTTTTGCATTGGGATGATGAATTATATGAATGCAATGTATGCATAGGATTTTTTTTTTTGAAAAGTGGGACGGATTCTTGATTCCGTTGATTGAATGAATGACTTGTGGAAAAACTGTTTATTTGTGTTATTTTATGAAAAATGGGACGGAGTTTTTACTTCCGTTGACTTGATATTATTGACATGCTTTCTGTATGAATGAATGGTATTTGCTTGAAAAAACTCTTTTCTTTGGTGCGAGAAAAATGGGGCTAGGTCCGTTGTATGCTGTTATGCTGCCCGATTTTCTGCAAAACTTTAGGTTTATGATGCATGTGTATGTTTTTTTTTTTGAATGCAAATGCCAAGTGAAATTTTTTTTTGACATTTTTGTTTCTCTCTTTGCTTTGGCACAGCATTGGTGGGACGTGACCCACACATTCCATTTTTTCTGGGGCGAGGCCACGGTCACACCTTCCGACTATGCTGCGATTACGGGCCTGTCCTTTAAAGGACGGAGTATTGAGTGGAGAGATGGCTACAGCGATATGGATCTGCAGGCCCTTCTAGGATTTTCCCCTATTCCCAAAAAGGGGATGGGGATGGAGTACGCGGTGGTCCACGGGAAGATCGTGGAGAGTATTGGGAGCTACGAGGCTGGGGATGAGAGGATAGGCGCTGAGCAGATTGCTAGGGCCTTTTTATGGTTTGCTTTTTCGAGCACGCTTTTTGGACATGCCGAGGGGACGGCTGTTTTTGCTTTGCTGAGGTCCTTGGAGGACGTGGGGATGGCTGGAGAGATATCTTGGGGAGAGGCAGGGCTGGCAGAGCTATATTTTGCTCTGGATCGATATAGCCGGAAGGCTGTCAGCTCTTTGACGTGCTTCGAGTTCCCTCTGGAGGTACAAGCTTTCTTTTTTGCTTTCCCTCTTTTCTTTAAGCACGTATTCTTTTTCGCACTTAATTGATTTGACCTTTTCCTTTCGCAGGTATGGGCTCTAGAGTTCTTTCACGTCACGATGTGGCGGCAGCCGGCGGAGTACATCGGGGCGTATCCGGCCATGCTTTCTTGGTCCAAGTATGCCCGGGAGAAGAAAGGTTCTAGGGGGCGCACGACCCTCAAGTACTCGGATTGCCTGCCTTTGACGATGGCTGAGACAGATGAGGGGATCATATTCTACCCTTGGGATCGCTTCGATGTAGAGCAGCTGAAGGGTGCTGAGAGATGGACCGTGGAGCGGAGGATCTTGAGAGGCTTGACTTGTGACGTGTATTATCTGGGGGAGAGAGTGACGCGCCAACATGGCGTGGGTGCACCTGCGATGGCTCCGGTGGAGCCCCCTGCTGACATGATGCATCCGAGTGAGAACTCGGAGACCTAGGATGAGTATCGAGGTGGCCAGCACCACTCGAGGTTCGTGGCGATCGAGGAGTACTCGCGATTTGTCTTGTGGAGGCTGAAGACGCCTCAGGTTCTTGAGAGAGAGGGATTGGGGGTTGTGCGGTACCCTCGATCGAGCTTTTCGTATGTCCAGGACGGGGTCAGGCTGAGAGTACAGATCCCTGTCCCTGATCGGGTTCCACGAGCTTTCCGGCCTCGTCCGGATATGAAGGTATGGCCTCTCCTTCTCTTCTTTTTTTTTTTGCTTCTGTCTTTTCCCTTTTTTTTGTCATCATTTTTCGCCTTAATTATCTCTGACGCTTTTGTTTTCGTACAGTTCCCGGCCAAGGTGGTGGAGAAGCTGACAAACCAGGTGATCGGGGCCAAGAGATTTATCAAGAACATGGTTATTTGTGGGTCTTCTCAGGGCAGGAGGAGACGAGCACAGCCGGCGCCTGTCGAGAGGGAGACTTCCCCTATTTCTTCCGAGCCTTCTTCCGAGACTCCTCTTTCTCCTCTCATAGATCCCAGTGTGGTGTTGCCCTCGGACCACGTCATTCTCGGGGATCCGTATGGACAGGGGCATGTCTGGCATCACGGCGGGTCTTCTTCGCACGTTCGGGAATCCGACGCATTTTCGTTCGGATACGACTTCTTTGCTGATCTTGGCTTGCCGTATCAGGGTGTGCCGGTTGGTCCCGACGAGCCTTCCTCCGGAGACGAGGATGATTCTGAGCCCGAGATATTCGTGGCTACTGAGGAGGCGGGCCCGAGCCGCAAGAGGGATCGGGGGAAAGCGCCAGCCACCGAGGACTCTGACTGACGATCTTCTGAGACCGACTTCTGAGATTGTACCTATTTATTTCTTTTTTTGGCAGATACAGTTTTTTTTTTGTGCACACTATCTCTCTTTTTTTTAATGTAATAATTTAGGACTTTATTTTATTTTATCTATCATGAATGCAATTTTATATGAATGCACTGTTACATGAGCCCCGATTTTTTGGCAAGGGTGTGAGTGTCTGGTATATGAACTGTTTGGACAGGTTTTTGCACAGGTTTCGAGCAGTTGGGATGAAAAAAAAAATTTTGGTGGTGACAAGGATATCCGCGCGGATGGGTTCGACATCTGGCATGGTTCATTTATTTCGGTGATTGGATCTGGTTTGGACCATAAATGCCATTAAAACTTCATCTTCTCCAGTTCAAACTCACTGGAATTTTCGGGAGAGAAGAGAAAAACCATGGAAAATCCCAAAAATTCTCCAAAATTGTCCAAAGAAGAGCAAATGTTGTTCTTTGAGAAGTTCAAGGAGTGGTGTAGGGAGATTATGCACGAGAGGAGGTCATTTTTCGAAGAGAGATACAAGGTAAAGTGCTTGTGGTCTCTCAAAGAGTTGGTTCCGGACTATGACCTCTTGAGAGCTTCTTCTTCATTTTGGGACACTAGAAGGCATGTCTTTTGCCTTTCTTACAATGATGTTGTTCCGACCGTTGAAGAATTCCGGGCTTTGCTTGGCGGTCCCGAGGTGGAAGAGATGGGGATTCCTTTGCCCGGAGGGGCATCTTTTGTTGATAGGTTGTGTAACCTCCTTCACCTTTCTCCGGAGGAAGCGCAAGGTATGATTCGTAGTCCCGATCATTTTGACATTTCTGGTCTTCCTGATAGATTTAGGGGCTTAGGCTTGGTGGATGATGCCTATTGGGATGCCTTTGCACTTTGCATGTTTGGTACCTTGTTCATGGTTTATTCCTTCGGAATTTGTCATCGGGCCCTGTTAGATGTAGTTGTTCACTGTCGCTTGGGCAGAGATGTTGTACCCTTGATCTTGGGAGAGACTTTTCATGCTCTCGACAGGCTGGCTACCGGGAGACGGTATATGCACGGGGGCAGCCCGTTTCTCTTGACTTTGTGGCTGATGGAGCGCCTGGGGGTTCTTCGGGAAACTTCTGATATGATCAAGCCTTGGACATTTGCCAGGAGAGGGGTTTTGGTGGATTTTGATGATCAGGGCTCGTGGGAGCGATGGATGGCTGGTCGCCAGACTGAAGATATCAGATGGTCGGTGCCTCATTGGCGAGTGGAGACTCGGAGAGTACTTCAGGATGGATCTCCCGTGGTTATGCTTCCGGGGCTTTCTCAGTCCAGCTTTTACATTCCGGCTTTGGTTCTGAGACAGTTCGGCTTGGAGCAGGTTCCTTTGGAGGACTTTGATGATATAGCCACCAGGGTGGTGGCTTCTGCTTCTATGGATGATCCTTCGGTGTTTCCATTCCTTTCCCGAGTATGGAGGTATGACGTTTTTCCTCCTCGGGTTATCCTCAGGCGTCCGAGACCTGTGTTCCTGACCACTTGGTACCTGGATTGGTACGAGAGGCATTTTGGGGAGACTCAGATGGCTATTTTGAGACGGCGTGAGGCCATTGTGGGTGCGGAGGACCTGACAGTTTCGGAGAGGAGGAGGGCCGAGGCGAGGGCCAACCCTTACGATCGGAGCGGAGATACTGTGACCGACTATGAGGCTTATGTCAAGAGACAGGAGAGGAGGACTCCTATGCTACCAGCTAGGCTACAGGAGATGAGAGATGACGCTAGGGCTACTAAGGCCCTGACAGAGGCTGGTTTGATAGATCCTGTCCCTACACCGGAGCTTGGTAGGAGGAAGACCGACATTTTTCCTGTTCAGAGGAAGAAGACCCGAAGGGGGAAGAAGAGAGGGGATGCCAGTACGAGCGGCTTAGAGTGACCTCGAGGTTTCTGAGTATCCCTTTCTTGCCGTAGCAGACACATTAGTTTGATTATGTATCTTAGTTTCTTTTAGCAGGTTGCCAGTTGTAGGAATGAACCGGGTTTAGACTCATCAAAAAGCTTTTAACTGTAATGAATATGTGAATTGCTTTAGTTTTTCGAGACGCTTTCATGGTCTGATCAGTGTATTGATGTCAAAGTATGACTTTTATTTGTGTTTTAGACCGAACCGTTTCCGGCTGCCTACGTTCCCTTCGGACAAAGGGCTCAGTCTCCGTAGTTCGAAACCCTTGGCTTTTTTTTTTTGTTTTTTGTTTTTTTTTTGTTTTTTTTTGTTTTTGTTTTTTTTTTTTGTCTTTTTTTTGTTTTTGTTTTTGTTTTTTGTTTTTTTTTTGTGCAACCCTGTTTTTTACCTAGGCCGCCCTTTTCGGGTTTTCAACCTAGTTGGGTATTACTCTTTTAGCACTCTTTTTCTTTTTTTTTTGTTTCTTTTTTTTTGACTCAGTGTTTTACGCGTAGTATCTGCGCAGCTTGTCACCATTCACTGGGTGTACAAAAGGATTTCCGTCGAGGTCTGCAAGTTGCATGGCTCCTCCGGAGAAGATCTTCTGGACGACGTATGGCCCGACCCAGACAGGCTCCCATTTGCCAAGCGGGTTGATACGGACTGGGGGCTTCTCCTTCAAAACGAGATCACCTTCTCGGATCTCCCGATGCTTCACTTTCTTGTCGAAGGCTCTGGCCATTCTCCCTTGGTATGCTCGGATATGTTCCATGGCCTTCAATCGGCGTTCATCTAGTAGAGCCAATTCATCATGGTGACTTTGGAGCCATTCGACCTCGTTGATTTGACCTTCCAATAGTACACGGAGTGAGGGGATTTCTAGCTCGATTGGGAGTACTGCTTCCATTCCGTAAGTAAGAGCAAATGGTGTTTTCCCGGTTGCCGTTCTAACGGATGTTCTGTAGCCCCAGAGTGCCAGGTGTAGCTTCTCGGGCCAATCTCGACCTCGGACAGCCATTTTTCGAATGATGTTTTCCAGAGTCTTGTTTGCTGCTTCGACGGCTCCGTTGGTTTGGGGCCTATAGGGGGATGACTTGTGACGGGTTATTCTGAATTCTGCCAGCAGCCTGTCGCATTCCCCTTCAAAGTGGGATCCATTATCTGAGATGATTTCGGCTGGCAACCCGTATCTGCATATGATGTTTTCTTTAATGAAGAGGGATACTTTCTTTGAGTTGAGGATTTTATAGGACTTGGCTTCAACCCATTTGGTAAAATAGTCCACAGCTACCAGGACGAATTCGTGGCCGTTGCTGCCTGGTGGTGTGATTTTGCCTATAACATCAATTCCCCAAGTGACGAAAGGCCAAGGGGTCGTCATGCAGTATAACTCGCGAGGAGGCAAATGATTAAGATTTGAGTACCGCTGGCATTTGTCGCAGCTTTTGACGAACTGGATGCAGTCGGTTTCCATGGAGATCCAAAATTATCTCATCCTTAGTATGATTTGCATTAGAGCCCGAGCATTCATATGGGGGCCGCAGGTACCACCATGTACTTCTTTCATGAGTCTGGTAGCCTCCTGTTTGCTAATACATCGCAGGAGGGGGCCTTGATAACGCTTCTTGTACAGCATATTTCCCAAAAGAACATAATGGGAGGCGAGTCGCTTCAGGGCTGAGAGGCTTTTCGCTTTGATTCCTTCCTTATATTCCCCATCTTCATTTTTGAAGGAGGCTTCGCCATTCTTCAGGTACTGATAGATCTGAGTGTACCAGGGATCACTGGCCGGTTCGGCCTCCGCTTCTATTTCAAAGCAATAAGCGGGGTTTTCTCTCCTCCCGACTCTGAATGGTTTGACGGACTTCCCTTCGGGTATTTCAACGAGGGAGGCTAATGTTGCCAGGGCATCTGCGAATCTGTTGCGATCTCTGGGCAGGTAATGGAAGCTGATCTCCTTGAATTAAGTTACTAGCTCTTCCATATAGGTGTGATATTTCGTAGACCTGGTCTACTTCGGCCTTCCATTTGTTAGAGACCTGGTTGATGATAAGGGCGGAATCACCGTACAATTCTAATTCTTTGATATTTCTTTCAAGGGCGGCTTCCAACCCGGCTATGCAAGCCTCGTATTCAGCAGCGTTGTCGGTGACCTCGAAGTTCAATCTTGCGCATGGGGGTGTGTTCGTCGGTAGGATCGACCAGAAGCATTCCTATTCCGTTTCCCCTTTTGTTTGACGCCCCGTCGAAGAAGAGCTGCCAGCGATTTTCTCCTTCTAAAGCAAAAATTCCATCATCAGGAAATTGAGGTTCAGGTACCCGGGACTCATCACTTGGGAAATCGGCCAAATGTTCTGCCATTATACGCCCTTTTACGGATTTCCTCGAAACATAAGTGATGTCGTATTCAGCCAAAAAGAACGACCATTTTGCCAACCTCATGGAGATGGAAGGCTTGTCGAACAGATATTTGATGGGGTCTATCTTTGAGACGAGATGTATCGGGTGAGACTGCATGTAGTGTTTCAACTTTCCCACTACCCAGACCAAACCTGCGCAAGTCTTTTCACAAGCGGAGTAATTGAGTTCGCTCCCTTGAAGCTTTCTGCTCACGAAATAGATGGCGTTTTCAACCTTAGAATCTTTCTTCTCTTGAGCTAACATAGCCCCAATTGTTGTATCCGTGACAGTTAGATATAGCAATAGTGGCTTTTGCTGATGTGGTGGGCAAAGAATCGGGGGATTCACGAGGTACGCCTTGATTTGTTCAAAAGCGAGCTGGCATTTTGGAGTCCATTCTGTATAGGCATTTTTCTTCATCAACTTGAAGATCGGCTCGCAAATCGAGGTCAGCTGATTTACAAAACGACTTATGTATTGCAGTCTTCCCATGAAGGATTTCACTTCTGTCAGTGTCCGGGGTGGCTTCATTTCAACTATCGCCTTGATTTTCTGAGGGTCTACTTCAATTCCCCATTCTGTCACCATATATCCTAGCACCTTGCCTCGTCTTGCACCGAAGGTGCATTTGGCTGGATTTAGTCTCATGCTGTGGTCTCGGAGGCGGCCGAAGAATTTTCTCAGATCAACAAAGTGCTGGCCATCCGAGCCTTTGGAGTGTATTATCATGTCGTCCACATAGACCTCAATTTCTTTGTGGATCATGTCATGGAATAGGGCTGTAGCTGCCCTCTGGTACGTAGCCCCAGCATTCTTTAGTCCGAACGGCATGACCGTGTAGCAGTATGTACCCCAAGGGGTTGTAAAGGCTGTCTTGGCTTGATCTTCTTCTGCCATTTTGATTTGGTTGTAACCGGCAAAGCCGTCTACGAAGGATTTAACTTCATGGTTGGCTGTGGAATCCACCAGGATGTCGATGTTTGGTGGGGAAATCGCCCTTCGGACTAGCTTTGTTCAAGTCTCTCGAAGTCTACGCAAAGACCGGATTTTTCCGTTGGCCTTGGTCACCGTTACTATGTTGGAAAGCCATGTAGGATATTCAATGACCCTGATGAACCCTGCTCTGAGCATCTTTTCTATCTCTTCCTTCACTTGTAGGGACCATTCGGGCTTAATTCTTCTTAGCTTCTGCTTCACTGGCTTGACTTCCGGTCGAGCGGTATTCCTGTTCAACTATGGAAGGGTCGAGGCCTGGCATATCTTTATAGGACCATGCAAACACATCCACGAATTCTCTTAGAAGCTCAATCGTAGCGTCCCTTTCAGCCCCTTCGAAGAAACTACCAATCTGCTTCTCTTTAGGCTCTTCCGCAGCTCCTGATTCACACTCGTCAAAATCTTTTCGGCAGCTTGGGCTCGATTTTCCTCTTTCCGAACAACCTGCTTAAAGATTTCTTTGATATATTGTTCATTTAATGTGTCTGCTTCTTTATCTAGTGAATCATCATTAAATGTTTTTAAGTCATTAGTTAATTTATCATTAGTTAAAGTGGCAATCAAGGGATACTCAGAAAGGTTCGTCATTTCATTGAGAATAAAAGGGAATACAGTATTGGCTACAATTTCGTAGTCTTCAGGCGTGAGGCCGTCGGACGACTCGAGAGACTCAAACTCAACAATGAGAGACTCAGAGGACTTTACAAAGGTTGACACAAAGGGACGGGGGACCAATCCAAGCTTGGTGATCATTTCTTCTTTGGTCGCGGACGGGCCTGAGAGAGTTTCCCAATTCCTTAATGGCATCGCTTTCAGTGGCCTCATGACCCGGGGGTTATCTTGTTTCTGTTCTTCTTCCTCAATCATTGCTATCATCTCTTCCTGAAAACCGAGCATATGAATGTAGGGATCTTCTTGCGGATCTGCCGCATCCTCAATTCTGGAGAATTCTAACTCGTCATAATCTGACCGCTCAATCCAGATGTAAGGACGTATTGCGTCTTGGTGTGCTGCTGGAAAAATTTCATGTCCCATGCTCGAGTGGAAAGGCTTAGCGGGTAGTTCTTCGAGGAGGACGTCCCATACGATATTCATACATTCGAGTCGAGTCTGCCGGTACTTGTCGACTTTTATCATGAAAATCTCTTCGCTTGGCGAGGCCAGAGAGCGGGTTTGAAGAATGCTGACAAATCTCTGATTGGAGACTGGAGGTTTGTGTGCTCGTATCATGGCGGTATTCAGTGTTTCTTTCCATTCTTCCTCCAAATGTTGGAAATGGCAATTGATCTTGATGAATCGAACCGCCTGTGGTCCGCCCGCTTGAGTTCGTTGACATAGTTGGCATCACCAGATTCTGGGGGATTCCGATGAGACTTGCCCCGATAGTCCCTTGGTCGATTCGGAGGAGGTAGCCCCGGTGTTTGGCTACGAGCATGCTTGGCGACGGTCTCGGCTTCGTTCCCCATAAGGAAACTGTCACCCCTAATGACTTCAAGGTCCCCCTGCCGGTTAATGAACTTGACACATTGATGGAGAGTGGAAGCTATGGCTTTCATGTGGTGTAACCAAGGGCGCCCTAACAGAGCTGTGAATTCAGATGGGATGTCCATTACATGGAATTTTGCTGGCACCATTTGAGTTTCGTACCAGAGTTCCAGAACCACCGTCCCCAAGATGGGACGAGACGTGCCATCATATGCCTTGATTGACCGGGTAGATGGGATCATGTGCCTTTCATTGATGCGTAGGGCCCGCATCATGCTGAAGGGAAGGACGTTAAGGGCTGATCCATTGTCCACCAATATCCCCGGGAGTGATACGGTGTTGAGCCGAATAGTGATGTACAAGGCTTCATTGTGTTTGGAGACATCTCTTGGCAAATCTTCGTCGCAGAAGGTGATCATGCTACCATAGGCGGGGATCATAGATTTGGTGCTTGTCTGGAGAAAGAGATTCATCAAGCCAGTCACTTCGTGCCTTTTTCTTGCGAGGTAGAACCTTTGCTGAAGCCCCTGGGTTATGTTGAGGCCGTTTGTGGCGGTTGCCATCCCTGGGCCAACATGTTGATTGAGTGCGAGCGCCAAACCGGCGTTGGTCTTTCTTTTCGGTATGCACTCCTGAGCCGGACAAACCGAATCTTGGCGACCCCGCGGGGTTAGACTTGATTGGCAGAATTACCTGCATCTACAGCATTCCGGTGTCCGAAGGTCTCAATTCTATCGCCGGCAAGACCTTTCGGCTTTTCTACCCTTGTTTGCTTGGGAAGACTCGGGCCGGAGTAGAGTACATAGTAATCAAATCCCCAGCATGGTCCCCGAGCGTACCCACACCGGTATCACCGCCTCGAACCTCTCTTTCAATTTTTGCCGGGAGGAAATTTTCTTCTTTCTTAGGAGGACGGTCCTCGTGTATCCAGTCCCGATAGTCCCTTTCAAGGCTGGCAAGGGGCAGATATCCCACCAAATGTGTTCTACGGCGATGGTGGATTTGGGACCTTGGGTTGAGCGGTGCCGGGAATGACTTTGAGTTGAACCGGTCCGGAGATCTGCGTGGGCTCATCGGGAAGCGAATGGTTGGACTCGCCGAGTAATGAGAGGTATTAAGAGCCGGGGAACAGGCACATGTTTGTCCTTCAGGGAGCCCCGGCCTGGGAGATTGCTAATGTCCCAAAATGGCGTGTGGCCTCTTCAATCCAGCTTGCCGCTTGTTCTGGCGTTCCTCAAGAGCTTTGATGGCTGACCATATTTCCTCCACTGTTTCCCAACCTTCATTACCCATGTTGATATTTGCGGGATCGGTATCACTCTGAGAGGGGACAACTGACGGCATGCCGAACTGTTTCGTCCCTGACTGTTGTTGGAATGGTGGCCCTTTGAATTGCTGTTTGGGGGCCAGTTGCCCTGTAAGTCGACGGGCAGGAATCCCGGCGGTGGAGACATAGGAATCTTGTGGTGGCATCCTGATATACCCAGGGTGATTAAGAGTGGGAGGAGAACCTTCTTCCTTCTTTGCGGTAAAAGTGCCATCGGAATTGAGACTGATAGTCAAACCATGACTTGCGACAACCCCCAGAAGGTCATCAATTTGAGCCTCATGTCGAAGTCTCATCTGTTCTACCAACTGGATCCAATGCTGGTCTGTCTGAGGGATTTTGGAAGACGGAGCGGTATTGTCCATATCATTACCGGCTGATGCAGACATTCTGAAACCCGGAGTCGGAACAAACGGCGAAGCTGATGATGCGCTTGACTCTTCCCAACTGATCAAACGGTGACCCGGTGTCCGGAACCAACCTTTGTGAGGAGCTGCGGGGGGAAAAGGCACGAGGGTTCAGAGATTTGGGGATTGAAAGAGGGTAAGTGTTTGGGCTTTGGGCTCATGCAACATGCGATTATTCGTTCTTGTTTACTTAAAACATGTTTTATTAACCTAATCGGTTGGAAAAGATTGCTCTTCTTTTTCGCAAACTACTCTGGATCCTGGATCAGTGGGCCCCGTCACTACGTCTATAAGCCCCTCGTATTCCACCTGTATTTCGACCTTCCAGGGTGGACAGCCCCGGGCGAGGGTCCTATAGGGCAAGCGGGTCCCACCGACCGAAAGAAAAATGATCCTAAAAGTCTGGCGGGTAATCTAGTCTTAACGAGCATTCGATGTAAATTACGGACAAAGCTGACGTCAAAGTCAAGATCATGTCCGAGGGCTCGACAAAAAGTCGGCATGATTTAGACTGATAAATGTCCACAATTGATCTTGACTTGTCGTCACTTAGGCCGTAATTAGGCATGGAATAATCATTAATCCTTGATGACTCAGTGTCATGCTGGGAGACAGTGTATAATTTGTGCCGCCGTAGTCAAAGTCAAGGCGCTGGCCAATATCCGGTCAAAGTCCGTGACGGAAAACCGGCAGAACTTCGACCGATTAGGGTCCCCGAAAGATATTGACTTGGTATGCCGACTAAGGCTTGAAAGGAAAGGTCTATACACGTACAGGCATGACACGTACTTACTAAAAACCAACCGGGTCTCGGACAAAGTGTGTCACGGACAAGTGCATGGTCGACACGAGGCTCCATGGGATGTTTGGGTAGTCCCGTGCTTGCACCGAGAGGCGTAATAAGACAAAACGGGCCGCGACAGGGATTTCCCCGGGTTAGGGACGTAGTGTGCAGTGTAAGGTCACGTGCGCGTAGTGTGCAAGCAGTCTATCTTCTTTTTCTGAGTAAAATAGAAATTTTTCATGTGTCTTAAAAAGTATGATGCATGATTTTTTTTTTTGATAATTTTCTTTTTTTTTGAAAATATTTATTTTTTTTTTTGAATTTTTTTTTTTGAAATTTTTTTTGAATTTTTTTTTTTGAAAGCAAATAACACATAAGCACATAAGCACATAATTCAAGGCAACGGGTCCGATAGTCAAAATTTTGACTTTTCCGAGGCGGCCAAAACAACACGAAAATGTGAAAAATCAACACACACCACAAATGATTTCAAATGCCGGGACGGAAGCTTGATCCTCAAAAGCTTTTCTTTTTTTTTTTGAAAACAATGATACCGGTACGTGGGATTGTTAAACCACAATTTATCCCCGACTCGTGTTAGGAGGCGATAACGGGAAGTTTAATGGTTTTCACCAATATACCAAATATCATTTTTTTTTAAGATAAAGCTTATCCTATCCCCAGCGGAGTCGCCACTGTAACGAATGTGTACCCGATTTTTGAAATCAAACGGAGTCGCCACGCCATTTTTGTTTTAAGGGCCAAAAATTTGAAAAATGCCCGAGATTAGAGATTTGGGTTCGGAGGTCACGTTACACGCCGGGAAGAACGTTAGTGTTCACCCGGAATGCCTCGTAAAACGAGTCTTCCAAGCATTAAAAATCATTTGTGTGTGTGTGTGTGTGTGTTTTGGCCAAAATAAGTTGAAACTGAAAAGTAAAAATTGTGAACTCTTTAATAGACTTTGAATAAATCCCATGATTTTTGGTATGATTTTTGGGTTGAGTTTTGGGACTCAAAAGATTTTTTGAAGTTGAAAAAACATTTCTGCCAGAATGAAAAAGGCAGTGGACACTTTATTTTAAAATGGGTTTAAGGGCTTAAAAATCTCAGAATATGGGGAAAGTCCGAGAATGAAAATTGTTCAAAACACCCTAAATAAGGTTTCTGTAAAATAACATTCCCATTTGGAGTTGATTTGGTGGACCAAAACCTTCTGGAAATCTCAGATATGAAATCTGGATTTCCAGAGACTGATGAACTGACCTTTGAAAGAAAATTTGAAAAAGGGAGTTTTACTCACGCAAAAAATAAAGTAAAGATATTTCTGGAAATCTCTGGATGTTGGCTACAAAAAGTGTTTTGTAGTCAACACCAAATTCCAAGTTTCTGTATGTCCAAAAAATTAGACCATGGACAGAGGTCTTAGAGAAAGGCTACTGAACAGCAACTTCCTCATGAAGAAAAACATAATTTTAAAGGGGGTTTGGCATCCATGATTGTCCCCATTTCCCTAAGATTTGATTAGTGATCACTAAACATTTTAGTGGTGATCTACTATATCAAGATATCCTTGGGGTACATTAGGACTTAAGCATTTCATTTGCTTGGGAAGGGTAATTTTATCCTTGAAAATGAAGATTTGATGTATGAAAATGATTTTTAGGGCTTTGAAAATGTGTTTGCAAATAAGTAAAGACAATTTGAAAAGAATGTTGATCCTTGTAGAGGATCATCCATGGAGATGAACTTCCATGGTGATCCTCTTGGATCTAGGGCAAGAAGATGAACAAACTACATTTTGGAGTTTGAAAATGCATGCATGGATGAAAGAGATTTAGGGTAGGAAGAGGGAGGTTATACCTATCTTCTTTGTGTTTTGTGTTTGAATGGATTCAAGGCTTGAAAGTGTTTAGGGCTTGATTGTGTTTAGGGTTTGTGATTAGAGTTGGTGATTAGAGTTGGTCAAAGAGAAAATAAGTAGATAACAATGAAGTCCTCTATGTTTTCTCTCTAATCCTCCTCCTAAGGGGTGATTTGAGCTTGGTTTAGTGTATGTATGAGAGTATGTATGAGAGTGATTTGAAAATATTTTGAGTGAGTGAGATTTGGGAAAGATTCAAGAGAAAATGGTGGCAATTCAAGTGAATTTCCACTGTTTTCTCCCTATTTTTCGCCAAGGTGCAGTTGCAAATTGTGTTGTTCCTCTTCATTTCTGTGACTGAAGGCCTCAATTTATAGGCACTCTGAAAAATCAAACATGTCCGCGCGGATTGGGTTGTAAGCGTGCACTGTTCATTAAATGCTGCTCCAGGCTTTGGACAGGAAGAATAAAATTCAAATTAGACAGCCAGAAAATGTTTCAGCCACTTCTATTTCGGGTTTTTGACCATTTCTTTTGCTTTTTTGATTCTTTTCCATGGTTTATCTTTAAATGGCAATTCCCAATCTACCCTCACTTTGTTAGGAATGTTAGGAATGTTAGAAATGTTAAAACTTTCGTTAATTTTCTAACGAAAATACTAACAACTCAAATTGGAGCACTTACAAGCATGCTTCACCCAGAATAGATCATTAGTCAACAAGTTTCACAACAAGACCCCTTGTGAGCTGTGGCGTGGCAGATTTCCCAACATTGATTTCTTCAAGATCTTTGGCTGCAAATGCTATGTACTTTACAACGGTAAAGAGCGCCGAGGTAAATTTGATGAAAAAGCTTATGAAGGTATCTTTGTTGGCTACGCCAAGCACAGTAAGGCATTTAGAGTTTTTAATAAACGGTTGTTGAAAATTGTTGAATCTGTTCATGTTACTTTTGATGAATTTGATTTGCTAGAGTCTGACAAGGCTCCAAATAGTACTGATAATTCTGGTGTATTTGAGACAGGTGAATCCAGCAATCAAAATTACAATCAATCCACCAGTACCAATGCAAATCAACCTTCAGCTCAGCCGTCAGCCTCTAGTGGTGTAACCTGTAGAGACCTAGTTGACGACTCCTTCTTTCCTCAATCGGTTAGACAATCAAGTAGACAAACTCCTTTGACCGATCAAGTACCAGCTAGTCCTCATGTTACCATTCCTAATTCACCACCTGAAGCTGAACCAATTTCAAATATCAACTTACCGTTTCCCTCTCCACTAACCAATCACCATCAGTCAGCATCACCCTCACCTAACCGATCTCCCCAACCGGTCACACCTCCCTTAGCCGATTCTACTCCCCCAATAGAAACCCTAGGACAAGAATCGGTCAGGCAAGACCTTCCTAGGGAAGTGAGAACAGTTAGAGATCATCCTTTGGAGAATGTGATTGGTGATGTCTTTGGTCCAAGAATGACTAGAGGCTAGTTAAGAAACATGGAGGATCAACATGGATTATTTTCCTCTGCTATGGTCTCAAATATAGAATCAAAGAAGACTGAAGAAGCACTTGATGACCCCAGCTGGGTAGAAGCTATGCAAGAAGAGCTTAACCAGTTTGATAGATGCAAAGTATGGGAATTAGTGCCTAGACCTAGTGATCAAACAGTAATTGGAACGAAATGGGTTTATAGGAATAAATTGGATGAGTCTGGAAAAATTACAAGAAATAAGGCTAGATTAGTGGTAAAAGAATATAGACAGGAAGAAGGCATAGATTATGATGAGACCTTTGCCCCCGTAGCTAGATTTGAAGCCATTAGGTTATTTCTTGCTTATGCAGCCTACAAAGAGTTTAAACTATATCAAATGGACGTGAAAAGTGCCTTTCTCAATGGGGAACTTCAAGAGCTTGTATATGTAGAGCAACCTCCTGGATTTGAAGATTCCAAGAAGCCTAATCATGTCTACAAATTGAATAAAGCTTTGTATGGCCTCAAGCAAGCACCTCGAGCATGGTATGAAACTCTCTCCAAATTTCTACTTAGTGAGAAGTTCGAACAAGGTAAAATCGATACCACTTTATTTATTGCAAAGCATAATGGTCATTCATTGTCAGTTCAAATATATGTTGATGACATTATTTTTGGATCTACTAACGAAAAATTATGCAAGAGATTTGAGAAGCTTATGAAGAGCAAATTTGAGATGAGCATGATGGATCAGCTAACATTTTTCCTTGGACTACAAGTCAAGGAAACCCAAGAAGGTATTTTCATCAATCAAGCCAAATATACCAAAGATCTAATCAAGAAATTTGGTCTTGATTCCGCTCATCCTCAAAGCACTCCAATGGCCACAAATGTACACCTTGACAAATATGAGTCCGGTAAGAAAGTAGATATGACACTCTACCGAGGTATGATAGGATCTCTACTTTACTTAACCGCAAGTAGGCCAGATATCATGTTTGCCATATGTGTATGTGCTAGATTTCAAGCTGACGCTAGAGAATCTCACTTACAAGCTGTTAAAAGAATTATTAGATATCTTATGGAAACTGCTAACTTAGGTTTGTGGTATCCAAAAGATTCATCATTTACACTAATTGGCTATTCAGATGCTGATTTTGCAGCTTGTAGGGTCACCAGGAAAAGTACCAGTGGAACTTGTCAATTTCTAGGTAACCGATGGATTTGAAGATTCCAAGAAGCCTAATCATGTCTACAAATTGAATAAAGCTTTGTATGGCCTCAAGCAAGCACCTCGAGCATGGTATGAAACTCTCTCCAAATTCCTACTTAGTGAGAAGTTCGAACAAGGTAAAATCGATACCACTTTATTTATTGCAAAGCATAATGGTCATTCATTGTCAGTTCAAATATATGTTGATGACATTATTTTTGGATCTACTAACGAAAAATTATGCAAGAGATTTGAGAAGCTTATGAAGAGCAAATTTGAGATGAGCATGATGGATGAGCTAACATTTTTCCTTGGACTACAAGTCAAGGAAACCCAAGAAGGTATTTTCATCAATCAAGCCAAATATACCAATGATCTAATCAAGAAATTTGGTCTTGATTCCGCTCATCCTCAAAGCACTCCAATGGCCACAAATGTACACCTTGACAAATATGAGTCCGGTAAGAAAGTAGATATGACACTCTACCGAGGTTAGATAGGATCTCTACTTTACTTAACCGCAAGTAGGCCAGATATCATGTTTGCCGTATGTGTATGTGCTAGATTTCAAGCTGACGCTAGAGCATCTCACTTACAAGCTATTAAAAGAATTATTAGATATCTTGTGGAAACTGCTAACTTAGGTTTGTGGTATCCAAAAGATTCATCATTTACACTAATTGGCTATTCAGATGCTGATTTTGCAGCTTGTAGGGTCACCAGGAAAAGTACCAGTGGAACTTGTCAATTTCTAGGTAACCGATTGGTTTCCTGGTCATGCAAGAAACAAGCATCAATTTCCACTTCTACGACTGAGGCTGAGTACATAGCTACTGCTGTTCGCAGATCCTATGGATGAAGCAACAACTAGTGGACTATGAAATCCCTCAAGAAGTGTGTCCTATCTATTGTGATAACACCTCAGCCATTTCAGTCTCCAACAATCCTGTGATGCATTCAAAGACTAAGCACATAGACATCAAATATCACTTCTTCAAGGATCATGTTGAAAAGGGTAACATCGTTCTTTTAAAAGTCCATACTAATTATCAATTAGCTGATATTTTAACAAAATCCTTGGACATTAAAAGATTTAAATTCCTTAGAGGAGAACTAGGCATGATTGATATTCGTTAATTTATTGTTCTAACTTTGTTGCCTGTGTAAGCTCTCAACAGATCATGGTGGTCCCTCAATTACTTGTGCTAACCGGTGCCCTTGACCGGTTCATATAACCTGTATGAAAGAAATCCTAAACCGACATCTCCAACCGGTAACTCTAACCGATACACCTAACCGGTAGAAAATGTCCTTAACCGATGGCCCTTAACCGGTGTAAAGCTCTCACCTAATCGATCATAACTTTCATTCTTGACCGATCATAGTCTAACTGGTCACCTTCGTGACCGGTCAAGCCTCAAGCGGTGACATCATCCAAAAGCTAGCCTAACCGATCGCTTCACTTACCTAACCGACGAACTGCGGCCGGATCACTTTTTCCAATCCGTTTTTAACCGGATCGTCCTTACCGATCGGTCACATCAATCACTTCAACAGCCTCAACCGTTTCACCCTATCCTGACACCTCAAAAGCTGTTGCCTACTTCCCTTCCCACTACCGTCCTTTTTGTCCTTTTTGTTGATCAATTTAAAATTTTTGATCAAAAAGGCAACTTCTGTATCATTCCAATTTATCAAAATGTTATCTTTTTGTTCATTATTGTTTAACTGCTGCACACACGTACCTATTTTCACGCCTCCATATTTAAAATCGTGTTCAATATTTTTAATATCCGTGCATGTCAGTTGAAACATTTTTTTTGTCCTTTCAAATTCAAAAACCCCTCCTTCTTCTTTCTCTCTCCACTATAAAAGGAATTTCAAATCCCTCATTCAAACTTTACAAACTCTCTGGATATCTCTCTCTCTCTCTCTCTGCAAGGTTTCGAGTACTCAAAGCTAGAAAATCATTTTAGTTCATTCTCTGCTCTTCATCTTTAAAGCTTTTCTGGTAAAGTTTTTTTAAGAACATGAACACTTTTCAAGATCTAAACTCAATCTTATTTTTTCTATCTTTGAAATGTTTTCTAACTTAGAATGTTTTGACCTTTGATTCTTTTAAAGGATGGCTCCCAAACCAACCAAGAAAGACATCTTCGGAGGTTATATTCTCCCAAGCTTCTTCGAATCAGAAGAGGGAAAGCTTCTTCAAGCAATGTTGACTGCGGCTGGTCTGTTACCGTTCTTGATACCTGAGGGAAACGATGACATCATGTTTGAGCTTGTGAATGAGCTCTTCAACAATGGGGAGTTGGATGAGAACTTGAAGATTGGTGATGTATCCCATATTTCCTCATCGGTTGGTGGTGTTCCGGTTATACTCTCACCTTCCTCCATTTCTGATGCCTTCCCTACCGTTCCCTCAACTGGTGCATCCTCCATCACTTCCAAAGACATGGAGTTAGCCTGGGCAAGCGTTCGTGGTACCGATCCCTTCGTGACCGGTGAAGGAAACAAGAAAGCTGATCTTGATGTGGTTCATTACGCTCTAGCTGAGGTGATCGACCGATGCTTGATTTGCCGGTCTGGCTCCCATCATTGTATCACTATGATACAATGGGAAGCCATTGCAGCTGTGATACTTCAGAGGAAATTCAATTGGTGTTCCTTTATCTACCGAGTGATTTTGATTGCCTTCAAGAAGTTCCAGAAGGAGAAGCATCTGACCAGATCGAACAAAGCCAAGCCATGTCACTATCTTCTCCTTAGCCGCATTCTTATGAGAATCCCTTCCATCTTTGCTATTTCTGGCAATCAGCCATCTATTCCTAAATCATTTGTCAAAGCTTTCGACAAAGTTGATTCGACTAGGATTCTCAAAGAAGCCAAACCTATGGCTACCATTGCTCCCTCAACCGAAGCTCAACCGGCAAAGAAGAAACCTTCCCAACTAAAGTCAAAGAAGGTAACCGATGCCCCTAAACCGGTTACTGATCTACCCAAGCCTGCTCAACCGATCCCCCTACCGGCCAAAAGGAAATCCTCTGATCATGATGACAATGAACCAATCTCAACCATTATCCGACCTAAAAAGACTGCCATAAAAACATCCAAACCTCCTACTCCTCCAATCTCCTCAAAATTAAAACCAATCCCTAAAACCCCTTTTCAAATTGCCAAGGAAAATTTTGAAAGGAAGAAGAGGATTGAGGCAGATATCACTTCCTTCATACCATTCATTCCTAAAAGGCTACTAGGTCATGATACCCCGACCGATGATATTCCTATCAACGGTCATGCCTCTAACCCATCCTACCGACGATGCCAACCAATCAGAGATCCCACATTCCATATCTTCCATAACAACCCCTGGTCCTTCAACCCTCAGTCAGCTCCCTCACCAAACTGGGTATATCCCATTGATCATTTGCCACCGTTTATTCGAAAACTTCTTCAATTCCATGAGATCAGCAAGTCTTCCGTATCGGTTGGCAATCTTCAAGATTACATAGATTTTGGGAACCGACATGAAGAGAATGGTGTTTACTTTAGCCGACCGTGCAGACTCAGAGACTATGACCTTTCTTCCTCTCAACTCAGCCTCATCAAAGTGTATAACAAATTCTTCGATAAGCTTCCTATCAAGTGGAATGCTGTTTACTTGGCTCAGGATAGATTGAGACAGGACATGATGGTCCAAGCAGTTTGGGCAGATTTTGCCATTCTCTATGGAGCCAGAGACACTTTGATAGAGACTTACCTCTATCAGTCTGGGAGGTATGAGATAGAGTTTGACTCTCTTCCCAATTTTGACTCTGAACCGGTCTGTCTTGGCCCAAGGAAAAATCAGTTGATTCAAAATGTTATGCATAATCTTTTGGATATGGATGTTGAGCTCAAGGCGGCTAGAAATATATCCCTAGCTATTATTCTCTTCAGTTCAGTCCAATACAACAAAATGGTCATCTGGCACCGATGCTGAGATTGATGAGATGTTTGAGGATGATGGGAATCCAAATATGCAACGTGGACCTTCCACTATCTCACGACCAGATTCCTCCTGCCACGAAGATGATGAAACTCATGAACTTCATCCCAGGACTGGGGCTCGGCAAAAGGTTACAAGGCCAACACCAAGTCATTGAAGTCAAGGACCACACCACGGTCCAGGGGCTTGGCTACGTGCCAACACCGGTTGACATCAAGGAAGACAAAAGGCTCGCCCGCACCAAGGCAGCAGCCCGCAAAAGGGGAACCTCCGACGGCACACCCAATCTCCGGCCTTACAGCTTTGACCTCGCTCATTACTTCACCAAGGGAACCGACAAGCGTAACCGAGGGGACCGACAGGGAACCGACAGCAGAACTGAGGGGACCGACAGGGGAACCGACAGCATAACTGAGGGGACCGACATTGGAACCGACAAAGAACCGAGGGGACCGACAGTGAAACCGATGAAGATGAGAAAGAAGCAGGGATAGTCGCACGAAACTACGAAAGAATGGAACAGCTAGCACGGGACCTCGAAGCATTTCGTAGGACTCAAAGCTAATCCGTTTAGGGAGCGTTCCTCGACATCACAGCCTCTACTGGACCAACCGCCACCACACCCAAAGACGAGTACACATTCAAGGGAATTCCAGACTTGGAGGAGCAACTCAAGGTACTCTCCATGGGAAACAGATTGTTCGGATCAGCCACTGAGGCCACATTCGAGACAGTAACTCCAAAGCAGATGGAACCGGAATTCATAGAAGACGCTCTCAGTGGACCAGCTCTACAGAGTCTCTTTGAAGAGGTCACGGAGGTGCCGAACTTGATTGACTTGGGCTCCGAAAACAACATGATTGCCATGGTTGGGATATCAGAAGCCAAGCCTCTCGATCCCCGAACCCTCATCAAGCATCCAGCAATGCCACTGAAGAACTGGGTAACTTTCACCGGACCAAGGGCAAGCCAGGCAGAATTGGAAGACAAGCTGGGCCCGCACCCACATCTCCCTAAACCCGGTCTCAAACCCTCTGAGTCAGTCCTTGTCAGAGTCCAGTCCTCTTAGCCATCCAATGGCCTTACGCTGGAGGACCATGATAATATAGCCAACCATGTATTTCCGTTCTTGCTTAATGAAAAGTCTGACCTTTCGGAGTATCCTCTCATTGCCACTTTAACAACTGATAAGTTAACAAACAACTTAAAAGACGTTAATAACTCAATTGATAAAGAAGTAGACGCATTAAATGAACAATACATTAAAGAAGTTCTCGAGCTTGTAGTTGACCAAGAGGACAACCGGGCCCAAGCTGCCGAAGAGGCTATGACCAAAGTGAACTCCGGGGGTCGGTGCAAGAGCCTAAAGAGACACAAGTGGGAAGTTTCTTCACCGATGCGTAAAAGAAGCCCCGATAAGCCTCCTCCGGAGTTTTTGACGTGTTCGCCCTGTCATATCAGACATGCCGGGACTCGATCCTCGATCGTAGAGCACGTAATTCCCCGGATCCCGAATCCAAGCCTCGCCAAATGTAAGCCGCGCAAGATCAAGCCAGAGTGGTCCTTGCAAGTTAAAGAAGAAATTGAGAAAATGCTCCGAGTTGGTTTCATCAGAGTGATTGAGTACCCGACTTGGCTCTCCAACATCGTGACTGGTCACTAAGGCCAATGGAAAGGTCGATGTTGTGTGGATTTCGTGGATCTCAACAAGGCCACCCTAAAGATGATTTCCCACCGCCTAATATCGACATGCGGGTCGACACCACGGCAAATTTCGAAGTAAAGTCCTTCGTGGACGGGTTCGCTGGATACAACCGGATCAAGATGTCCGAGGAGGATCAAGCCAAGATCGCTTCACCACTCCGTGGGGACATATCGTTACACGGTCATGCCGTTCGGTCTAAAGAACGCTGGGCTACTTACCGGCCGAATGACTCTCTTCCATGACATGATTCACAAAGAAATTGAAGTATATGTCGACGACATGATCATCCACTCTGCAGGATCGGACATGCAAAGACATGACAGATCCGAGAAAGTTCTTCAATGTACTCGTAAAATACTCCATGAGGTTGAACCCGCGAAGTGCACCTTCGGCGTCAAGCGCGGCAAGGTAATCGGGGTACATGGTTACAGTAAAGAGGTATCGAAACCGATCCCAAGAAAATCAAGGCCATCATCGACATGAAGCCGCCTCGTACTTTAATAGAAGTGAAAAGCTTCATGGGAAGACTTCAAGACATCGATCGCTTCATCAACCGCTTGACATCTCTCTCGCGAGCCCATGTTCAAACCGATGAAAAAGAATGCCGACATCAAATGGGACTCCGAGTGCCAAACAAAGCCTTTTGAGAAGATCAAGACATACTTGGTGAATTCCCCACTGTGCTCCGCCACATGAAGACAAGCCACTACTCATGTATCCGACAAGAATGTACACGTCAATCGGAGCAATGCCGGCACAAGAACAGAAAGATTCCAAGGTTGAGCATGCAATCTACTTCGTAGCCGGAAGCTTCAAGGAAGTGAACTCACTTACTCAAAGATTAGAGAAAACTTGTACCGCCTTGGTATGGGTAGTCGGGAAACTAACACACTACATGCAAACACATTCGGTGCTCCCGGTCTCCAAAATGGACCCCGTCCGATATCTTTTGACAAGTCATCCCTGTCAATGCGACTCAGCCAAGTGGTCATTCTTCCCGGGCCGAGTTCGACATCAAGTACATGGTCGAAAATCAAAAAGGGTAGAGTAATGGCGCATCGCCTAGCCGACTTCCCAAGCAAGTGAACCTAAGGGTCCCGATCCGCAATTTTCGGACGACGGAATCTTTCTCACTCGACGAGCGCAAACCGCCGGCAACTCTTCTTCGATGGGGCAGCCAACAAGAAGGGAATGGTATTGGAATGCTCCTTGTCGATCCCAAGGACGAGCACACTCCCATAGCCATCAAGCCGAATTTTGAAACAACCAACAATGCAGCAGAATACGAAGCTCGTGCAGCCGGTCTCGGAAGCCGCCCTCGAGCGCAACGTCTCGTAAGCTGGATGTGTATGGAGACTCAAAGCATTGATCATCAATCAAGTGTCCAACAAATGGAAGACGGTAGATTCTCGCCTTCGAAGTACCACGCGTACATGGAGGAGCTCATTGCTCGGCTCAAGGACATCTCTTTTCACTATTTGCCAAGAGACAGAACCGCTCGCAAATGCCCGGCAACCCTCGCCTCTCTTGTCGAAATTCTCGATGGGAAAGCAAAGAAACCCCTCGTAATAGGCGGACGGGAAACACCCGCCTATTGCTGTGAGATCGAAATAAAAAGGAAACGATCGACGAACCCCGGTACAATCAAATTTACCAATACCTCCAAAGCGGAGAAGCTTCCTTCACGAATGAAGATGGAAAATAAAAAGAAGGGATCAAAGCCAAAAACATGATGGCATTAAAACGCCTGGCATCCCATTTCATCATTCTGGGGGGTATGTTGTACAAGAAGCGCCACCAAGGGCCACTCCTTCGGTGTGTAAACAACGAAAAAGCGCCGAAGCTAATGAACGAAGTTCACAACGGAACCTGCGGTCCGCACATGAACGCCCGAGCATTGACACAGATCATTCTCCGTATGGGATACTACTGGATATCAATGGAAACAGACTGCATCTAGTTCGTCCGAAGCTGCGACAAATGTCAACGGTTCTCCAACCTCAATCACATCCCTCCTCATGAACTCTATTGCATGACTACACCATGGCCCTTCGCCACATGGGGAATCGACGTCATCGGCAAGATCACTCCACCAGGGAGCAATGGTCACGAGTTCATTCTAGTCGCAGTCGACTACTTCACTAAATGGGTAGAAGCCAGATCGTACAAGGTACTGAATTCTAAGAAGGTGGCCGAGTTCATCCGAGAGAACATCATGTGCCGATACGGAGTGCCCAACGAGATCATATCCGACAATGGGACTCACTTCGAAGGAGATTGTGACCAACTACTGACCGAATTCGTGAGTCACACGTCACAGTCTTCTCCTTACGTACCACAAACCAACGATAGTGCCGGTAGAGGCAGCCCAACAAGACTCTCGCCATGATAATCAGAAAGATGACAACCAGAGGTCGGGACTGGCCCGAAAAGCTACATCTAGCCCTCTGGGGATACAGGACATCAGTCAGAAGCGCCACAGGGGAGACTCCGTTCGTACTTACCTACGGAATGGAAGCAATGTTGCCCGTGGAATTGGAAATTCCATCCCTCCGAGTCCTCTTGGAAAACGGGATCAATGAAGTCGAATGGCTACAGAGCCGTCACGACGAACTTGCTCTACTCGACGAGCGCAGATTGAAAGCCATGGAGCACACTCGAGCCTACCAGAGCAGAATGGCCCGAGCATTCGACAAGAAAGTCAATATCCAAGACATCAGAGAAGGCGACTTGGTGCTAAAGGAAAAGCCTCCTACGCAGACCAATCCCCTCGGAAAGTGGGAGCCTACCTGGATAGGACCGTTCGTGGTACAAAGAATCTTCTCCGGAGGAGCCATGAAGCTAGCAGATTTGGACGGAAACCCTTTCGTTAACCCCGTGAACGGAAGCAAGCTCCGCAGATACTTCATTTGAGGAAGAGCACAAGTCAACTCACCTTCCCCATACACCGTCCCCTCAGTAAAATTAAAAGTGCTAAAAGAGTAATACCCAACTGGATACATTCCCACTAATGATCCAGGTAAAAAACAGGGTCGCACTTCTTTTGTCTTTGTTTTTCTCAAAATTCACCTAAAGTGTCGAACTACGGTGACCTCGAGCCCCTTAGTCCAATTGTAAAAGGGGAACGTAGGCGGCCATCATTGGTTCGGTCTAAAAAACAAAAAAATACAATAAGCATCAATTGCTTGTGTTTCGAAAACTCTTTTCATTTAACCTACAAATACATTACTAAAACATTCTTTGATGAGTTCAAGCACGGTCAACTCTTGACTCGCTACACGCTAGTAAAACTACAATAAAACATTAATCAATTAATGTGTCTCGCAATGACAAAGGATGGATACTGACGGATAGCAAGGTCAACCTAGTTTCCGTACTTGGTCCTTCATCCTTCTTCCCCTTCCCTTTTCCCCGGCGAGTGTTCTTCACCTTCACAGAAATATTCCGTAGGCCTTCTACCTCGGCTCGTGGACTCTTCCCGACGCCTCCGTCAATCGAGCCGTCTCGCTTCGAGCCATCATAACAAAGGCTTTGATTGGCCTCCCGATCGCATTGGTCTCATAATCGCCCATGGCATCGCCAAGCACGATTCCCGTGGTTAGCCCTTGCTTCGGTCCTCCTCAAGGTCGAGCCGCTGTGTGATCGCACCCAACACTCACTCTGTCTCCACAAGATAGCCATCTCAGGTCTCCCCTATACACTCTTCGTACTCGCCCGTATATCGTTGCCGATGTATCAAAGGCCCTCTCTTCGGTGAAAGAGAACCCCGGGCAGAAAGGACGTGTATTGCCACCACCGCGTGAGCAATAATAGCGTCGAAGGATCTTCCATCAACAAAGATCCCACCTCAAAGGTAGCAAAGATAACTCAAATCCGTCACTGGCACTCCGCTCCACTGCATCGTCGCAGTAACCAATGATGGAATGTAGAAAGACGTCCGAGATGCAGCCCGGCACTCGACAACCAATAGACCCTCTTGAGCGGTCCGACAAGTCTCAGAACTTCCAATGGGGAACCCACCATCGCAAGTGATGCGTGCGAGTCCGGCCATCTAGAGCTCCATCTCACTCGATCGCCCCCTATCACCAGAGGATGTCGAGAGAAAGACCAAGCGTCACAGACATTGGCAACTCGGGCATCATCTCAAGCCTCTCCCTTAATCACATGGTAAGCATAGCGAGACTCCCTCCCCACATGTATCGGCTCACCGGTCGCCATCCGACCTATGCCCAGAACGTCTCGCCCAAGACCAACGGCACGATGTCTCCCCGCTCCGCATCGCTTCTCACTGTGTCCAAGACATCGCGATGGCACACACCTGCAGATGTGAATGTGAACAGAGTAGCAATCACGCACAGAGCAAACGCGTTCCACGCAAAGACGCTCCTCCTCGGCTCCGCAAATCTATCGGGCAATTCCGAAATGCCAACATAATCGTATTCGCACGCATCCCGTATGCTTCTCCAAATAAGATACCAAGCAAAGACACTAGCTTCTCAACAGGCCATGCCACCAAAGATACGGAAGAACTAGTCATTCCGTCTCGTGTCCTCCTGCACGGCCCAAAAATCTTCAAATGTAGGAGTGATTTCGTTGTATGAAAAGTTGTACACGTTCCTCCGTACGTCCTGCAACCGAGACGCCGCTCTCAAAGATCCCAATCTCGGCATGAGCTCCTTCAAAGCCCAAACAGATTTCATCCCGTAACAACCTTCAAAAACCCTTGTTCTCGCCTCGTGTGGTTCCGTACCCACGATCGAAAGTTTTCCAAGTATCGCTCTTGCATCCGAGACGACAACTTAGGAAAGGGAGCCATGACGAAAGTGAAGAAAAGCCTTAAGAATTGGAAAGGAATTCAGCCAAAAGATTGAAACAAAGGCGTAGTCTTTACAAATTGCAAAGCCGAAACCGCAATTTAAAGGAATCTGAAATTCAATCCTAGTCCGGCCGGACTCTCCTTGCAGCTTGACCCGGCCAACTCTGCAGCCTATTGCTCCCAAATTGGAAGCAATTCCAAACAATCCCCTATTCACACCTTTATGAAACCAACGTGCCGCCCGGTTTCATTCAATCAATATCAATATCCCTTCCACCCCTAAGCTTCGTGTAACAGCAAGGGCTTAATTAAATATTAGTGCATATAGGCTTAAATTTTGACCCGTTCAATTTTTAACGCATGTTTCATGTTATTTATTTTTGATCAACCTACTTGCTTATTTGTCGAAAATAAAAGAAGGTAATCACTAAATGGAAGTGCGAAATACATGTGTTCCCGCCCACGGGCGCCTTCTTCGAATACAGCTCAAATCAAATTGTTCCGACAATACATGCATTTTGTCTAAGCAAAGCAAGAAAAAGGACTACTCCGAGTCCCGCTCGTCATCCGAGCACTCGACGTCTTGCTCCGCCGCCGCCGATCCGTCGCAAACAAGAAGTCGCCAAATTCCTCCAGGCGGGAATATGCAAAAGGCCTCCTCGGCGTATGCGAACTCGAGGACTCTCCCCTCTCGTGCCCCGAGTGCGAAGAAGAAGGAGCTCCAAACCCAGCCGTTTCGCTCGCGAACTGGTCAAATCCCTATGCAAAGTCCTCCCCACCGGACCGCGGGAGCAGGGCGAACCTCTCGGCCTAGACGGCCTCGGCTCACGGACATCCACGCTCCTCCGAGAACCGCACCGCATTGAACTCCACGAGTCTCCTAGCATAGGCGGCCCACTCCGTCCACCGGCCCTCATAGCGTCGTTGTACGGCCGGACACTGCGAACCAACCAGAAGGTCATCGAAGACGAACGAAAAGTACGAATGCAACATTTGCGAGAATACTACTATCAAAAGCGTAAAATCAAAAGAGTGCTCAACGAAGCATTGGGGTCGGCCCCGTATCGTGGTCTCGGCTCATCCGGAGTGGGATCACGATCTGCGCGTGAGCCATCCAGCCTCGTACGCCGCCTCGCGCGTGGGATCGAAGATCTCGAGGACCTCCTGTGGAACTCGCCCTCCCTACGCTGCACCCGCGGGCTCCTCGGCCTCATCCTCAAGAAAGTCTCATAGTCGGCCCCGCCATGACGTACTCGGTATATAGTACACGCCCTGTCTATACCCCTCCAGCTCCTCCAACGGCATCTCCCGATGATGCCGCATGTGCACAGGAGGATCCACTCCGCACCAATGGAAGGGACCCCCGCCTATGCGCCGACGAGTCACCCTCTCCCCTGCATACATCGCGTCGCTGTGAAGTCCCACCAGGAGCTTTCGCCGCCGTGTAGTCTCGCTAGCAATCTGAACGGCGACAGCATCGAACCTACCCCACCAGGTCAACTGGATCCTCTCGGAGAACTCTCGGCTCAGGGCCTGGGACACCTCCTCGTACGACAGTCGCGTACCCACTCTCGACGAGACCGGCTTCTTCGCCTTCTTCTGCCAAACCAGCAGGGCGGGGTACAAGGGTCGATACGCATCCTTAATGTCCCACTCCTGCGGACTGAACACCTCATAGCACCAGACCTGCCAAGCAAATGGAAAGTTATGTCAGCTACAAAGCAGATACATACGAGTACATAAAAAAGGCAAGGAAGAGAAAAAAGACATGAACTTACATCTAAGACAGGTGTGAAGCAGCTCAAGGAACTCTCCTCTCCCCACGAGAACCTGTCCAGGGAATGATAGAGCTCGGCCAGTCCGGCCTCTCCCCAAGCATACCCTCTCACGGCATCCAGATCCGTCAGCGACCCGAGCAAAGGGAAATGACAGGATGTGTCAGAAGTCGGGAACAAAGTTGCTGACAGAGCAAACCAAATGAACCCTTGAGCCAGGCGCTCCGCGGTCATCCTCAAAGATCCAGCCAAAAAATCTGCAATACCCGTCTGCAGATGCCTCTTCATCGGCCTGTACCGAATGCCCAAGCCCCTGGCATCAGTGATAGCAAAACCCAGCAGCTCAGACAACTGCTCCGGGGTATAACCGTCAACCCACACCAGCGTGTTGCCATATGTCGGCAACCCAGTGATAGCGGCAAAATCCGTGGGAGTCACCGTCGCCTCCCCCCATCTGAAATGGAAAGTGTGGGTCGTATCCCACCAGTACTCGCTCAAGGCGACATACATGGACCTGGCCCTCGGCGTCGTAGCGATCGCAGCTACCGCACTGATGAACCCATCCAATCCGGAGTCAACCACCAGCTGTCGTGGACTCCTCTCTCCCTCTCGAGCCACATTCGGGAGAATCTCCCACAATGCTCTCACTGCCTCAAAGGCTCCCCGACTCTTCTGATTGTCGACGTCAACCTTCCCTTTCCCCTGCAGGTGGACAAGACGAGAGCAACATCAACAGAGTGCATGAACGCATGTCCAAATGATGCAATGCAATGACAGTTCTCATTCATTTCTTACATATATTTCAAAAATCATTTCGAAAACTCCGTCGAATCCGGAACTTTCAAAACACTTCGAAAACTCCGTCGAATCCGGAACTTTCAAAACTTTCGAAAACTCCGTCGATCCGGAACTTTCAAAACATTCTCGAAAACTCCGTCGAATCCGGAACTTTCAAATTCGCGAACGTTACCTCAAAATTTATTTGGTTTCACTTCAACGCGCCGAGTCAATTTCGCCTAGTCTGCAGAGCACGTTAAATCCGCTGCTAGTTTCTAATGTCCTTCCCCATGACGACACATTAGTTCCGCACTTAAATTCCACGATTTTCCCCCGCATCCGAGCAATCCTGCAATTTGGGCGTGAGTTTTCTCACTGTACCTGCTCTCTTCTCGGGACATTCGGTTTAAATTAAAGTCTCTGACGTTGTCACGTTCAAAACGCCAATCATGGCCCCTGACATTCCAGAGTTTACCATTAAATTAATTTGGCCATGCAGCCGACGCTTCAAACGCCAATCTCCAGGACATCTCCAGTTTACAATCCGTCTCCCGCACGTTAAATTCTGATTTCATAACCCGCTCGTGACGCAATTATTTTGCTGACGCTGACGTTCAACGCTCAATCATGTCTCCTGGACATTTCACAGGCAATCCCGTCTCCGTCACGTTAAATTCGATTCCAGCTGGCGTTGACGTTCAACGCCCAATCATGTCCCCAGGACATTACAATTCCGTCTCCACGCGCAAATTCCTGATTGACGTTTGACGTTGGCAAACGCTCAATCATGTCTCCGGGACATTCCAGCTTATGATTCCGTCTCCGACGTTAAATTTTCTAATGGTTTTCACCATCATATATCCCCCTAAGAATCGCAATAAGCCCGAACCCCAAGGCACGAACGCCTCGCAACAATCCTTCTTCGGCCATCTTCGTGAAGCCCGAATATCTTTTTCACTGCGCTAGTGAACATTCATCTCCCCGCCGCCGCCGTAAGCCCGACTCGACTTCACGGCGGGCATCGCATAAGCTCCGCACAACAATCCCTCTTCGGCCATCAAGGTAAGCCCGAATGCTCATCCCTCACGGGATTCTAAAGTTAAGAAATGTCGATCCTTCCGAAGTTGTTAATAACGCCGCTTAACACAACCGTTCTCATCATTGCCGCTCTATCCCCTGCCAGGATAAACTCGGCAGCAAGAATAAGCCCAAGACCCAAGGCACGAACGCCTTCATATCAGATAAATGTATCCTCGCAGCCTCCGGTTTGAGGCGCCACACGCCTCGCGCACGGCTAACTCCGGTTTGAGGCGCCACACGCCTCTTCGCATCATCAACTCCGGCTTTGAGGTGCCACACGCCTCGTCGGCACGCAGCCTCCGATTGAGGCGCCACACGCCTCGAAGGTTACGTAAGTCCTGTGTTCACGCCTCCGAACAGCCTCGCCTGGTCAAGGTCCCCACGCGCGGCCCTTGCACCTCGAACTACGATCGGCTTGATTCCCTCGGGATACGTAGGAATCCTTTCGCTTAAGGGTCCACCACTGACCGCCCGGTCTTTCAAAGTAAGGCATCCCGATTTGGATCCTTATCTTTTTCAACGACCCCACCTCCTTCGGAGGAGACGTCGGGCCGAGGGGCTAACTGTAAGTACCCAAATCCGAATCGTCAAAACTCACGTCGAAAGTTAACCGAAATCCGTTAACCGGCCCGCTCCAGGTTAACCTAACTCGTTAAACTCCCGTTGCCATGCCAACGAGACGTCCGGGATCGCCGTGCATCCCAACGTCTAAGCGTACTTAACACGTGTCATCTCACGTAAAAGTATGGCTTTCCCCGAAAACGCACTTTTCGGCACTTTCCGGGGCATTTCTGACATTTTCCGGATTGTTATTTTAAAAACTGACAAAACCGGACCGGGAAAGAACTCCCACGCATTTGGTGAGTCATGGGACACGTGGCGGCCATGCCACAGCCCCACACATCACCTTTCAATCGAAATCAAAGGGAAAAGACTAAAATACCCCTGGTATACGATCGAAGTCCCACGGACTCCTGTGCAGACATTTTCTCGAAATTGCCAAGAAGCCCTCAAAATTCCAAAATACCAAAAAATCCCCTGGAAAAACAGATCTACATGTCCCACGGACTCCTACCGCATTTTTCACCTATAAATAGGAGGGTCACAAAGCCATTTGATAACAACAAATTACCCCAAAATCACCACAGCCCCACGGCACAAACCGCCACCCTCCCGAGCTCCCATTTTGCCTCGATTCGCGTGAAACCTCCGTATTTCGATCAAATACGTCCCTCACCACTACGAAACACCGTTTCAAACCTCTTTCTGTGTCCCGTACACACCTTCCGAGTCAAAGGAGTCGACCCTAGCCATAAGTATAACTCCCTCTCTCTAATCTCTCGTTTCGTCTCGGTTTACGCGCCAGTCGCTACAACCATTTCGAACACCGTTACTGAAATGTAGACGCCTCCGTCTAACGGGGTCTGATACGTTTTAGCCCCTCGATCCTCTTCTCTTTCCGTAAGAGAAGTAATCACAGGTTAAAACGGCGTTCCGACCCCGTTTCGTTTACTTTTTCTGTCATTTACCATTCCGGATCGATCGATCCGTTGATCGTCATTTACTTTCTGTCATTTACAATTCCGAGCCGTTTTGGCTCGTTGATTGTCATTTACAACTCCGAGCCGTTTGGCTCGTCGATCGTCATTTACGATTCCGGATCGTTTGATTCCGTTGATACTGCTTTAATGACTGTCATTTACGAAGTCCGACCCGTTTGGATCGTGATAGTATTTACTTTTCAAAGTCCGAGTCGCAACCCGATTCGTTGATTGCATATCATTTAAAACGTATTTTTCCTGTAAAAATCGTTAACAATGTAATGCCCGGTAAAAAACCGGAGTTCGTCCTTCGAACTCTCTTTCAAAACGCGTGAAATGACGTTTGGCATCCGAATGCTCATCTTTCAAACTAAAAGCCGTTATTTGCCATTCAAAATCATTTAATACGTTTTTTCCCGTAAAAATCGTTAACAATGAATCGCCCGGTTCAAAACCAAAAGTTCGTCATTTGAACTCCTTTTCAAAAAGCTCAAAATCGACGTTTGCCACGCAAACGCTCATTTCAAACTCAAATCGACGTTTGCCACGCAAACGCTCATTTCTGTCTCAACGTTTGCCACGCAAACGCTCATTTCAAACTCAAAATCGACGTTTGTCACGCAAACGCTCATTTCAAACTCAAAACCGACGTTTGCCACGCAAACGCTCATTTCCGTCTCAAAATCGACGTTTGTCATTCAAACGATCGCTTTTTCAAAAGTCACCTAATCAACGTTTGACATTCAAACCAAGATTAAGCTTGTCATTCAAGCCCCCTTTTCAAAACACACACACACACACACACACACGATTTCGAGAAAGGTAGAAAGACTCGTCATACGAGGTGTTTCGGGTGATCTCAATATACTCTTCCCGAAACGTAACGTGACCTCCGAATCTAACAATCTCTGGTACTAAAAAGCTTTTTACACGTTTTTGCTACCAATAAAAATGACCCCCGTTTTCAAAGCCTTTTCCTAAGTTTTTGCTACCAATAAAAGCGACACCATTTTCACAAAAGCCGTTTCTCAACGTTTGGGCTCAAAATACAAAAACCGCGTGGCGACTCCTCATTTTTTCCTTCCCATGAAGCGAGGTCTCAGACACCAACCCTCCGCGAAAGACAACCGCGTTTCGCGCCGCCCGCGAAATCCCGGGTAATTTCAACTGGCACTTTGTTAAACCTGCATCGTCACTTTTTTACACTCGGCACTTTGTTACACACGCACCGGCACTTTGTGTCACATGCGATGTTAAACTGGCAAGATCGACACAAACGAAAAAAAAATAAAACACATTTTTCCTAAGTGCCAGAAAAAATGCGTTTTTTTTTTTTTAAGACCAACTCATATTTTTATATATTTTTTCCCATAATAATAAGGGGCCATTATTTCGGTCACTAACCCAACTATTCTACGCGCCTAGAAATTAAAAACAAGTGAGCCTATCATCTTACCTCTCGTTCTTGAACAAAAATATTACTCCCTCCGCTCCGCTTTAAGGTTTTGAGTTTAACTTTGCACGAAAATTAAGGAGGAAATATTATATTGAAAGTATTGTGAGTGTGAAAATAAAATAGGAGAGAGAATGAGTGGAGAGAATAGTAAATTATAATGGTGTTGTGAGTATTAAAATAATGTAGGAGAGAGAATGAGTGGAGAGAATAGTGATAAAATACTTGTCATTTATGGAAAAAAGTAAAGTAAGAACCTTAATTTGAAACAGACTAAAAAGAAAAGTAAAAACCTTAAATCGGGACATTGGGAACATAAATAAATTGATTTTTTTTCCTCAACTTTCTTATATTTTATGCCTATATTTAAACTTTTAGGTTGTGAGAAATGACTGCGTTTGTCCCCCTCCACATTTCCTCCTTCTCTCTCCATCTCCCCATCCTTCCCTTTCTCTGTACTCAAATCCCCCTTTGTGTCCTTTGTTTTCTATAATCTCTATTCAAATCTAGGGTTCAACTTCCATAGCTTTCCTTTTTCTATAATTTCCACTTCTCCAAATAAACAAACCCATAAATCAAATTTAAAAATCTTTTTTTCCTTCCATTTTTTATATTTTCCTTTGTTTTCTGTTGTTTGGGTGCTGTGTGTTCTTTTCATGTTGTTGCTGTTGTTGTTCCAATGGCTGGATTAGATTTAAGTACGACTTCCCACTTCGCTCCTCATCATCAACTTTTGCGAAACTCTGACCTTCACCAAGTTGATGGTCACAGTCATTTTCTTAGTGGTCATCACCAGCATGATGGAGATGGTCACGATGATGATGACCACCATCACCAGGGTTTGGAATTAGTCGGAGCTAATTCCGGCGGCTCTGGTGATATTGTAGGCCGGCGGCCAAGAGGCCGGCCAGCCGGATCTAAGAACAAGCCCAAGCCACCTGTGATTATCACAAGAGAAAGTGCTAACACGTTGAGAGCTCATATTCTGGAGGTTGGAAACGGATGTGATGTATTCCATTCGGTTGCCACCTACGCAAGACGGCGACAGCGTGGGATCTGCATATTGAGCGGTAGTGGAACCGTCACTAATGTAACTCTCCGGCAACCAGCTGCAGCCGGAGCTGTGGTGACACTTCATGGAAGGTTCGAGATCTTATCTTTATCGGGTTCTTTTCTGCCACCACCTGCCCCACCCGGGGCCACCAGTTTGACCATATTTCTTGCTGGCGGACAAGGTCAGGTAGTGGGTGGGAGTGTGGTTGGGGAGTTGACTGCTGCCGGACCTGTTATTGTAATTGCAGCTTCGTTTACTAATGTTGCTTATGAAAGATTGCCTCTTGAGGAGGAGGAGGAAGGGTTGCAGAATCAGATTCAGTCTCCGATGTCTCAGGGAGGAGCTGCGGCGGCAAGTGGTGGAGCTGGCGGCGGAATTAGTAGTAATAACCTATTTCCCGACCCATCTTCCGGGCTTCCGTTCTTCAATTCGCCACACAATATGTCTAATATTCAGTTGCCGGTTGATGGATGGGCTGGAAATTCCGGTGGACGACCTAGTCCGTTCTAAGGCGGGTCGAAAATGGTGAACTAGCTATATGGATTGTGTTAACGGGTCAGTACCCTTTATCTGGATTGAGTTCATTAGATTACTCTTCTTTGAATCATAAAAGTTTGATCATCTTCCTTCTCCTAGAACTTCTTCTTCCTTTTCTTTTCTTTCTTGTTAAATTTGGGGTTTTTGTAACTTTTCTTTTTCTTGGTTCAATGGAAATAGTGATCTTATGGTGTTTCTCTTATCTCTCTCTCTCTCTCTCTCTCTATCATACACACTCATTTGGTATGTTAAAATGGTCATTTTTTGATAGTTCAAATGGTATGGAAAGAAATCTTGATCATTTATCAGAAGACTTGTAAGTTGAAGGGATTTGGGGCGGATGAGTGCACCCCGGATCTAAAGTAGTTTTACACATGATGAAAGTAAATCCGAATAAATTTTGGTGGGGGTTTGGGGGTATGGGGTTATGGGTTTTTGGTTTGCTTGCATTGTTTTCAGGAAACAATAAATATAGTAACAGAAATATAAAAATATGTAAGAGAAGCAAGGCTAAGGTTGTGTCTTACTGTGGGGATTCTTCTTGCTGCTGGCCTTCTTTCTTTCTTGATTTCATTGCATTCTATTTTAGGAGTGGATCTCTAAGTACTTGATTTCAAATGAAAATTACTGTCTGTGAGTTCTTTTAAGAAAGAAATACATGCCCAAAATTCAATAAAAATGTTTATTTCTTTGATTATTTTTCATATATTATATCTCTCCATCTGCATATATTTAAGAGAAATAAGTTGTTCCTTTTTCTTGAACTACTTCTTCGGGAATTTTGGTACTAAATAACATGGCTTCTTCATCTATGACTTTCTTGAAAATGGCATGTTTAGCTGAAACCCATCCCAACATGTCTATGCTACTCTCTCTCTCTCTCTCTCTCCCACTCTCTCAATACTGCATTTGTTCCATAATAAATGTTACTTCTTTCCCATATATATAACTATAATTGGTGAGCTGGTTCGTTCTACCTCATCTATATATCTTTCGATTAATTTAGAAAATCAGGTTGTTCATTTAGGCCAGTTTGCGCTAAACTTCTCCCTCGCGCAACTTGTTATGTGTAGATGTGTATTGTGTTCAGTTGAAAAAAATAGATCTAGTTTCGGGTTCTCCTAACATATTTATTGTTGCACATGCAATGAAAATGGTTTTTTCATCATATGCTAACATGGTTTTTTATGAATTTCCTAAGTATATTTGTTTTATCTGTTGGCAATTAGCCTACAATGAGCCAACTTGCTAGTAGTATAAGAGTTCATATTCCTAACTGTGTCCGTTCTTAATTTATTTTCTTCTTCCCAATAAGATTCGCTTATCTCATTTCTTGAACTATATTAATCTTAGCCATGTGCATAGCTTGTTAAAAAACACTGATAATATAGTTTTAGTCTCTTTGTTTACTTCCAAGTATATTTTTATAACTAGTTTACTACACCAAGTTATCACTTTCTTCGTTCAAACATGCGTATGTGCTCATTTCTATTCTGGTCATTCGAAGAAAAAAAATCGACACATATTTTTGGTCGGGGTGGGGGTGTAGAGTTACACTTACACAAACCTTGCACTTTTAATCGGTTTTTTTTTTTTTAATTATTCTTATAATGAAAATAGGTGTTTAGGGTTGGTGCATTAAGGCATCAAATTGTTCACCTCCTGCATTAATTTTCTTTCAAAAAAATCATCTCTTCTTTGTTTATCATCATAGGGATTTTGGCTTACTCTCTAGAATTAACGGCGACTATATATGTTCTTCAGATTATTTGATAGGGTAGTTCTATAAATATACTGCGTATTCCCTTAAGATTGTGTCAACCCTTGTTTTTACGTGTGATTTTATGACTCTAAACAATCTTAATTGTTGTTGTTTTTTTTACGTTGTTCCACACCAAAAGGCGAGAAGAGGGATCGAACCCTAGCGCTCACTAATGGTGGGGCTTGGCTTTACGGCCACTCCTTTGGGGACATAATCTTAATTGTTGATTATTACTTGACCTGGACTTTAGAAAACCTAATTCCTGTTATTATTAAAAATGGATCATCTTTTTTATATTCTACTCTCTCAGACATCTTGTTATCACATCCTTCTTTACCATCAGCATATTCAATATTTGATGGATTTTATTTTTATATACATGATTTTATTTAATGAGCATTTTGGCCTTAACTTTATTCTCCACTTGAATTAGCATCATGCTGAAGTTCTAAGATTTTAAGGAATACCCATTTTTTTGCACCCTAATTAGTTGAGATCATTTCTGCACTTCTAATATAAACAAAGTCCAAAGTTTACGCTAGATTCTTAACGAAGATGCCATGTCCGTTATCATTTCTTGTGAAAGTGAATTGTTCAAGTCATGCCTAGCTTAAGGGCTGTGCTATCAATCTAGTGGTGGGGAGCTTGTGAGTATATGAAAATCGAATAAACATTATTCGAAAGCATAAAGGGATTAGTCTTTTATTTCATTAGTTGCCCATCTTGATGTGTATTTTGATTAATTAATAAACATGTACAACTTTGCTTTTAATTAAATTCAGAAGGAATCAATAAAAAATGTGTTGGAATCCATGACTTTTAAGCTGGATATAAAATTAAAGCAATGTTTGAGCATTTTTATAAGTTAATTAAAGTGCCATACCAAACTCAGCTGGCAATCTTTCTAATAAAGATTGGAATTTTCAGCTCAAGAAGTTCTTCAGACCTATTTTTATAGAGTTTTGGCTATGTTAATCTATTTGCATTGCTAGCAAAAGATGTTCTCTCTCTCTCTCTCTCTCTCTCTCTCTCTCTCTCTCTCTCGGATAACAACAGCGAAGAGGTACTCCATGTCCAAGATCTTTACAGGGTAGTTAGAATATAACGATCTTGATTAACCAACTAACATTAAAGAACTCAAAATAAGATAAGTTATTAATAATTAGTCAATGACATTTTTTATCAATACTAAATGACTTTGTGTCTTTATCTAGTGGTATGTTCGTATGCGCGTTACAATATCATTTACAGATGTCTGAAAGGAAACCTGTGTTATCGACAATTAGGTAAGTTAGCTAGTATGAAAGCGAGGACAATTGTTTTAACGTTCGTTAATCTTCATTGACTCGTTAAAGATATATTTTGATTCTTCAACTCTCAGCAAAATTCAGCAAAGTGATGCTAATCAATTTGACCTTTGTATATCTTAATCCCGCACTTTGATCTGATCAATTCAAATTTTTTAAAAAAAAAAAAAAAAAAAAAAAAACTAGATGAAACGACCAAACAAGATAGATACTAGACTCGGAATTAGAATATGTATTAGATGGAAAATATTATGTGATTATGTGTTCTTCTTGTAGGGATGATTATTCACTTGGACTAGCTATAGCCATCCGAAAATGTGAGAAAAACTTCTTAAGTGTTCTTCTTGTAGGGATGATTTATTCACTTAGGATAGGCTAGCATACAAGGTTGAAGCTTTATTTGCTGAAATAAAAAAAAAAGTGTTTTTATTGATTAATTACCTAGTTTATGGGGGGGGGGGGAATCATTGATACTTCCCAAAAAAAAAAATGTCGCGTTTCTATTTAAGTAAATAGACTTAGTTCAGTTTTACCAATATTGTACAAGTAATATACAAATAAGTAAAACGCATTCATTCAAAATGCGACAAGTCAAATCTAATTTTATTTTGGGAGGGAGGGCCTAGAATCTTCAACATATATATAAGGATTTAGTCATGAAATGTTATGCTTCTTCTTCTTCTCCTTAATTGTGGAAGGAGAGAGAGAGAGAGAGAGAGAGAGAGAGAGAGAGAGAGAGAGAGAGAGAGAGAGAGAGAGAGAGAGAGAGAGAGAGAGAGAGAGAGAGAGAGAGAGTTGAATATAAGATTTTTGTTCCTTTTTATGTTTTAGAACATAATAATGTCATTTCATTCAACTTCAAGTTTCCATGATCTAAAACAAATATATTTTTTGGTACTACACTCTATAGTCTAAGTCAAACTTGAAGATATGGAAAGAAGAAGAAGAACATCTACACTAAATTATAGTAAATAAATTAGGACAAATCACCTAAATCGTCCTTTTACAAATTGTATTATCTATGAGAACATGACCATGTACCCAAAATTTAAATAAAAATACATTCTTGAAATCAAATTAAATTTAATCCGTTCGGTTCTTATGTTCAGTAAATCCAATTTCGTTTACGTGTTAATTCAATTTCAATAAATCCAATTTGCAAGGATAAAAAGATAAAATGGGTACATAAAAAAAAAAAAAGTGCAGATCGACTTTGGGTAAATCCAATTTTCCTTTACGTTAATTCATATACATGAAAAAAGTGACCACTTAAACAAACATATACACCATTTTTTTACTCCTAGCTCGGAGATATATATTGGTTAAATAATAACAATTTTTAAAATTACATAAATTTATTTAAACTTTTATAAAATTATGATTAAATATCGATTGAATTGACCATGATAAAAGTCAAAAAAAAGTGTAGCAAACTTTTTGGTACAGATAGATATAGGAGATGGATATGATGAAGTAGTTTTGGCTACTAAAATACTTGCTGGGGCAGATGCCAACATATTGGGCCTATATTTTCGTTTTGCTATAGCATATAATTGGGCCTTCTTTTTGGATCTATAAAATTTGGGCCTTCAAATAAAAGAATATACTCCCTCCGTCCCAACATAAGCTTTCACCTTTTAGCTTTGCACGTAAATTAAGAAAATGGGTGGAAAGAAAAAATGTTGTGAGTGTAATTTGAAAATAGGAGAGAGAATGAGTGGAGGAATAGTAAATTATAATGGTGTTGTGAGTATTAAAATAATGTAGGAGAGAGAATGAGTGGAGGAAATAGTAAAGATTCTTTGTCAAAAAAGAAAAGTGGAAGCTTTTAACGGGACACCCAAAATGGCAAAATGGGAAGCTTCTACTGGGACGGAGGGAGTATGAAGCTTATATTATGCATTGATATGATAGAGTTGTATTGAAGGAATGGGTTCAGTCGCATCCTTAATGCTATATAAAGTTTTCAATTTATACTTGGAGAGTTGGAGTAATATGTCTAACTTGTCTTTTTTTGTGCCTTTACGGTCCTTAGGAAATCGTGGTATAAAGCCCATTTTCCTATATTGATTGGTACCCTCAAATAGCTTTCGAGATACCCGTCTTTAAACTAATTAGTTTATATGAAACGTTATCCCAAAGATCAGATGAAAATTGGTTCTCGAGTGTGAAGGCAAAAAGGAGCTTGCCAAATGGAGATTGGTCCTCGAGTGTAAATGCAGAAGAAAGCTTAACTGCAAAATTCACCCATCGAGTATGGACGAAAATCTCTATTAGTTGAATACGTGACCTATTTATACCTTATACCTTATACTTCGTGAGTTTATTTTAAATCATATAAATTCTTATTTTGGTCGTTTCATTTGAAATTAGACAAGTTCAAAATAAAATGTGCTTTTTAATTTTTAATTAATAAAACTCACTTATTATACTTTCAATAATTACCCCTCAAATAACCCCGACTCCATTTTATTTAAAAAAAATTTCTTAATTTTCATGTCATTTTACTTTATCTAATTTGGGAGGGAGGGTGAATATGGTTTGATGTGTCAATAGTTTGAATGATTGCTCAAGCCTCAAGGTTATTTAACTTTAAAATTAATATAAAGTGGTTTAACTCATCCATCCATGGTTATATATTTTGTTTACACCAACCATTCCATAATAAGTGTATCTTTTTAGTGTATAATTTTGAATTATTTGTAAGGACAAAGAAAATATATGTTTGAACAAACATGCATGTGTAGAATTTTTTCTCAAATAATACATTTTTAAAATTTTATTTACCAAAGTGACTTACTGTTCAAACTTTTTTCCAAAATGTTCCACTTTTTGAAACTCGCTACACCGTGTAACGAGTTTATAATTTTTCCAATTAAAATCGCTACACGGTGTAGCGATTTTAAATTTGCTAAATTATATTTTAATATTTATGCTTAATAAAAAAAAACTAAATTTGAAATCGCTACATGGTGTAGCAATTTCAAATTAACACAAAAGGTCAACCAAACAAAGTCCACCAAACCAAAGTAAAGTAAAGTTTGTACGTACGTACTTCCTCCTCCTTTAAATTACAAAATAATAATATAAAAATTATGTATTAATAAAGAAAATTAAATAGAAATATTATTTTTTCCATCTCAAATAAATATTTTAAAAAATGTACTTCTATAAAAAAAATAGTTTTCATTTCAAAAATAAATATTACTTTCGACTCAAAATGAATAACCAAAAAATCAGTGTTCTAAAAGACCCTGCCTAAGGGCGCCTAGGCCCCCCGCCTAGGCGCTAGGCCCCTCTCCAACGCCTAGTTCTAAGCCCGGCCTAGGTCCCGACTAATCCCGACTAGTCCCCGCCTAGGCGCTAGGCCCGGCTTCGCCGCCTAGCATCCGCCTAGCGCTTTTTAGAACCTTGCAAAAAATAATACTACATTTTTTATCCCAAAAAAATGAGCATTACTTCCTTCATCCAATGAATATTTTAAAAATTAATACTACTTCATTCGCCTCTAAAATTAATGTTTGTAATGTTAGTGTCTTCGTCTCAAAATATGATATTAATTTTTAAGGCAAATGAAGAGTATTATTTTTTTTTAAATATTCATTGAGACGAAGGAAGTAATGCTCATTTATTTGGACAAAAAATGTAGTATTATTTTTTTGTTATTCATTTTAAGTCGAAAGTAATATTTATTTTTGAAATGAAAAATATTTTTTTATAGAAGTACATTTTTTAAAATATTTATTTGAGATGGAAAAAATAATATTTCTATTTAGTTTTTTTTTATTAATACATAATTTTTATATTATTATTTTATAATTTAAAGTGGGAGGAAGCACGTACGTAAAAACTAAACTTTACGTTTGGTGGACTTTGTTTGGTTGACCTATGGCGTTAATTTTAAATCGCTACGGGTGGACTTTGTTTGGTTGACCTTTTGTGTTAATTTGAAATCGCTACAACCATGTAGCGATTTCAAATTTAATTTTTTTATTATTATTATTTTAAAGCATAAATATTAAAATAAAATTTAGCAAATTTAAAATTGCTATACCGTGTAGCGATTTTAATTGAAAAAATTATAAACTCGCTACACGGTGAAGCGAGTTTGATAAAGTGGGACATTTTTGAAAAAAAAAATTGAACAGTAAGTCACTTTGGTAAATAAAATTTTAAAAATGTATTATTTTAGAAAAGATTATGTATGTGTAACTAATTATGTTTTTTTGTAAATGGTTATTGATTATGTATACCAATGATATTTAAATATTTTTTTCATTTTTTTTCTTAAATGAAGAGTGTTTTTAAAACGAAAATGGTTATTGATTATGTTTAAAAATATGTAATATTATTAAATTAATGTGATGATATATTTTTGTTGAAAATTTTGTTTTCAAAATTATATTCTCTTAAATTCTTCTTCGTTTTTATTAAAACCTTTTTCCCTTTTCTTCATTAATTTCTTCGAACTAAGTGATTTTTTTAGGTAATAGTAAAAAAAATAGTCTTGAAATCTTATTTAGCCACTTTTTTTATACAAATTTTGAGTTTATTGTTGATATTTTTTTTGTTCATTAAAATTCCAAAAATAATAAAATAAAAAACTGAGATTTTAGTGTTTTATTGAACCATTTTCTTAGAGAGTGATATATAGTTAAGTTTCAATGAGTGTTATTTAGATGAACATTCATAAATTAAAAAAAAATGGTAAATACAAAGTATAAGAAAGGATTTTCAAAAATTGGAATAATTAATTTGCATTGAATTTTAAATTGATTTTTTTTTGGGTTATAAATTGTATATTTATTGCTAAAACAATAAATATGGTGCCATAACTATTTCAAAATAGTTTTCTAAAAAAATCTATTTTATATGGATTTTTCTAAATAAAAACTACAAGATAATTTTAAAAAAGAAAAATATTATATAGTATTGGTTAGAAAATACGAAGTATGACTTTATAATATTATATCAAAAAAAAATTAAGATGCAAATTAATGAAAAAAATAGAGTTGTTGATAATATTAATTAATTAGAAATGAGATAATTATTTTTATTTAATGATAGTCATGCAAATCAAATGAGATAGTTCTATTAACTATATGATTTAGTTCATGTTATTTATCAAAGTTTTTTTGATCGTGCGTTTAACGCACGGGTGTTAAACTACTTTATTTCTAATGTGGGATAATAATGTGGCTATTGAAAATTCTACGAAAAATACGATTTGCCCAATGGGCGAAATGGATATAACAAATACATAAAAATGTTTAGTATTATGGGGATAAAATGACATTATTAATATATGTATCCCAAGATATTATGATAAATATTGCGGCAAAAATTGTCAAATGGGCTGCAATGGGCTTTAGGGCAGCCCACATGGGCAAATGGCAGATGGGATTTAGTGCAAAAGCCCCTCCTCACTCTAAATATAAAGGAAGTGTCTCATTTTAAAAAAAAAATGTTAGATTCAGGTTGACACTCTCTTTCTCTTCCTCCAAAAACCCCAAAATCTCTCTCTAAACGTTCAATACTTACACACTCAAAGGATCGATTGATGATTATCACACCGGAAGATTTTGGGGAGAAAGACCCCCCATCCATATCGGTGCCATGTTTTGTAAATTGCAAACGCAGATTTAACGTCGTGAACAATAATATTTTCATATAGATTGGGAATACTCGTTAAGTGAATTTTTTGTAGTATCAGATAAGTCTTTCGACAAAATGTTTCACGACACATTACATATTAATAAATTTTTTTTTTTTTGATTACCCAGGTTCCCAGCTTCGCCGGTTAATCCTGGACCATCAGGTACCGGCCCCTCAGTATGCTGGCGGAGGTAAATCGCGGGATGTGTCCTATGCAGCCAGGGTGGCAGCACCCCTTATACTCCAGAGCCCCAAGGGAGCCCTCCTACAAGGCAATTACTTGGCTGCTCCACATCACCAAGAAACTGCCAAGATTTGAACTCCCCACACTGAGAGTACAAGCCCAGCAATGCTGCTTCCTTAACTGCACGGATGTGCCCCGGGGGACTCCAAGGCTCCTGAAATCCAAGGAAATAATTAAACCACAAGATTTCCTTTGGGGGGAATCGAACTGGTGATCTTCCCTACGGAAAGTCACCCAAGATACCATTAGGCCAGGAGATCATTGATACATATTAATAAACTTTGATTTGATAGAAAGGGGCTATTGCCACTACGTTATTTACTCGTCAACTACAATTTTTTGTAATTGACTCAAATAATCTTTGCTATTTTAAGGATGTATGAAATATTTTAGGAAGATATTATATACACAATTTTCTTTCAAAACACTTCCTTATATAATAATGAATTAATTTTTAAGAATAAAGGAATCTCTTTAGTTTTCTATTATAAAACTGTAGAAATAATTTAATTACATGCAGCCTATCTTTTATTTATTCTTATATAAAATAAAAATTAAAAAAACTAACGTAATGTACTAATATTCAAAAAAAAAAATATTATTTAATATTTTTCAAAAAATATTAATGAATTCATCACTCTGTTTATTACTTTAAAATAATAAATACCTAATAAATATTGCAAAATTGAAATTATAAAAGTATTTTATTTCATTCATACATAATAGAAATATAATTAATAAATATAATTAATAAAGTTTTGCAAATATTCTTAATCACTCTTTTCAGAGTTTTTTCATCTCGTTATTTACTCTTCTCTTTATTTAATTGAGACCAAGTAAAAGAAAAAAATTATAGGTAAAATACAAATAAAATTAGGTAGATAAAGATATCTAATTTCTTACTTATAAATTCACAAATTGAAAAATAATTAAATTAAATTATGTTGGCAACCAAAATAATTAAAGAAAATAAAATCTTACAAAATACGTTTAACTATTAATAATGATAATTAATGGATGTAGTGGATAAGCAAATTTTGTAATATATGTAATTTTTATAAGGGAAATTGTGTCAAGTTAATAATAAATTTACTAAAAATATAAGGCCAACGGACCCTAGAGCCCCTCTAGGAAGATTCAATCTCATTTTAAGAAATGACCTTTTACTAATTTCTCACACACCCCTCGCTGTTAAAAGATGAAAATACCCTTATTATTTTGTAAGTATGATGCGTCATTCGGCAGGAACTGAACCCAATTCCAAAACTGAAAACTACATTTTGGTCTCTGGAGTTTTTAAAATTATATATTAGCCACTTGACTGTCTGACATTTCAGATCAGTCATTGGACTCAAAATAGTTTTAGTCTGGTCACTTCAGTCTCAAAAATTACAAATAAATCACTGAATTTTTCAGATTATCACAACAGTCTTTAGCCTTTCCAAAAATACTTCCATTTTTTTTCACATTATAAGACTACTTTGTCTCTAATAATTGACTTATAGACAAATTTTTCAACCAAAAAATCAAAAATTTCAATAATAACAACGAATTGCTCTCATAATTTACACATTTACAACTCTTATAAGTTAATTATAAGACTACTTTGTTTCTAATAATTGACTTATAAGACAAATTTTTCAACCAAAAAAATTAAAAATTTCAATAATAACACGAATTGCTCTCATAATTTACACATTTACAACTCTTATAAGTTAATTATAAGACTACTTTTTCTCTTATAATTGACTTATATGACAAAATTTTCAACCAAAAATTCAATAATAATAACGAATTGCTCTCATAATTTGCACATTTACAACTCTTATAAGTTAATTATAAGACTACTTTGTCTATTATAATTAACTTATAAGACAATTTCTTCAACAAAAAAAAAAATCAAAAATTTCAATAATAACAATGAATTGCTCTTATAATCTAAACATTTACAACACTTATAAGTTAATTATAAGACTACTTTGTCTCTTATAATTAACTTATAAGACAAATTTTTCAACCAAAAAATCAAAAATTTCAATAATAACAACGAATTGCTCTCATAATTTACACATTTACAACTATTATAAGTTAATTATAAGACTACTTTGTTTCTTATATTTAACTTATAAGATAATTTTTTCAACCAAAAGAATCAAAAATTTCAATAATAACAATGAATTGCTCTCATAATTTAAACATTTACAACTTTTATAAGTTAATTATAAGTGTACTTTGTCTCTTATAATTAACTTATAAGACAATTTTTTCAACCAAAAAAATTAAAATTTTCAATAATAACAACGAATTGCTCTCATAATTTATACATTTACAACTATTATAACTCTTATAAGTTAATTATAAGACTACTTTATCTCTTATAAGTCAAATTTTTCATCAAAAAAAATCAAAAATTTCAATAATAACAACGAATTGCTCTCATAAATTACACATTTACAACTCTTATAAGTTAATTATAAGACTGCTTTGTTTCTTATAATTAACTTATAAGACAATATTTTAAACCAAAAAAATCAAAAATTTTAATAATAACAATGAATTGCTCTCATAATTTACACATTTACAACTCTTATAAGTTAATTATAACACTACTTTGTCTCTTATAATTAACTTATAAAACAATTTTTTAAACCAAAAAAAATTAAAATTTTCAATAATAACAACGAATTGCTCTCATAATTTATACATTTACAACTCTTATAAGTTAATTATAAGACTACTTTGTCTCTTATAATTAATTTATAAGACAAATTTTTCAACCAAAAAAATAAAAAAAATCAATAATAACGCTAAATTTCTCTCATAATTTACACATTTACAACTCATATAAGTTAATTATAAGACTACTTTGTCTCTTATAATTAACTTATAAGTCAAATTTTTCAATCAAAAAATCAAAAATTTCAATAATAACAACGAATTGCTCTCATAATTTATACATTTACAACTCTTATAAGTGAATTATAAGAATACTTTGTTTCTAATAATTGACTTATAAGACAAATTTTTCAATCGAAAAAAATCAAAAATTTCAATAATAACACGAATTGCTCTCATAATTTACACAGTTACAACTCTTATAAGTTAATTATAAGACTATTTTGTCTCTTATAATTGACTTATAAGACAATTTTCAACCAAAAAATTCAATAATAATAACGAATTGCTCTCATAATTTACACATTTACAACTCTTATAAGTTAATTATAAGACTACTTTGTCTCTTATAATTAACTTATAAGACAATTTCTTCAATCAAAAAAATCAAAAATTTCAATAATAACAACGAATTGCTCTCATAATCTAAACATTTACAACACTTATAAGTTAATTATAAGACTACTTTGTCTCTTATAATTAACTTATAAGGCAAATTTTTCAACCGAAAAATCAAAAATTTCAATAATTACAACGAATTGCTCTCATAATTTACACATTTACAACTCTTATAAGTTAATTATAAGACTACTTTGTTTCTTATAATTAACTTATAAGACAATTTTTTCAACCAAAAAAATCAAAATTTTCAATAATAACAACGAATTGCTCTCATAATTTATACATTTACAACTCTTTTAAGTTAATTATAAAACTATTTTGTCTCTTATAATTGACTTATAAGACAAAATTTTCAACCAAAAAATTCAATAATAATAACGAATTGCTCTCATAATTTACACATTTACAACTCTTATATGTTAATTATAAGACTACTTTGTCCCTTATAATTAACTTATAAGACAAATTTTTCAATCAAAAAAATCAAAAATTTCAATAATAACAATGAATTACTCTCATAATTTACGCATTTACAACTCTTATAAGTTAATTATAAGACTACTTTGTCTCTTATAATTAACTTATAAGATAATTTTTTCAACCAAAAAAATTAAAAATTTCAATAATAACAACGAATTGCTCTCACAATTTACATATGTACAACTCTTATATGTTAATTATACGACTAAATGCCAGTGTTGTGTTGTGTCCAAGTTTTACTTGAAGAAGCATCTTGGCATCACAAGTTATAGTTCGAAGGACATTCATTTGGAGATTTGATTTGGGGTTGGCCATCACTATTCAAGATGTATTAGACTATTCATGTATAGATATTAATTGCAAACATTATATTTTGGATGAGCCTCTGACATTGTGGAGGGCGGTCTTCTTGAAATTTATTAATGCAATTATGTGATGTTTGCTTAAAAAAAAAAAAAAATTTAAAGTGAATAGCAAAACAATCATGAATTTTTAATATACTAAAATTCAACATTTTCAAAAGACTCTTAAATGCAAAATGATCAATTTTGGGACGGAGGGAGTGCAATGTTATCAAACTCAGCACATAAAAGAAAATATAACCAAAAAAAATGATCAGTGCATTCTATCCTGATTTTGTTGTGTTGCATAAATACACAACTGATTAGTTGGAAATCGGAAGAATATATTTAAATTATACCAACAAAAATAACAACCAGCAACAAATACTAACAAGCTACCTTCTTATCAACAAGTCCCGGAAAAAGAATACATATGAAGATAATGCTCCTGCAAAATGTTGGAATTGCGAATTTATCCTTCCTTTGAATCTCCAGATATGAGTACAATTATTCACTTTCTTTCAGCATTTCATCCCTTCAAGCCTTCTCGCAGCACCTGCATAAAAAATAAGTTGATGTATTTCTCAACAGACTTGCTATGGGAACTGTTGGTCCCAAAGGTGGCAATAAGGGTGAAAAACAGCTAGAGGGGGGTGAATAGCTGTTACAAATTTTTTGCCCTCTTTTAAAGACTCAACCTCTTGCTTACAAAATCTCTTACAGTTAATAAGAAACTACAAGTAGAGTTGCAAAATGCACAGCGAAATATTTGAAGATACAAAGCGGTTTTGAGGTGCGGTTTGTAAAGCGGTTTTGATAGTGCGGTTTCAGTGAGTGTAGTTTACAAACAAGTGAGATTTTGACAATAGTAACTCCAAACACAATTCACAATAATGGATAACTACAATTAAGATCAAACAGAGAAAAAAATAGATAGTTAATAAGCACAAGAAATAATAAATGCAGAAAAGTAAGAACACAATATTTGGAGTGGTTCAATCGATAAACGATCTACGTCCACTACCAAGATAGTTAGACTTGGATTTTCTAAGAGATAGATTTTATATTGAGCATATGAGAGATTACAAAGTACAATGAGTAATACTCAGATCTAAAATCTTTTCTATGAAGAACAAATCCTAGACTATAATTAGTGTATCTCAAATGAATAATCTATGTGATTAAACAAGTGAGGTGTGTGTGTGTTTACAAGATCAAGGCTCTTTGAATCTATAAGATGGAGAGCACAATGATTCTTGATGTGTATAAGGCTTGATTTCTGAGCTGGGAATTATTTCTTGAAGTAGAAGATGAAGATTCAAAGGACTTAAAATTTCTGGGCAGAGCTTCAACTTTGTATGAACTCACAGCAAATCAATTTCTCAAGCAATCTTCAAATGGTGAAGATTGGGGGTATTTATACCCAAGCATCAAGGATATAGCCGTTGGACACAGCTGTTGCAAGGACAGTACTGATGCTTTCCCATTGGTTCACAGTAACCACTTTTGTCCTTAGGTACAGCGAGCGAGTAAAGCCGATCGCTTCACCGCAAATAAGCTAGTTAGGACATCTGTCACCTTTTCAAGATCCTTACAGATTTTCTCTGACATTGAGTCACGTGACAAGATATGGTGGTTTACATTTGATATTGCTGACGTGGATTCCAACGGTCAAATGTGGTTCACTTCAAGTCTTCAATCATTGGGGCGGTTCTGGTGAAGAAGCGGTTCTAGATATAAGCGGTTCACCAGAGGAGGATTTTCATCAGTGTGGTCTTAAGGTTGAAACTACAAAGCAGCTTGCATGGAGCGGTTCACACTGCGGTTTTCACATAGGAGTTCAAGAGCGGTTTCAGACAAGGATTACACCAAGCGGTTTGCATGAAGCGGTTCTGTGTGGAGATTTGACAAAGCGGTCTGAAACTCTGAACTGTAATCTCAGATCCAATGAGTCTTGTGTCAGTCTTCAAGCCTAATTTAACATATTCTATAAAATGGACTTAGCTAAAAAATTAAAGTCTAAGCTTCATTACATATGGGCCTAAAGTCCTTAAAATAGACAGGAGGTTATGGTATCAATCAAATCTTAAGCTAATCTAGGAGGGTTAAAATATGCATACCCAACAATCTCCCCCTATTTGATTGATGCCATTACCTACTACAGCAAAAGCAAACATTGTACTTGGTAAAAACATGTCCATAAGAATTAACATGGTAAGTCATGTCCCAAGTTAATGCACACACTAGCTTAAGCTATAGATTTCTATACTATTGAAAGATTGAAAAACTTACAATATGAAAAGTATAGAAATGCATTCAGTGCACTTTGAAAAATATGAGTTTAAGTTTAAAGTGCTGTTTAAACTGAATGTTTAAACTTCATTTCAAAAGAATGATTTTATGTTGAAAAATATTTGAATGAGGTTTAAGACCATAAGCGGTTTCATTGTTCTACAAACAAGCAGTTTGATATGAACAAAGTTTTGGAACCATGATGTAATTTTTATTAATACCTCAAGCGGTTACAATTACAAGGTATGAAAGGAAATTACATGGTTGCAAAAACAAAAAATATAGACCAAAAGAAATACATGGAGAATGCGGTCTAAAAAGCAGTAAGTTCAAAAGAAATTACAGAGATGAAAGAGGTTTTATAGCGACGCGGCTTGTTCACTTCATGCTCAGCTCCACGCGGTCCAGCTGCAGATTGATCTGGGGCCATTGCTTTTCTCATCCTTCTGACTTCTTCAGCAGTCCTGGTAAGGGTTGTTTCCACAGCTTTCAAGGCATTGACAGAGTGGGCGGTTGTAGAATTTTTGGCACCAACCGCTTTGGTATTTTCAACCAAATTTTCTTTTATCTCATCCAGCTGCACATGGATGGAGGAGTAGAGAGAGTTGAAAATTGTATGGATTTCTTCTTGTACAGCTGCGGTTTGGGTTTGGATGGCTTGCTCCATGGGTTCAAGATCCACAGATACCTTCAAGGAGGATTTTAACTCATGGATTGTTGAGTCAAGTTTTGAATTGAATCCAATCTTGAGGTTGTCCAAGCGGTCGTTAACCTCATCATTGAGTGCATCGATTTTGGCTTTAATGCTATCACTCATGATGTTCATCTTGATTTCAGCATCTCCCTTATGCAAATCCATTTCTTCCAAAATACTGGTTTGCATAGAATCAAGAACAGATCTGAGGTTGGCTTCTGATTGCTGTCTGGTGCCAAGCATATCAAGGAATTCATTCTTCAGCAAATTGAGATCTTTCTCAATGGCTTTGCAAATGTCTTCACCCAGTTTCTTGAGAATTTTGTTGAGTTCAGCAAGAGAGGCTTTATCACCCAAGGTTTTGATCATACCATCTTCAAGAGATTTCTGGAATGCGTTAAAGCAATTCTCAGCAGCGGTTTTGATGACAGAAGAGGTTTGATAACCAGAGGCGGTTGAGGTGGATGCAGTGAAGGGCGCGGTTGCTGTGGGTCTCTCCCCCTTAATGGCATCAAGCAAAGAGGATTTAAGATTGACCATCTCAAGGGTTTGAGAATTCACCTTGGCTAGGAGGGTGCGATTGGATTCAGAAAGGATGTCATTAGAAGCGGTTAGCTTTATGACATGGCCTTGGTTAATGATGAGCTGGCTTTGGATTAGGTTGAGGGTTTGGAGGATTTGGGAGTATTCAGAAGGAGGGGCGGTTGAGGTTGAAGCGGTTTGGAAAGAAGGATGCGGTTGGAAATGGTTAGATTCAGGTTGAAAGAAGGGATTAGGAGGTGACTTGGTAGGAGCGGTTTTTATTTGAGGAGGAGGAGTTTTGGAGGGTGAATGTGTTTGGGTAGTGTGAATGGAAGGAGGGGTTCCTTGTCTTAGGGGTGAGTTTTGAGGAGTTGGATCTTTGGTAGGTGTATGGGACTTGGAGTGGTTTGAGTTATGAGAAGGGGAAGGAGTTGGATCTTCTCTAACTGATCTAGAGGTAGCAGGACCAGCAGAAGGTTTGGATTGCCAGGGCTGGTATGCATTTGAATGAGGAGGGGTTTGGTTTGAGTGTTGGGAATTTATGGATTGAGAATGTTGGGGGGAATGAGATGTGGATTGGGGGGTGTAGACACCCCATTCTGAACCAATAATTCATGATTACACTACTCTTCGTCTCTCTTTTGTGTTTTGATGAAAGCACATTAGTTTCGTCATGTTTCGTTAATTTTCTAACTAACCTCGTTAGTTTTGGACCTAACTGACTAACGGAATAAACTGAAGAGGACAAAATAGTCATCAGACAAGATATCTCGCACGAGATATCATATCTCGCGCGAGATATCCCTCGACGAGATGTGCGTAATCACAATTCTTCTCCGTCCCAAACTCTTTTCTTGATAAACCTCATCTAATCCGGTTCTCCAATCAGAATTGAGTTCTGGAAGCTTCCAAGGAGTGTTTTACCTCTCCACCTCTACCTCTTAAACCCCTATAAATACTTGGTGACTTCCACTATTTCAAAGGTCCAGAATTCGATACAACACACACAATTTGTTGGTTTCTCTCCACGAAAGATTCCTTCAAATCACTCACAAAACCTCCCTAAAATCACCTAAAGTTTGTTTATCAACCCTGTTGATCAACAAACATCCAAACCCGAATCAAGGATTGAGGCGAAGCTCTGTCCGCATCAAGATTTGACTCTCATATTGAGTCGAAACTCTGCCCAAATCACTTCTCGATCGAGAAAACATCTTAGAACCACGTTCTAAATCAAATCCTCCCTAAACTAGGTAAACTCCTATACTTTTACTCTTTTCTTCTTCATCTCTCTCTATTGACTTTTAGAGTGGTGTAATCCAATCAAAAGGATTAGCCTAGAGTCCCTTCAATCGATGAAGGCGATCTCAAAGCGTACAATCCGACATTCCTAATCAAGAAATTGATTAGGGTTTTCTTGTTCTTTATTTAATTAGTAATTAAAAAGATTGATAATACTCAATTGGCAAGACCGATCTCCGGATTGGGTGGAATGGATGCTCCTCGACCTACCCATTCGATAACTTAACCCCCGAACCCTCAAATCTCTTTTTCAAAATGGTTTTCCTATGTTTCCAAACAAATAATATAGGTGGCGACTCTGTTATTTCAAAATTCACGCATCGCTACAGTTTGGCGACTCCGCTGGGGAAAATTAATTAAGAGGGTTAGACTTGCGTTAACAATTGAGTATTATCAATCTCTTTATTTTTCTGTAAAAATTCTGATTTTTCTAGATTTTTTGGAATTTTTCGACACTGTTTTAAAAAAGAAACTGTTCGAATACTTATCCCGCGCGAGATATACTAATCTCGCGCGAGATTAGTACACGGTTTAAAAAATGAATCTGTCCTGGTTCCCATTTTTTGCGGCGGCAGTACATAAATAAAAAAAAAAGGGGGGGGGGTTTGTCTATTTGTTTTGGTCAAAGTTTGACCGCATCAATTCAAAAAATCAAACCTACACCTTGGTCAGTTGACTTTCAATCTAACCACATTCATTAAAAACAAAAACAAAAAAAACTTGGTTAGTTTACTGATCTTTCAGGTTTGACACAAAAAAAAAAAAAAAAAAAAATTCAAAAAAAGAATCAAAATCAGTTTCGAAAACTTCAAAAAAAAAATCGGAAAAATCAAAATAAATACTATTATTATTTTGCTTGTGCTAACTCTATTTTGCAGGGTAGGATAATTAATTTATTACTTAAACTTTATACCTGCGTGCGATTGGTTTTTAATTTAAAGTCCGGTCCATGGAGGATTCGGGAGTTGTAATTTGAATTAATTTAATTCCTTCTCTCTCTCTCTTTAAGTGGAACTACGACGGCCTGAGTCTTCCTAATTTGGGAGAAACGTAGGCAACCACTTGGTGCGGCCATTATCTGTTTTTCTTTTGATTTTCAAAAAATTTTTTCTATTTTACTCTATCACCTAGATTGACTCTCACACACGCGCACTCATATATAACTGTCATTGCACTACATACCCTCTATAAATCCGGGACCCACACTAAGGACGGATGACGGTAACCACCTAGTCGCCGGTCTTTCCGAAGTTGGATCATCCCACTCCGCGTATTCAATCCATCTAGATTGTCATATCGCGGGGAGCCTAGCCTTCCAGCCCTGCATCGCCACATATCATGTAGATTGACTTTTTAAGACACTCCTTGACCGGTCGGTTTGATCTTGGAGTCCTTGTAATCCCTTGTCAAGATCGTTTTGTGCAATAATCCACGGAAAAGAAATCAATAAATTGTCGCTTCGGAATTGTCCCTTCGAAAACGTCCCTACGGTTGTCCCTTCGGATTTGCCCCTAAAAAGAGAAAATTTTCTCATCAAAATTATTGCACAATACTTGATGTTACTTTGGATTACTCCGACCCCTAGGTCCCTAGGTTTGGTTCTTGAACTTTAGAAACCCCCAAAACGGATTTTCCGTCCGACCAAAATTAGGATTAAAATCAGAAAATTGTGACTTTACGTGGTGAAGTCTCGCGCGAGACTACTTGTCTCGTACGAGATAAGTGTTCGGTCTTTTCGTGTTTTGGCCAAAACCTTCAAACCTTCAAGCCTTCATTCACCCTATTCAGCCGACTTGTTGGGACTCGATCATGGTTTAACCCGGTTGCTACACGTCTAGGTCCTTCGCCAAAGCTCGACACGATGTTTGCTTCTCCTTCTACCACCGAGGCCGATTTCAACGATGCTAAGGTCCAACTCATCGAAGCCATGACAAGGTTGGATGAACAAAGTAAGCAAATTGATGAGCAAAATGCCCAAATGGCCGCCCTCATGAAAGAACTCAACGATTTGAAAGTCAAGAAAGGAAGAAAGCAAAAGCAGAAAGTGGAATCCTCCTCCGATGAAGAGGAATCCTACACCAAAGTGAATAAGAAAACCAAGAAGTCAAGCAAGAAAAAGGAAGAATCCGACTCATCCTCTTCCTCATCATCCTCCGATGACGAAGGACATACCTCCAAGGGCACTAAAACCAAGAAAGAAGGCAGTGGTGAAACTACTAAACTTGGTGACCATGTTACTAAGAACTACCTCGAGAAGAAGCTTGCGACTCTTGACACTTCCAAGGGGTCATTCGTTCCATTTGATCCCGATGCTCTTCAACAATCCATCACCAAGTTTCCTCGCAAGTACAAGACACCCGATATTGCCAAGTTCAATGGTACTACCTGTCCTCGAGCTCATGTTGAGACCTACACTTGGGCCATGCTTCCAATGGGCGTTGATAACACAATCTTGGCCCAATGCTTTCCTCAAACTTTAGAAGGTGCTGCAAGGGATTGGTACATGTCTCTTCCTACGACTACAAGGCTTGATTGGTCATCCGCATGTTTGGTCTTCCAAAGGCAGTTTGAAGACAACTCCACTTATCGCCCTACTAGGAGGGATCTTGAACAAACCAAGCAACATGCCAATGAGTCCTTTGCTGAATTTGCTAGAAGATGGAGACTCAAACTCACTGAAATCGTCGAAAGGCCTACTCTCAAAGAGCAAATCCATATCTTCCTCCAATGCCTTCGTGATGAATTTCAAGAGAAGCTCGCCGGTAACTACTTTCCTAGTTTCAATGAACTCCTCGAGTCCGGAATTAGGGTTGACGACTTCCTAAAAAGCAAAAAGAAGGAAAGTACTTTCCGCTACAACAAGCCCACCACAAGTAAGGATGCTTTAGTCAACGCTATTGCACTCAGCCGCCCCAACACCGGAAAGTATTCTGCTGTCCCTCCTCCCGAAAAGAAAAAGAGGCACTACGACAAAATTGAAGGAATCACTCAAGAAGAACTCTTCGATGTGCTTGTCCAGAATGAAAAAATCAAACCAAGGGAAGGTGGTCCTCCGAAGGATATGGGTCCGAATCATGCTCATCACTTATTCTGCAAGTACCACAACTTCACCGGCCATGACACCAACTCCTGCCACCACTTGAAGGACATCATACAAGACCTCTTTGATAATGGAGATCTAGAACGTCCCAACGTCATCACCAATTCTCTCCCTCGCAATCCATGAAGAAGATGAAGCTCCAAGAAGAAAGCTGCACTTACCACTTTGGGGCTATCACTATCCTCTCCCTTTCTCCTTTGATAGAAGTAGATTAGGTTTTAAATTTCCAAGTATGAACTCGAAGAGTCGTTCTGTCTTTCTAGTACTCATCACCTCCTCTAGTTTGTGTCTTCTAAACTATCGAGTCTGTTCTTAAATTTCTCAATAAATTAAAGTAATTTCTTTTCCTAAACACTTTCCCTAAAGTTGTTCTACCTCATGAATATCATTCAACTCATGCAAAATAATGGACCTTCCATTCCCTAAATCATCGCAAAAATAGAAACTTCTAAGTGACTTTAAGAAGCCAGTTATCATTAGGAGGCTTAAGGGTTAAACATTATCCCTACTGAAAGTTAGAGACCAACAAGCGAAGAAAGCCAAAGGTGCTGCTGTCAACATTCATCCAAAGAAAAGTGGGGCTACTCAACTCAAGGCTTTGAGAGTACAAAAAAAAAAAAGCTCGCTAGGACGAAACTCATCAATTCGTCCTAGGCAAAAATAGAGCAGCGAAAAAAAAAAAAAAAAAAAAAAAAAACTCTCGAAGCCTTCATCGCCCCACAACAAGGATGGAATTTCAACAAAGGCAAGAAGGACTCTCCCACAAAGAAGAGGAGTCAAGTGATACCAACAAAAGAAAAGAGGATTCCTCAAAATCCTCCTACATCAAGTGAAGAAGACTTTCAGTATCAATTAAAATGTTTACCCTTAAGTCATACTAATGATTGGCTTCCTTCTCAAACTTATTTAGAAATTTCTAGATGATGCACGGTTCATTAAAAGGTAGAACAACTTTTCTAGATCCTTGAGCCACATAGAGTTCCTTGTTGAGTCTAGGGGCTTCCTGTTAGCCACTCTCATACACAATCATGAAATCCAAGCATCAAAACTGGGGCTTCCTAACCTTTCCTCCCCCAGTCAATCTCTACTCCAACTCTTCAAAATAACCAAATCTGTATTGGGAGCTTTCCTCTTTGCCTCCCACTCTCATCATTAGAGAATACGTTTCTCCAAAAAAAATCAATGCTTGGATCACCTTCCAAAAATAGAGTCCGTCTCTCCTCAATTAACTTAAGATCTCATTTCTCTCTCCTCAATAAGATTTTCTCTCTCTGAGTTCTCTTCGAGTTACATACTATTCAAAAAAAAATGATGAAAAAAAAAAGACGCAAAAGAGATGCCCGCTAGATTGAAAACCCGAAAGGGCGATCTAGGCAAAAACCAGGGTGCGCACTAAGAAAAAAAAATCAAAGGACAAAGGGAGAGTATTCTTCAGCCTTCTTCATCGGACATCATTCGATCTTCTTCAAATTAAACCAACAAGGAGAGTCTTCTTCGATCACCTTCAAATCAAGAGAGCAGACTCACAAGCCTGCTCACAAAGTCATCTACCACTTGCAAACAACTTGGGGCTTGAGACACCAAAGGGCCTTGGACATAAAGCCATTACGACAGTCGACAGATTTGTAGTCGTTTGCCTCCTAGAGACACGACTCAAAGGAGAAGTAAGAATGAAAATTCTCAACAGACCTAGATGTGTTCACACAAGGATACTCATCGAACGAAATTCTACAACAATACAGCCTCGCTGACTAGCAACAAATTCTGCATAAACCTGATTTGGTCCCAACTTGTCAAACACAAGTTCACCCATACAATTCACCCATCTCAAATACAAATCCATACACACATGTCCCTACATGTTCATATTCTCATACATAAACTCACCACCAAAATGTCCGACCGGCCATTTACACGAACAGACGTGAGCACCACCACGTAAGTCCAGTCAAACAACTAAAATCTGAAAAAAAATCTACTTGGAATCTTTATGTGCTGACAGGTACAGAAAGGTAAGAATCATTCGGGTCTATCCGAGATCTAGCATGCATATATCCTTGCATTACAGGGGCCGACAGAACCTTCATCTCAACCGACAACTTCAAGTCCGTGACCTCGGCAACATCAGCAAAGTCTGTGACGGCAGCAACTTCAAGTCCGTGACCTCGGCAACATCAACAAAGTCTGTGATGGCAGCAAAACTTCAAGTCCGTGACCTCGGCGACATCAGCAAAGTCTGTGACGGCAGCAAACTTCAAGTCCGTGACTCTAAGAACAACTTCAAAGCTCCAGACGACAAAGAAACTTCAAGTCCGTGACCTCGGCGACAACTTCAAAGTCTGTGACGGCAGCAAACTTCAAGTCCGTGACCTCGGCAACGACAACAAAGTCCGTGACCTCGGCAACAACAGCTACGTCAGTAACTTCAGGCGGCACACTTCAACAACTTCATCAACAAATAGGTATCTTCAGAATTGGGTCAAGTCCTTGATTCCTCAGTATGATTTTACCTTTTCAAAAAAAATCCCTCTTCGATTTTCAAAAATGCTTTTCAAAATACCTAAAATAGCCTTTTTAGTGTTTTGGAGTCGAACTACGTTTGGTACGATTCTCTCTTAGAGATACGTAGGCAGCCCGTGCGGCACGACTCCGTCAAATGTTCAGAATGATGTCTTTTCTATCGACGACACTTCTTCTTTCATAAGACCTGTCGCCGAGGGGCTCTGTAGACACCCCATTCTGAACCAATAATTCATGATTACACTACTCTTCGTCTCTCTTTTGTGTTTTGATGAAAGCACATTAGTTTCGTCATGTTTCGTTAAGTTTCTAACTAACCTCGTTAGTTTTAGACCTAACTGACTAACGGAATAAACTGAAGAGGACAAAATAGTCATCAGACAAGATATCTCGCACGAGATATCATATCTCGCGCGAGATATCCCCTCGACAGGATGTGCAGAATCACAATTCTTCTCCATCCCAAACTCTTTTCTTGATAAACCTCATCTAATCCGGTTCTCCAATCAGAATTGAGTTCTGGAAGCTTCCTAGGAGTGTTTTACCTCTCCACCTCTACCTCTTAAACCCCTATAAATACTTGGTGACTTCCACTATTTCAAAGGTCCAGAATTCGATACAACACACACACAATTTGTTGGTTTCTCTCCACGAAAGATTCCTTCAAATCACTCACAAAACCTCCCTAAAATCACCTAAAGTTTGTTTATCAACCCTGTTGATCAACAAACATCCAAACCCGAATCAAGGATTGAGGCGAAGCTCTGTCCGCATCAAGATTTGACTCTCATATTGAGTCGAAACTCTGCCCAAATCACTTTTCGATCGAGAAAACATCTTAGAACCACGTTCTAAATCAAATCCTCCCTAAACTAGGTAAACTCCTATACTTTTACTCTTTTCTTCTTCATCTCTCTCTATTGACTTTTAGAGTGGTGTAATCCAATCAAAAGGATTAGCCTAGAGTCCCTTCAATCGATGAAGGCGATCTCAAAGCGTACAATCTGACATTCCTAATCAAGAAATTGATTAGGGTTTTCTTGTTCTTTATTTAATTAGTAATTAAAAAGATTGATAATACTCAATTGGCAAGACCGATCTCCGGATTGGGTGGAATGGATGCTCCTCGACCTACCCATTCGATAACTTAACCCCCGAACCCTCAAATCTCTTTTCAAAATGGTTTTCCTATGTTTCCAAACAAATAATATAGGTGGCGACTCTGTTATTTCAAAATTCACGCATCGCTACAGGGGGATAAAGGGGAAAGCGGTTTAGGTGAATGAGATTTAGGTGAAGGTGAATTTCTAGGAGGTGAGGGTTCAACTGGTTTGCCCTTTTTGGAGTTCTTCTTGGCTGGCATTTTCCTTCTCTTCTTAGGAGTCTCCCCCTGAATTGGTGCATCTTTGAGAGGGGAAGGAGAAGGAGTTTTGGATTTGGATTTTGAAGAAGATTGGGCAGGAGATTGGATTGGGGATTGGACAGGAGAATGAGTTGAGGTTAGAGGCGGTTGGGATCCAGGTTGCGGTTCAGGTTGTGAAGCGGTTTCATCAACATTTGATTTTCCCTTGGCATTCCTCTTCTCTTCCTGTTCCTTTGCCAATCTGTCAATCTTATCTTGAAAGAATTTCATCTGCTCAGCAATGTCATCTTTAGCCTTCTTGGCTCTAGAAACCAAGTTAGGAATACTTGGGTCTTCTTCTTCTTCATCAACCAAATTCATTGGTTTCCCTTGCTTCTTAGCCATACAGGGACCAGCTCCATCAGTTACAGACGGTTTGGAAACTGGAGCGGTCTTGGATTTCTTTGCAAGCGATTCAGCTCTGGCCGGTGGCTTCCTTGACCGCTTTACACCCTTCCTGACCGCTTGTGGAGCAGTTTGTAGGGTCCCTTAGCTCATATACTTCCTTCTTAGGATAGGTGTCAGCATCATATAGAGACTTTTAGAGAGCATCTCCATTGGCATATCTAAAGGAGTGGCAGGTGAGCAATCCCAGGGATTCTTCAGTACCAAATTCAATCATCAACTCTGTATTCTTTAACCTGATTTCCTCAAGATGGTCAAAGTCCAATAGGATGGCAGTGAGAATTCTGCAAAAGGGTCTTCATCTTTGTTCTTCTCCTTTTCTCTTGGACTGGCAAGTCTCCACACTGTCACAAATTTCCCTAAATAGGATCCTTGGCCAGTGAAGCTTGAGTTCCATGAAAATGGCTGAACAATACATCCATTATTGGGATGTAAAGTTGTTATGGTTGCCAGTCTTGCCACAGACTGATTTCCCAACCAAATATCCCAGGTGGCTCATCAGCTCACCAAATCCTTTTCTTGGGATCTTCTTGAATTGAACAATCATGGACTTGACCTTGGCGGTTTGAGATGCAGCAGCATCTTGAATTACTTGATCCACTTCCTCAGGAGATCCACCAACTTTGAAATTAAAAAGCCTCCTGATGTCAATGTAATCAATAGAGAGAGTGAGAGGCCTTCAATGACAACAGTCAGGCAGGAAACTTTAGGTCCACCTTCAAGCTGTCTCACTCCACGGTTGGCAGTGGAATAGAATTGATCCATGAAAGAAGGGATAATGAAATTCTGCTTCTTGGTGAAGAGGGGCAGAATCCCTGATACTCTCAGCTTGCTTAGCAGTTCCCTTCCCAAGGCATTAGTCTTCAGTTCAGCCTCATTAACTTCCCATCCTGGTAGGAAAGTATTTGGATCCTACAAAGAAAAACATAAAGTGTTAGATCCATTTTTTTATTCACAGTTCACAAGCGGTTTGAGCACCCAAGCGGTTTAGCAGTGGTGCGGTTTGAAAATGAAGAATTTCAAATCCCAAGTGAACTATGAATACTGAAAGAAATGAGGATTTGAGAACAAAATTACATAGTACGTGGCATTGTAATCCAAACTTATCCCACACATGTAAGCAGTGTTTTTGTAGGGGAAGGTTATGGTGTCCAACCTATATACTTAGTAAAATCTCAAAAATTAAGGAAGGTATTTTAAACAGCATGTGGTTTTAAAGGATTTTGAGAAGGCGGTTCCAACATGCGGTTTAGCCTTAGAAGGAGCATGCGGTTTGAAACAGTAATATTCAAGCGGTTTGACACAAGCGGTTTCAAACATTTTAGGCATGCGGTTTTGAAACAGAAAACAGAAGCATTTTTAATCCAAGCGGTTTCAAAACCAAGTGAAATCCAAAATTCATGAAAAAGTTTTTAAAAAAAAATTCTAAGTAAGGAAAACACTATTCATGAATCAAAGTATCCAAAACATAAGAAATTTCATGAAAAACGTATGAGTTTCATGAAGAACACTTGAAGAATAGTTCAAGAACACCAAGAACATAGATTATCAAATCTTAACCAAAATTGACAAAAGGCATATCAAAATGATCCTAACAAGTTGTAGACTAACAATATATCATCAAAATAACAACTTGAACCCAGAATCATCAAGAAAATGAAGAAACACAGAAATGGGTTTTGAAAACTAAGAACTGAAAAATTCAAAATCAGTGCTCAAAACATGGATGGATCATGAAATAAATAACATATATAGAATCCATGCCTGAATCCGAACAAAACCCAACAATAATCATCAAAAATGACTGAGAAACAAGAACAAAATCACCAAAAATGATATTGAAGAATACGAAAAGCTTCTACAGTTCATCAATGGCAGATTTCGAAGAAATTTAGAGGTTAAGGGGTTAGAAATCATACCATATCAAGGATGGGTTTCTTTGGAGCCCTAGAAACTGCAGAGGCTCTTTGTCTTTTAGAGGTTGAAGTCATTTTGATAGAAGGTTTTTAAAAAAATGGAGTTTTTGTAGAGAGAAGTAGAGAGAGAAAGAGAAGTTGGTAGAGAGTACGTGCAGAGAGTGACAGTAAAAAGGTAGAATTTTCACCAAACTGGTTTATATAGGTGAAGGGGCAAGCAGTTTGGATCAGAAGAAAATGATTGAATTTATCAAATGTTGCACCCTTTCACCTTCTGCACTATACCCTATGACGGCTGACATGAAAGTTTTTAATGCTCATGTCCCCTTTGCATTAAATGCATTTAAATTTTGAAATAACGTGGGAAAACATTTGCAAAAATACCCTTATGTCAAAAATAAGGACTAAAAATAAATAAAAAATTTTGAACAGTTTTTTTTAATAACTAAGGTAGACAGAAATTACTCTAAGTTGAAACGCGGTTTGGATCAAGCGGTCAAGCTGCAGCAAGCGGTTTGTCATTGGCGGTTGGCTGCAGGCGGTCTTGACAGTAGGCGGTTTTGACGCATGAAGTTTCAACAAAGGAGGTTTGAATCCTCAACAGGAATATCAACCTATACTCAACACACAAGTTAGCAAATAAAAAGTATGAAATCGTTTAAGTTCAAGCATACCCATTTCTCCTCTGAGAAAGGAAAATCTCTTGGAGTCCAGAGCTTTGGTGAGGATATCAGCAATCTGATTGTCTGTCTCCACATACTCTAAATGGATATTCCTCTTTTCCACATGGTCTTTGAGGAAATGACACTTGATATCTATATGCTTGGTCTTGGAATGCATGACAGGGTTGTTGGAGACTGAAATTGTTGAAGTGTTGTCACACATGATAGGGCAATTTCTTTCTTCAATTCCATAGTCCACCAACTGCTGCTTCATCCAAAGGATTTGACAGCAACAAATTTCAGCAGCAATATACTCAGCCTCTGTGGTTGACACTGAAACTGATGCTTGCTTCTTGCTGGCCCAAGCAACTAGTCTATTCCCGAGGAAATGACAAGTACCACTAGTGCTTTTCCTGTCAATAGTACAAGCTGCATAATCTGCATCTGAATAACCTACGAGATCGAAGTTCAAATCATTGGAATACCAAAGTCCAAGGTTAGTGGTTCCAGATAAATAACGGATTATACGCTTGACTGCAATCAAATGTGCTTCTCTAAGATCTGCTTGATAGCGAGCACATACACTAAACATGATATCGGGCCTACTAGCAGTTAAATAAAGTAATGAGACGATCATACCTCGATATAAGGTTTGATCAACCTTTTTACCTTTCAGATCTTTGTCTAGCTTATTGTCGGTGGCCATTGGAGTATCATATGCTTTAGCATTTTCTAATCCAAACTTCTTTATCAACTCCTTGGTGTATTTGGCTTGGCTGAGGAAAATACCTTCTTCGCATTGCTTGATTTGAAGTCCGAGGAAGAATGTTAACTCTCCCATCATGCTTATCTCAAATTTGCTTTTCATTAGCTTTTCGAAACGCTTACAAAGTAACTCATTAGTAGAACCAAAAATAATATCATCGACATATATTTGAACAAGTAAAGTATGCTCATTATATTTAGCAATAAAAAGAGTTGTATCGATTTTGCCGCGTTTAAATCCTTTTTCTAGTAAAAATTTAGAAAGAGTCTCATACCATGCCCTTGGATCTTGCTTAAGTCCATACAAAGCTTTCTGGAGTTTGTAGACATGATTGGGAAATTTGGAGTCTTCAAATCCAGGCGGTTGGGCAACATACACGGTCTCTTGCAGTTCACTGTTGAGGAAAGCACTCTTCACGTCCATTTGATAAAACTTGAAACGCTTGAAAGAGGCGTAGGCTAAGAAGATTTTGATAGCTTCCAATCTTGCAACTGGAGCAAAGGTTTCATCATAATCGATTCCTTCTTCTTGCCTATATCCTTGTACAACCAACCTTGCTTTATTCATTGTGATGCTTCCATTCTCGTCCATCTTATTCCTAAATACCCACTTAGTTCCTATCACTCCTTGATCCTGAGGTCTAGACACCAATGTCCAGACCTTGCATCTTTCAAACTGGTTGAGTTCTTCTTGCATAGCAATGACCCAACTGGAATCTTGGAGTGCTTCATCAATCTTCTTGGGTTCAACTTGAGATAACAAGAAAGTATGCTCATCATAGTCCGATCTCCTTGTTTGAACATCGAAAAACAGATCACCAATCACATTATAGAGAGGGTGACTGCTGACTTCACGAACCTCCGGGGGTAAGTCTGGTTGGACTGAGGTTTGCTGAAGATCTTCAATTGGAACATCGTTAGATCCTTCAGCGAAGTCATGGAAAGTAAGTTGACGGAGAGATTCAATAAGCTGGATGGGGGAATTCTCAACATCTTCTTCCCTAGGAGTTTGTAAGTGTCCCAATCTGAACTACCAACACTCCTTTAGCCCAATTTAACGATTTTCACATTGAATAAACATTTAAGGGCATTTTGGTCACTTTCCGAGGGTTTTTAAGCAAGGAAGGACCTTAAGGGAACAACAAATATGGATTGGATATCGCTGGAAGGAGTGCCCTCCAAGAAAGTTGACCAGTTTGAATTGTTGCAAACAGCCAAAACTGCTTTTCTGAATAGTCAGGCACGCCTTCAGCCCTATCCGCGCGGACATAAATGAGCCCCTCACCCTTATCCGCGCGGACAAGGTTGAACCCTAATCTAGCCTATAAATAGAGCCCTTGTCTCTCAGTTTGGGGGATCTCTGATCAACCCTACTGTTACATTGTCGAAATTATTCCAGAAAACAGCCTAAACACAACCACAAACACTCTTCCAAACACTAAACCTAAACACAAAATCCACACATAAACCTTGATAATCTTCAAGCCCTAAACACAAACCAAAGAAGATAGGGTACAACCATTGGTAAACCCTCCTTCTCCTTACCTTAACCTCTCATCTTTAAGCATTCATCTCATGTTTAGTATTGTTATCTCACTTTGTTTATTATAAATCTTGTTTAACTACTTATTAAATCTTATTTAACTTACTTGTTAAGCTTACTCCCTCTTTGTCATTGGATCTAGGAAGGTCTCCATGGAGTTCATCTCCATGGATGATCTTCCACAAAGATCTAAATCTTTACATTTATGTTAATCTTTATGTCTCCTTTTCTTACTAGCACTTGTATCATTTGACCTAAGCATGGTCATCTTGGAGCTTAATCTCCATGGTGATCATCTTAATGGTCAACATCTTATTTTCTTGTGATAATACTCTATTAAAGCCTAAGATCTCCACCTTGGAACAATTTCCATGGATGAAGATCACTAAGGTTCCTAGGTTACAAAAAGGTGTAGTTGATACATTGAGTTTAAGATCTTAAGGATGGTCATCTTAATGACCACCTTAAAGATCTACTCTAAAGTTGATACACCTTTAACCTAAATTCCATTTTCATGTATTAATCTTTATCTTAAACACCTTCTATTTATATGTCAAACCCCCCATCCCAAGCAAATGAAATGATCCTAAGTCCTAATGTACCCTCATGATGGCTTGATCTAGTAGATCACTATTAATCATGTTTAGTGATCACTAATCAAAGCCTAAGGAAAGTGGGGACAAGCATGGATGCAAAATTCAAAAAAATCCTTTTACTTTACATTTTCTGTTGCAACTCCAGTTCTGATTCTGTAAATCCAGTTAACTTTCTGGAAATTACAGAATCAGACTGGAAAGCTGCCAAAAGAGAGCCTTACTGCCCTATCCGCGCGGACAGGATTGACCCTCATCCTAATCCGCGCGGACATAAGAGTCACTTGGCAGACATCTCCAGTTGACTATTTTCTTCACAGATTCATCACTTTTTTCAGAATTAATTTCAGTTCAGTTCAGTCAAAACTCTTTATTCCTTGAAAGTCCCTTTTAAGTCAAACCTTTTGCAAAACACACACACACACATACAAATGGTTTCAAGTTTGGAAGACTCGTCTACGAGGCATTCCGGGTGAACGTGCTAATCGTTCTTCCCGGAGTGTAACGTGACCTCCGAACCCTTTTTCTCTTTTACGGGCTTTTTTCAAAGTTTTGTCCCTAAACTAAAATGGCGTGGCGACTCCGTTTGAACATTAAAGTCCGCTAGATTGACCCGAGTTCATTAGTCACTTGGAAACTCCAAGTCGGCGGGTGTCAAATCGGATCGGGGATAATTACATTGGCGACTCCGCTGGGGATCGAACATAAGTTTTGTTTTTTTAATAAAAATAAAAAAATGATACTTGGTATATAGGTGGAAACCATTAAGCTTCCCGTTATCGCCTCCTAACACGAGTCTGGGATAAACTATATCTAACAAAGCCACGTATCGGTATCATTCCAAAAAAAAAAAAAAGCTTTTGTGGGTCAAACTTCTGTCCCAGTACTTGAAACCTTTTGTTGTGTGTGTGTGCTGCCCCCATTTCGCGTTGTTATCGTTTTGACCGTCCCGGAAAAATCAAAATTTTGACTGTCAGACCCGTTTCCTTAACTGTCTGAATTTTATGTGCTTATGTGCTTATATGCTTACTTGCTTTCAAAAATATTTTCGAAAATATTTTCAAAAAAAAAATCATTTTCAAAATCTTTTGCATGCATCATGCTCTTAAGACACATGTGAAAATTTCTATTTTACTCAGAAAAATAATTTAGACTGCCCGCACACTACGCGCACTTGACCTTACACTGCACACTACGTCCTTAACCCGGGAAAATCCCAGTAGCAGCCCGTTTGGCCTTACTACGCCTCTCGGTGCGAGCACGGGACTACCCAAACATCCCTTGGAGCCTTGTGTTGACCATGCACTTGCCCGTGACACACTTTGTTCGAGACTCGGTTGGTTTTTAGTTTGGTCCGTGTCATGCCCTGTCCGTGTATACAACGTGTCGGTCAAACCCTAGTCGACACGCCAAGTCAATATCCTTCGGAGACCCTAATTAGTCGAGGTCATGCAATTTTCCTTCATGAACTTTGACCAGATATTGACTAGCGCCTTGACTTTGACTTTGACTTGCATAACTTATGCACCGACTCTCGACATGACACTGAGTCATCAAGGATTAACGATTAGACCATGTCTAATTACGACCTAACTGACGACGGGTCAAGATCAATTATGGAAATTTATCAGTCAAGGCCATGCCGACTTTTCGTCAAGCCCCTTGACATGATCTTGACCTTTGACGTCAGCTTTGCCCGTAATTTACATTGAATACGCGTTAAGACTCGATTACCCGCCAGACTTTAGGATCGTTTTTATTTTTGGTCGGTGGGACCTGCTTGCCCTACGGAACCCTTGTTCGGGGTTACAGGTTGAGGGTCCGCAGGCGTAGTGATGGGTCCCACTGATCCAGGACTTAGAGTAGTTAAAAAGGAAAAAAGAAGAGCAATCTTTTCCAACCGCTTACGTTTTAATAAAACACATTTTAAGTAATTGAGAACAAATAACTGCATGTTGCATGAGCCCTGAACCCAAACACCTACCCTCCTTCATTCCCAAATATCTGAACCCTCGTGTCTTTCCCCCGCAGCTCCTCACAAAGCTTGGTTTCGGGTACCGGGACTAGAGCTGTAAACGAGCCGAGCCGAGCTTTGAAGTTTCGAGCTCGAGCTCGAATAAAAAATATCGAGCTCGAGCTTTTCTCGAGCTCGAGCTCGAGCCCAGAATGCACGTTCGAGCTCGGCTCGAATCAAGTTTCTAGCTTTTCGCGAGCTGGCTCGCGAGCTTTTCGCGAGCTGCTCGAACTCGAGTTTTAACGAGCCGAGCTCGAGCTTCGACTTATTTTTTGAAAAAAAATCTGAAATGAAACGAGCTTTTAACGAGTCAAGCTCGAGCTTCGACTTATATATATATATATATATATATATATATATATATATATATATATATATATATATATATATATATATATATATATATATATATATATATATATATATATACATACTAAAATTTATTCGAGCTTTTAACGAGCCGAGCCCGAGTCGAGCTCAAACGAGTCGATCTCGAACATAGCTCGTCGAACATACGAGCAGGCTCGAAAAAAATGACGAGCTTGAAAATCGGTTCAAGCTCGAGCTCGAGTTCACCTCGAGCCCACTCGAACTCGAGCTTTTTTCGAGCCGAGCCCGAGCCGAGCTCGAGCCGGCTCGGTTCGTGTAACAACCCTAACCGGGACATCGACTTGTCAGTTGGAAGAATCAAGTGCATCGTCAGCTTCACCGTTTGCTTCAACTCCTATGTCTGCATCAGCTGGTAACAACGGGGATAACACCACTCCGCCTCCCGGGACACCCCAGACAGAACATCAGTGGAATCAGTTGGCCGAACAAATGAGACTGCGACAGGAAGCACAGATGAATAGCCTTCTGGAGGCTATTAGTAGCCATGGTTTGGCCGCCAGTCTTAATCCCGATGGCACGTTCACCGTGGAAGAAGAGGAGGACCCCAATCCCACTCTTAGTCGCCCTGACTACTCCAGGATGCCACCGCCAGCCTCTTATGGTGCTACTACCGGAGCCCATACTTCTCGATCTATGGGTCAGTTAGCTCCTCAACCACAGACTACTGGACCCATGCAGTCTGACGGGACAAGCCAGTTCACAGTTCCTCAGTGGGGACAAAATCAGTACGGAATGTCTTCCCATGGTTGGGGGTACCTCGGAATGCCGCAGCAAGTTGGGATCCCACCGCAGTTTAGAATCGATCAGTCCGGACCTTCACAACAACAGTTCAGAGTACCACAGCAACAGTTTGGAATGCCGCCACCACAGTTTGGTCTAGGGCAACAGTCAGGAGCCCCTCCTCAAAATGATGTTGGTTCAGCTGCTCCTAACACAACTCCCATAAAACCATTTCTCACTCAAGGTTCAATGGGACAGTAAGCCCCCATCCCAGTCTCATCAGAATCACCAGGACCGCAGTACCCTCCCGGTTATACACCCTCGCCACAGCCAGGCATGCAGTTCAACAACCAGGGACCACAGCCCGCATTTAAGCCTACTTATGAGTCTCACCCCGGGAACCCAAGCTACCCGGCCACCTCAGGTCTACCACCACCTCTCTGCCAATTGGAAGCCAACAGCAAGCCGCTGGGTTCTATCCCTTTGCCCAGGCTCCTACCTACACTCCCCAGGGTAATTTGGGCCAAGGACAGGTTTTTACCTATGCCCCCGGACCGGCCATTCCTTCCACCAGTGCACCACCAATAGCTAGTCCTCTTCCTAGCTCAAATGTCGGCTTTGGCGTTCCTTCCTCGCCATTGGACCCTCATTTGGCCTGGTTTATGGAGCAGCACAAAGAAATGTAGGCACAACTTGCTGAATTGACTGCTAAGAAAGCTGCCTTCCGGCCTACGGACCCGGACTCCATTGTGCCCCTACCCCACAAGTTTGTGATGCCTAATCTAGACCTGTTTGATGGGACTGCATGCCCAAAAACCCACCTGGACACATACACCTTGGCAATGAAAGCTAAAGGGTGCACGAACCAGCAGCTGGCCGATTATTTCAGCCTCTCTTTGAAATCCAACGCTTTGAAATGGTTCTTTCGGTTAAAGCCCAAGGCCAGGGCCACATGGACCAGATCACTAGTGTAGACACCCCATTTTGAACACATCGGGTCATATTTATACCACTCTAAGTCTTGCCTTGAGTCAAGAAGTAGAAATCCACCATTTCGTCATGTTTCGTTAAGTTTTGACTAACCATCGTTAGTTTGGGACTAAACTGCATACGAGATAACGAGGAAAGGACATAATTGTCCAACAGAAACAATATCTCGCATGGAATTGCGTGTCTCGCGCGAGATATCGTCCCTCTGCAGCATGCAGATGACAGTTTCCTCGTCGATTTCAACCTCTTTTCGGGATAAAACTTCATCCATTCGGCCAACCAATAGAGTTTGGAGTCTGGAAGCTTCTTGAAGTGTTTGATCTCATCTTCAACACTTCTCCAACCCCTATAAATACTTGGTGACTTCCAAGGATCAAAGGACCACGAATTTTCACAACACACACATATTTTGTTGGTTTCTTTCCCTGAAAGGTTCCTACAAAATCACCCTAAAAATCACCTCAAAGTTTGTTTGTCAACCTTATTGATAAACAAACATCAAAATCCAAGTCAAGGACTGAGGCGAAGCTCTGTCCGTATCAAGATTCGATTCTAAACTTGAGTCGAAACTCTGCCCAAATCACCTCACGCAAGGTAACCCCCTAAATCCCTTTCTAATTGATTATTAGAGTGGTATAAATCTATTGAATCTAGGATCGGCCTAGAGCCTCTCCAAATCATGGGGACGGTCTCGAAGCAATCGATCCTACATTCCGTTTAACCCCGTTAAATGGATCTTTATTTGTTATATTTGAAATCGTCTTCTCTTCTCTGAAAACCTCTCTTTTCTTTAGCAAGACCGATTTCCGGATTGGGTGGAATGGATGCTCCTTGACCTACCCATTCCATAACCTAAGCCCCGAACCCAATCTCTTTCAAAAAATGGTTTTTCTATGTTTTCCAAACGAATAATATAGGTGGCGACTCAAAATCAATCACAACGCTTACAGTGGCGACTCTGCTGGGGACTTGAAATTAAGAGGCTTAAACTTGCGTCAAAATTAAAAGAGAGGTTTTCAAAGAAAATTATTGTAAATTCGATTTTCTGCTCTCAGATGAGGCATATCGCGTACGAGATATCCTATCTCGCGCAAGATATCGCCTCGGCAATCTGGTTGTTTTCTGGTTTCTCCCGCTCATCTCATAGTCCAAGACGAGAGCCGAACACGCAAGGGGGATCCCAGAATTCATTATCTGCATAGTTCCCGCATCTTAAGGCCTCCCTTAAGATGTAAAACTCGAATCTTTATTTCATTTAAATAATTGATTATTATTTATAAACTGCGTGTGATTGGGTTTTATTTAATTAAAGTCCGGTCCATTGGGGATTCGGGAGTTGTAAATTAATTTATTTATCTCTCTTTCTCTCTCTTTATGTGGAACTACGACGGCCCGAGTCTTCCTAAATTGGGAGAAACGTAGGCAACCACTTGGTGCGGCCACTATCTGTTTTCCTTTTGATTTTCAAAAAAATCTCTATTTTTATCTATCACCTAGATTGACTATCACACACGCGCACTCATGATATATCTGTCATTGCACTGCATACCCTCTATAAACCCGGGACCCACACTAAGGACGGATGACGGTAACCACCTAGTCGCCGGTCTCTCCAAAGTTGGACCATCCCACTCCGCGTATTCAATCCACTTAGTTTGTCATATCGCGGGGAGCCTAGCCTTCCAGTCCTGCATCGCCACATTCTCATGTAGATTGTCTTTTTAGGATCACTCCGTGACCGGTCGGTTTTGACTCGGTGATTTTTTCTTGTTTTTAACCAAAACAAATCCATGTAAAATTGACAATAAAGAAGGACTCGGAAAAGTCCCTTCAGAAACAGTCCCTTCGAAAAAAGTCCCTTCGGAATGACCCTTTCGGATGTCCCTTTGAAAAAATATATATACATATAATCCTTCGAAAAACGATCTTACTTGGCTTTGTTTTACAAAAATCGGATTGATTGCTTAGTTGTTAGGTTCTGATAAAGGCCTTAGAAACCCCTCAAAACGGATTTTCCGTTCCGACCAAAATTTAGGTCTAATAAAAATCGACTTTCCGTGTAATTATCTCGCGCGGGACTACATATCTCGCGCGGGATAATGCCTCTGTTTCTTGGCCCGAACTCTGAGCCATTTAAGCCTGCTTCTGACTCGTTGGGGCTAGATTTGATCCTGATATCGTCTCTGCATCTCTTCTGTCAGTTTTCCGAAGCTACTCAACTTCAAGACTCCCAACACAATGTCCGACATCGACAACATTCCGGATAATGAAACCTTGTCCGAAAACAACCACAAACTTCTGGAAGAAGCCAATGATCACCTAGAAGTGCAAGCTTCCCAAATCCACACTCTCGTGGAAGAAATTCAAGAGCTTAGGGCAGCACTAGCCAACAAAGAAAAGAAGAAGAAAAATGATTCTTCCTCCGGAGAAGAAGAGTCATACACCAAAAAGGTCAAGGGTCGCCGCCAAAGCAAAAGCAAGAAAAAGAAGTACGAGTCTAGCTCGTCATCTTCCTCATCTGACAACGAAAGCTACACATCCAAAAAGGAAAGCAAAGGGGAGAGCAAGAACGAACCCCTTACCATGGCCATGTTAGAAAAGAAACTTGCATCCCTCGATGTGAGTAAGGGAGCCTCGCTCTCTATTGATTACAACACCCTTCGTCAATCCATGTCCAAGCTTCCTAGAAAGTACAAAACACCCGACATTGCAAAGTTCAATGGCACCACCTGTCCCAAATCACATTTGGAGACCTACTCTTGGGCCATGCTACCTATGGGTGTTGATGACAACCTGTTAGCCCAATGCTTTCCATAAACTCTCGATGGTGCCGCTAGGGATTGGTACATGACCCTTCCACTCTCTACAAGACTCGACTGGCCACTCGCTAGTTGTACTTTCCAAAAGCAATATGAGGACAACTCCACTTATCGCACCACTAGAAGGGATCTTGAGCAAACCAAGCAGCTTCCGAACGAATCCTTCACAGATTTTGTCTAAAGGTGGAGAACCAAACTAACTGAAATCGTTGATAGGCCTAGCCTAGATGAACAAATCCACATCCTCATACAATGCCTTAGGGAGGAGTATCAAGACAAGCTAGCCGGCAACTATTTTCCTAGCTTCGTCGAACTTCACAAGTCGGGCATACGGTTAGATGACCTCATCAAACAGAAAAGGGAAGCCAAGAAAGAAAGCGGATTCCGTTACAACAAGAGCTCTTCTTCCTCTTCCAATCCGAAGGATACCTCTGTCAATGCCATTGTCTTCAATCACCCCGGAAATGGTAAGTACTCTGCGGTACCTCCACCACAAAAGAAAAAGAAGGATAGACATTATGACAAGCTTGAAGGAATCACTCAAGAAGAACTCTTCGAGGTGCTTGTCAAGAATGGGAAAATCAAACCAATAGAAGGTGGACCTCCGAAGAAAGATCTTCCTGCCAATCATGCTCATCATCTCTTCTGTAAGTACCACAACTTCACCGGCCACGACACCAACTCCTTCTTCCACTTGAAAGACGTCATCCAAGATTTGTTTGATGATAAAGAAATAGGGTTACCTAATGTTGTTACTAATCCTTTACCAAACAATGAGGTCAATCTGATAGAGATAGAAAGTAGCTTCGAGGACCCTACTCGTCTAGCCACAATTGTGGACGAGAGCCCTCTTGAATTTAATAAATCTTCTTTCTGTTATATGATGTCTTGGGAGGAAATCTTAGAACAAAAGGGAAAAGGGTCTAAAACAGTCAATCTACTCACACGATCCGATCGTGTGATCATCAACAAAGATCCAAGGGATGAAAATCCTCCTAAACAAGTCAAAGCCTCATCGCCAAGCGAACCGGAGGACCCTCTCTTAACTCAGTTAAAGAAGACACAAGCAAACATCTCAGTTTGGAATCTCATAGGAGCATCTCACAAGCACCGTGAGATGTTGAAAAAGGCATTGGCTCAAATGACCATTTCCTCGGAAGAAACACCCGAAGAGCTTACTCAAATAATTGGCCAAGTACAATTTGGCAACATCATCACTTTCACTGACTTGGACCTACCGTCCTATGGGAACAATCATCATGAGGCCCTCTACATAACTGCTAAGGTGAATGGGTACCGAATGCCACGCATTTTGGTCGACAATGGTTCTGCAATCAATGTCCTCCAAAAGAAAGCCTTATCATCCTTAAGCCTCACCTACAAAGACCTTAAGCCATCCGGGCATACTGTAAGGGGATACGACTGTACCGCTAGAACCGCTTTGGGATCAGTTGTGATACCCGTAGAAATGGGGCAAGTCGCAATGAGCATCGAATTTCAAGTCATCGACATTCCGACATCCTTCAACTTGCTGCTTGGTCGCCCTTGGCTACACGACATAGGGGGTGTGACCTCCTCCCTACACCAATGTATCAAGTTCAGACATAACAATACGATAGTCACCATACACGGAGAAATGGTTACTGCTAGCCCTATCCTCGAAGTACAACATAGCACTTCTGATTTCCTGTTCAGCGGCTTTGAGATCGAGAAAGAAAGCACTGTGAATGTCATAGAAACTTACAATGAAAACGATTACTCTAAGGCACTTCGGTTTTCCGAAAACCTTCCTGTCTAGAAAATGATATAAGCAAAAGGATACTTTCCTGGATTGGGGCTTGGAAAGCACTTACAAGGGATAACGGAATCACCACCGGTTCCCCCACCTCACACAAAGCATGGCCTAGGATACATCATTTCCATCCATGATGGGGATGACGAAGAAGAGTGGGACTTCACTCAAATCAAGTGGGAAGGAACCGCATACAAAGGCCACAAAGACCCAAAGGCCAAGAATTACAACCTCGAGCCATATCGAAAGACACTCATTGGCTACTTCATTCGGGAAGGGGAAAGTACTCCCTACTTTATCTTTTCAAAACCATGGACTGATGATAAAGGAAAGCGCCAACTGGGCTTTGAAATCTTCAGTGACTGCGATGCTTCTCCAGACGAAACAGAACCTGTCCCGCTAATCCCTAAAGATTTGTGGGGCTCAAAGGCAGAAATGACAAGCGAATGGGACTTTGTGTTGGGAGAAGACATGCTGCGACAGTTCAAAGAGCTTGGTTGCACTCCCCATCCCCGCAGGAAGATAGGCCCTGTAACTTTCACATTAGAAGCAGGCTCCACCTCCGATGAAATCACTCAAGAGGAAATCGAGGCGGGGGCTGAACATTGAAATAGCCCGGATCCGAGAGGCAGCGCAATCGCGCCCCGGCATCTGGCATTTCGCGGCCTTGCGGCGCTTTCGTGTTGGAGCTGTCTCGCCGTGTTTTTTGCTTTGTAGAGTCGCCATGCCGTTTTTATTAAGCCCAAAATATTGAAAAAGGGCATCAGTTTAAAAATAAATTGTTTTTGTTGTGTGATGAGATTTTGAGTTCGGAGGTCAGATGACTCCTCGGGAAGTGAATATTAGAATCTTAGAGCTCACCCGAGTCGCCTCGTAAAAACGAGTCTTTCGGATACCCCTAACATTCTTTAACTGTTGTGTGCGTGTGTGTATGTGCTTTTAAAAATGCATGTTGTGTCGGATGTCTACATTGTACACTGCTTTATTGAAATGTATTGAAATAGTGTAGGAAGGAAACCTTACCAATGTTGGTTCGTGTCTGTCTTCTGCAGGGGAATAGTGTTTGAGGTCGGAATAGTGTTCCGCTACGGATCGGGATTGCTTCGGAAAAGGGGGGCCGGTTGTCTGCGGACAGAGTTTCGGCGTGCGTTGGGATCGCAGGGATCACTCGGGCAGAGTTTCGGCGTGCGTTGGGATCGCAGGGATCACTCGGGCAGAGTTTCGGCGTGCGTTGGAATCGTTGGTTGGATTCGGGCAGAGGTTCGGCGTGGTTTGGGATCGCCGGTTTGACTCGGAAAGAGTCGGGATGCCTCGGGAAAGACCAGGCAAGGCCTCGAAGTACCACGAGGGGCCTCAGAGTACCTCGAGAGTGCCTCGGGGCAGCGCGGGAGCGTCGCGAGAGCGCTCGAGGAGGCTTCGGAGCACCGTGAGGGGGCTCGGAAGGCCTCGGAAGGATCCGAAAGGGGCCGGGATTGCCCCGAAGGGTCTTAGAGGGGAGCCTGAAGGCTGGGGGGAGAGGAGAGAAGAGGGAGGTGTGAAAAATGAGGGAGGGGGAGCCCTCTATTTATAGTGCCAGAAAATTGCAAGAAGGTCCGTACGGACCTTCTAGGTAATCTGAATTTTTGCTTTTCCTCGATTTGAGGGAATCTGTGATGATGAAGAAGATTCAGCCATGATGATGTCCCCTATGAAATAAGGTCCGTACGGACCATCTTAGCATGCAAAGAGGTCCGTACGGACCAACCATGTAGGAGGGGTAATGATGTTCTCCTGGATTTGAGGGAATATTGTGGACTTTAAGGGGATTCAGTAATTATTAAAACAAAGAGGTGGACCTTAGTTGCTTTTCCAATTTTTTGAAAATTCCCAAGAGGTCCTTTTGTCCCTTTTTATCCCAGAAAAGTTCCTCCCTTAGTTTGGCTGAGGGTTTTTTGAGTGTTTTGAGTGCCAGAGGTCTTCGAGACTGCGTTTGTGAGTCTGCGGTGTTTTTCATGTGCTCGGAAGAGGGTGATCCAGATTGGGGTACTTACAGAAGCCCCTCGACGACGTCACTTACGGAGGAAGTGGGGTCGTCGATAAGATAAGGGTCCTAATCTGGATCGCGTGTTGGGAGAAGAAGTGACCGTGTAGGTCGGTGTGTGAGGACGTGGCGGTGTCCTGAGGGTGACCGCATGGGTCGGTGGTAAGGACGTGGAGGCATCCTGGGTGACCGTATAGGTCGGTGGTAAGGACGTGGAGGCGTCCTGGGTGACCGTATAGGTCGGTGGTAAGGACGTGGAGGCATTCTAGGTGACCGTATAGGTCGATGGTAAGGACGTGGAGGCGTCCTGGGTGACCGTATAGGTCGGTGGTAAGGACGTGGAGGCGTCCTGGGTGACCGTATAGGTCGGTGGTAAGGACGTGGAGGCGTCCTGGGTGACCGTATAGGTCGGTTGTAAGGACGTGGTGGCGTCCTAGGTGACCGTATAGGTCAATGGTAAGGACGTGGAGGCATCCTGGGTGACCGTATAGGTCAGTTGTAAGGACGTGGTGGCGTCCTAGGTGACCGTATAGGTCAATGGTAAGGACCTGGAGGCATCCTGGGTGACCGTATAGGTCAGTTGTAAGGACGTGGTGGCGTCCTAAGATGTGGTGACCGCCGAGGTCAATTGTGAGGACGTGGTGGCGTCCTAAGATGGAAATTTTACGATTTTCCTAATCGGGTGGTTTAAGGCCTTCCGGGCCGGAGATAGTGATGTGGGAGGTTTATACGGTCTTTCGGACCGAGTGGTTTAAAGCCTTCCGGGCTTGGAGATAGTGATGCATGAGGACTTGCATCATCTTCTGGCTGCGGTTGTGCCATGTGTGAGGACTTGAATCGTCTTCTGGCTGCGTTTGTGTCATGTATGAGGACTTGAGTCGTCTTCTGACTGCGGTTGTGCCATGCGTGAGGACTTGAATCGTCTTCTGGCTGCGGTTTGCGGAGGCGTGGCTGCCTTGTGCTTTGATTGCGAGAGGTGTAGATGCCTCGTGCTTTGATTGCGAGAGGTATAAATGCCTCGTGCTTTGTCCGCTGGGGAGAAGGTTGGACTTACGATGACTGTCAGTGTTCATCTGTTGGGGATCATCGTGGCCCTGTAGGGGCTTTTTCCACAGAGGAGGTGACTTCGGGCTTACTATGACGGCCGGTGCTTGAGTTGCTTCACCGTTTGGCATTTTGGAGGTGTTTTGTGCCTTGGGATTAGTGCTGGGAGGTGCTGGCTCCTTTTGCGCTTGTTTTACCGTTTAGTGGGCGAGGTCCGGGCTTACGATGACGGCCGGTGCTGGGGATATGCGGTCTTTGTACGACTTCCCTTTTGACTTGCTGAGGAAGGAGCTCGGGCTTACTTTGATGGCCGGTGCTTGCATTGCCGTTTAGTGGGCGAAGTCCGGGCTTACACTGACGGCCGGTGGTTGAATTGTCGTTGAGTGGGTAAAGTCCGGACTTACACTGACGACCGGTGGTTGAATTGTCGTTGAGTGGGTGAAGTCCGGACTTACACTGACGGCCAGTGGTTGAATTGCCGTTGAGCGGGCGAAGTCCGGGCTTACACTGACGGCCGGTGGTTGAATTGCCGTTGAGTGGGCGAAGTCCGGGCTTACACTGACGGCCGGTGGTTGAATTGCCGTTTAGTGGGCGAAATCCGGGCTTACACTGACGGCCGGTGGTTGAATTGCCGTTTAGTGGGCGAAATCCGGGCTTACACTGACGGCCGGTGGTTGAATTGCCATTTTATAGGCGAAGTCCGGACTTACACTGACGGCCGGTGGTTGAATTGCCGTTTTGTAGGCAAAGTCCGGACTTACACTGACGACCGGTGGTTGAATTGCCATTTTGTAGGCGAAGTCCGGACTTACACTGACGGCCGGTGCTTGAGTTGCCGTTTAGTGGGCGAAATCCGGACTTACACTGACGACCGGTGGTTGAATTGCCGTTTAGTAGGTGAAGTCCGAACTTACACTGACGGCCGGTGGTTGAATTGCCGTTTAGTAGGCGAAGTCCGGACTTACACTGACGGTCGGTGGTTGAATTGCCGTTTAGTAGGCGAAGTCCGGACTTACACTGACGGCCGGTGGTTGAATTGCCGTTTTGTAGGCGAAGTCCGGACTTACACTGACGGCCGGTGGTTGAATTGCCATTTTGTAGGCAAAGTCCGGACTTACACTGACGGCCGGTGGTTGAATTGCCGTTTTGTAGGCGAAGTCCGGACTTACACTGACGGCCGGTGGTTAAATTGCTGGGTTAAGGACCATACTGCATTGAATCTGCTGAAATAGGCCTTTGGACAGCCAGGGGCAAAGATTATAAGGGCAGAAAAGTAATTTGGCCCTTCGTTGCAAGAAGGTCCGTACGGACCAACCTGGGATGTAAAGAGGTCCGTACGGACCAGTGGTGATTTTTACAGTTCCCAGATTTTGACTGGGTTTAAAACCGAGGCATCCCCTTCATTTCCCATTTCCAGTTCGTGCATCCGAGAGAGAGAGAAGGAGAGAAAACTCCATTGTTGTCCAAATTCTTCCATTTTTTTAGCTTGAATTGCTTGCGATGGCGGAAGGATCAAGGAGGGGACGTCGCCAACGGAGTCCGGATGTGATCGAACAAAGGATGGAGCTTCAAAGAAATTGGATCTCCTTTGTGCCTTCTTCGAAGAATCTGGATGTGTTGTATCCGAATCCGGAGGTGCATAACTGTCGAGTAAGGAACGTCGGGGAGGTAAGAAATCAATTTCGTCTTGATTCCTTGCTTGAATTTTTGAATGCTAGAACTAGGTTTTAGTTTTTCGCATTTTGGGGCTTTTGTTATTTGCCATGCTTTTTTGTGAAATTCTTGATGAATTGTTGAAATTGAGCATGTAAATATTGTGGGTATGTGAATTTTGTGCAGAAATGTGTAGATTAGCTCTTATTTGTGAAAATAAAGTGCCTCTCTAATGAAATGCATGCTTTGGTGTTTTGTACCTTATGCTATTTATGTATGTACATTGTGAGAAAAATTGTCATGTAGTGACAAATTTTGTAAAAAATGTGACATGTGCCGTGTTTTGTGACGGGTCTTGTCTGAAAGTATGTGCCGTGTAGGAACGGACTTTTCTTTTGAAAATGTGTCATGCAGTGTGTGCCGTATTTTTGGTGACGGACTTTGTGGGGAAAATATGTGCAATGTGTGCCGTGTTTTGTGACGGGTCTTTTGAAAATGTGTCGTGTAGTGCTTGATCCCTTTGTTGAGAAAATTTGTACAGTGTGTGCCGTGTTTTGTGACGGACTGCATGGGGAAAATTATGTGTAATGCATGCCGTGTTTTGTGACGGGTTGCATGTGAAAATTATGTGCAATGTGTGCCGTGTTTGGACTTTTTTTTTATGCTTTGGTATTAAGTACTGTGACTGACGTACCTTTGCTGTGTTTACCTGCAGGATGAGGGGCTTTTGGCTGGGAAAGCCAAGAGGATGAAGACTCGGGGATCGCTCGAGGCTGTGGTCGAGTTATGGCAGCAGATGCCGAATATCTCTGTGGATGGCGGGCCGAGCCCTAGGAGGCTGGTCTATGCTTCTGGCCTGGGCGTGTTCGTGGAGAACTTGGCCGGGGTTTCTGACACGAGGAAGAACAAGAGTATCTTCCTGGGCTTATCTGAGTATTGGTGGGATACCACCCACACCTTCCATCTGAGCTGGGGCGAGGTGACAGTGACGCCCACAGATTTTGCTGCTATCACCGGGCTTTCCTTCAAAGGAAGGCCAGTGCGGTGGAGGGATATGATTGTCGAGGACGTGCTGGCTGAGCTACTGGGCTTTGCGCCTCTTCCTCGTAGGGGCCTTGGGATGCTGTACAGCGATGTGGAGACGAGGATTACGGCCAGTATTGGGGCCTATTATCGGGGCACCGGCCAGGTGATGGCGGAGCAGCTGGCGCGCTCCTTTCTGTGGTTTGCCCTTTCTGAGACTCTATTCTCGAACCACGCGAAGACGGCTCCTTTTGCTCTGCTGAAGAGCTTGATTGATTTGGAGAGAGTTTGTGACATAGCTTGGGGCGAGGCGGGCCTGGCCGAGCTTTACTTTTCCTTAGACCGGTTCAGCAGGGGTGTGGCCAGTTCTTTGGCCTGTTTTGATTTTGCTTTGGAGGTATGAGTTCATTGCTGTTTTTGTTTTAACAACTTTTCATTTCTCCGTTTTCTCTTGCACTGAGCCTTTTTCTGCTCTTGTCGCAGGTGTGGTTCTACGAGATCTTTCAGTGTTTCCCGTGGGATAGAGATCCTGGGGCCATAGCGGCCTATCCTGCTATGTTAGGCTGGGCCCGCCCGGCGAGGAGGAGGAGGACCAGCAGGGGGAAGCTCACCATTTCCTATGAGGAGGTGCAAGCACATTTGGGGAGAGATAGCCCGGAGGCGTTCGTTCTGTACCCCTGGGCTCGATACGAGGCGGACGATTTCGAGGGGGCTCCTGTGGTGACAGCACAGAGGAAGATGCTGTGGGGCCTGACCTGCGATGTCATGTACTTGGGCGAGAGGGTCTTTTGGCAGCATGGCCCGGGTATGCTTCCCTTGGCTCCGAGGGACCCGCCTTTCAGGATGTTGGATTCCCGGGATATGGATGTGCTAGAGTTTGAGAGGTATTTGGGCGGCGTGAGTGCCCATGAGTTTGTTTTGTATCGAGAGGAGTATGGGGCCTTCGTGAGGAGGAAGTTGAGGATGCCACAGGTGTTGGCGAGGGAGAGGGAGGCTGGCCCGCCAGGTCCCCCAGAGGTTCCGGTGCCTGGGCCGGATTTCACATATGTCCGCGGGGATTCCTCGAGGAGGAGGGTGTCTGTACCCGTCCCTGAGCAGGCTCCTGCTGCCTACCGAGTGGATCCTGACATGCCGGTGAGTGTGCTTACTCTTTTCCATCTTGGCATCTTTTCTGTATTTTTCTCTTTTTGTTGAGTATGACTGTATTGCTGAGCGTTTCTTTGGCTGCTTGCTTGTGCAGGTCCCGGGGAGAGCCTATGACATGCTGACCCGCCGTTATGTGGCGATGAGGTCCTTCGCGAAGAAGATGGCGTCGAGGCTGTCTTGCCGGTCTTCGCGACGTGTGCCGGCGTACGAGCCGATGCCTTCGAGGCATTCTGTGGACGTTCCTCCACCGAGAGCCGAGCCGGAGCCACAGCAGGAGGGACCTTCGCGGGGACGGCATAGCATGGATGCCGGGACGTCCTCGGGGGCTCAGAGGCCGCAGACCCTTCATCAGTTCTTTCCTCCGCCGGATGCACAGGGTGAGGGTTCGTCAGAGCATGCCTATTTTGACCCTTTTTTCGGTTTCGATCCTTCTGAGTATCTTGAGTACCAGCCTCAGGAGGGGATTCAGTACTCCGATGATGAGGGTGTGACTGGCGAGTTTACCGGGATGCCCGACTTCTCGCTTGAGGATGTCAGTGATGATGATGCTGAGGAGTCAGATTAGGATTCATTTACTTTCCCTCTTTCCATATCCCCTCTCTTTTTTTTTGTTTAGCAACAGACATTTATGGGTACCTGTAATAAAACACTTGTATTTGCATGGCAAAAGTATTTTATTTTAAGATGTAATGTCGTTTTTGTGATTCCCGGGAATTGTCCTAGGAATGGTTACTACTATTTTTTTTTATTTGTGCATGCCACGTGAGCTGAGAGTGCGTTTGTGGGTAGCGTATGCTTGCCGGAAATGGCTTTGGCAAGAATTTGGGCAGTTTGGAGCAAGGTTCTGCTGGTAACAGTGGTTGTTGTACTGTTTGCTGGGAAAGTGGGGCCAGACTGCAAAGAGGTCCGTACGGACAGACCTAGCATGCAAGGAGGTCCGTACGGACTAGCTTTGCTTTTGGGGAGGAAATAAATGTTTTCAGGATGTCTGAACTTCTCTCTCTTCCCATTTTGCAGTCCTTTTGAGCTTTCTTCCCCATTTTCTCTAGGAACCTCCATTTTTGCCATGGATTCTTCGTACGTTCCAAGAAATTTGCCAAGGCTTTCGCAGGAGCGGCAAGCACACTTCCTTGAGCGGCTGAAAACGTGGATGCGACGCCGTATGAGGCATCAGAGGCGGGCTTTCGAGGTAAGGTTTTGACTTTGCTCGGTTTGGTCCTTTAAGGAGTTGGTTCCTGATTGGGAGTTGTTGCGGGCTGCCGCAAAGTTCTGGGATGTTAGGAGGCATGTGTATTGTTTCTCCTACAATGAGGTTGTGCCCACCTTTGAGGATTTTTGGGCTTTGATTGGAGGACCGGAGGTGGAGGCCATCTCGCTTCCTTTGATTGGTGGTGCTGCTGTGAGCGTGAAGCTTGCAGGCTTTCTTCGTACTTCGTTGGGAGAAGTGCAGGGCATGATCTTTGATTCGGGTCATATTGACATTTCTGCGCTGCCGGAGCGGTTCACGATTGATGACGAGAGTGATGTCTCGTGGGATGCATTTGCCTTGTGCGTGATAGCGACGCTTTTCATGGTCAGCTCCCTTGGGGTTTGCGATGGCGCTTTGCTGGATGTGGTTGGGCACTACAGAGCTGGAGAGGATATTGTCCCGTTGGTGGTGGGGGAGACTCTTCATGGTATCGACCGTCTGGCGACTGGGGATCGGTTCATGAGAGGGGGAAGCCCCGCTTTGCTCACCTTGTGGCTGCGAGAGAGACTTCAGGCCATGCCCGAGGCTGCGACGTCGTTTAGCCCGTGGTCGTTTGCTCGGCGACCTTTTGTATTGGATATGGATCAGTCCGCCTGGGAGAGATGGATGGCACAGCTTGGTACGCATCAGATCCGTTGGTGGGTTCCGCACTGGGGTATCGAGACTAGGAGGGCCTTGCAGGAAGGGTCCTATGTTGTCAGAGTTCCATGTTTATCTTGGTCCTCCTTCTATATTCCGTCGCTTGTTTCCCGGCAGTTTGGGATGAAGCAGGAGCCTTTGTTGGGTTGGGATGACCTTGCTACTGCGGAGGTAGTTCCTCTTTGTATGGCCGCTCCAGGTGTTCTTCTGTATTTTCTGAGGGTATGGAAGTACTCCGCTTTCCCTCAGGTGGTGCTCCTTAGACATCGGGAGAGTGTCGTATTGACGACCCAGTACCTGGCTTGGTATGAGCAGCGTGTTGGGCAGTCCCAAGTGGCTTTGGGGAGCAGGCGTGGAGCGATTTTGGGGCCCGATTGCCGTAGTAGCTATTGCCTTAGGAGTATCGAAGCCTGGTCTAACCCTCAGGATGTTACGGGAGACACTTTGTTTGACTACGAGACAAGAGTTGACAGACTGGCGGGGAGAGGTCCCCTTTTGCAGACTCGCAGGGAGGAGATCCGAGCCAAAGCACGGGTGAATGAAGCCCTGAGAGCTAGTGGATTGTTTGACTCTACGGGGAGGACCCCTAATCTCGGACTGAGAGACGCAGAGCTGGCTCACGTGGAGCGAAAGAAGACTCGCCGGGGACGAGGGAAGAAAGGAAAGAATGGCGAGGGGACAAGCGCAGATGGCGCGGAATGACCTCCTAGGTATCCATTCATTGCATTGCAAACACATTATTTGTTAAATGTATTAAGCTGTCTTTTAGCATGTTGTGAACTTGAGAGTAGACCGTTCTTGAACTCATCAAGAAATGTTGTAACCGTTAGTGATTTGTGATTTACTTTTAAAGCTTTGTCGAGACGCAAGATCTCTTGTTCGCTTTTTGTTTCTTTTGTGCACCTTGACGGCGTCCATCTTTGGACTTTTCTGTTGCATTTGCGGACTGAAGCAGCCTGGGCCTTGATGGCAATCCCCTTTTGCTTGGGCTTTTGTGTTTGGATGGGAGGTTGGATGACCCCCTGACAAGTCGTTTTGACTGTCTTTTCCGTAGCCTCCTTGCCTCTTGTTGGCGTCGGGCTCTTGACCTCATTTCGCAGCTTCTGATTGAGCTTTTTTTTATATTTTTTTTGTGAGCCCTTGCTCGAGCTCTTTTTTTTTTTGAAGCGCGTGAGGGTGAAGACAAGTCCCTGGCTTGGAAGTAGACATAGGTCAGTCGTTTGACTTGAGTGACCTCCGGATGTCCTTTGATGTTGCCGCCGTCGTTTGACTTGGTCAAGGTGACGTTGGGGGCGTGCTCTTGAAAAGTGCGTAGCTTGATGGAGGTCTTGATCGACATTCAAACTTTTGACTTTTTTGTGTGTTTTTAGACCGGACCAATTAAGGTTGCCTACGTTCCCCCGGACTAGAGAGCTCAGGTCTGCGTAGTTCGACACTACATGGAGTGCCAAGAGATGCACAATTGTTCTTCTTTAGGCGAAGTATCTGCGGAGTTTGCTTCCGTTGACTGGATTCATGAAGGGATTGCCGTCTAGGTCTGTCAGCTTCAAGATCGGGTCGAGAGTTCGGCATGACCTCTCTTTACCTTGCTTGCGCAAGGGATCTATGACGTTAGGCGTTGGCTGGGTCGTATCGTCATGGCTGACGTATTAAAGGCTTGATGACATGGTGTCATGTGAGCATGGATGTATATCCAGGACGGAACATCGTCTGGGTGTAGCTTTGGAAAATCAAGATCAGGTCAAGATTTTAGCATGACCTTTCATCGCTTTGCTTGCGCAAGGGATCTTGAGTTCCGAGCTTCGACTCAGAAAATGGCCGACATGGTATATGTATCCAGGCTGTATGACACGGACCGGGTAAAAACCAACCGAGTCTTGACAGAGTGTGACTCAAGACTCAAACGTGCAGGGTTGACGCTTGGCTAGGATGGGATATTTGGAATGATCCCGTGCGCGTCCGAGAGGCGTAGGAAGGCCAAACGAACTGCAACTGAGACCACCCCGGGTTAAGGGTTGTAGTGTGCAGTGTATCCGAGGCAGCAGTGCGCGTAGCGTGCGGTGTAACCGAGGCAGAAGTGTGAGTAGTGTGCGGTGTAACCGAGGCAGCAGTGCGCGTAGTGTGCGGTCTCTAAAATTCTTTTTCTGAGTAAAACAGAAGTTTTGCAGAATTTTAAATGTATGCACAGATGTAAATTGATGCATTTTTTTATTTTTATTTTTTTTTGTAAAATAAAAAAAAAAGTAAAGCACATGCACACACACACAATAGTTAAAGAAAGGGGTAAAAATGAAAGTTTGACCCTCATCATCGTTTTAAAAATCTTTTGTTTTGTTTAAAAAGATTTTAAAACAAAACTTTCCCCAGCGGAGTCGCCAACTGAAATAGACCGGATCCGAGAGGCAGCGCGATCGCGCCCCGGCATCTGGCATTTCGCGGCCTTGCGGCGCTTTCGTGTTGGAGGTGTCTCGCCGTGTTTTTTGCTTTGTAGAGTCGCCACGCCGTTTTTATTAAGCCCAAAACATTGAAAAAGGGCATCAGTTTAAAAATAAACTGTTTTTGTTGTGTGATGAGATTTTGAGTTAGGAGGTCAGATGACTCCTCGGGAAGAGAATATTAGAATCTTAGAGCTCACCCGAGTCGCCTCGTAAAAAGGAGTCTTTCGGATACCCCTAACATTTTTTAACTGTTGTGTGCGTGTGTGTATGTGCTTTTAAAAATGCATGCTGTGTCGGATGTCTACATTGTACACTACTTTATTGAAATAGTGTAGGAAGGAAGCCTTACCAATGTTGGCTCGTGTCTGTCTTCCGCAGGGAAATAGTGTTTGAGATCGGAATAGTGTTCCGGTACGGACCGGGATTGCTTCGGAAAAGGGGGGCCGGTTGTCTGCGGACAGAGTTTCGGCGTGCATTGGGATTGCAGGGATCACTCGGGCAGAGTTTCGGCGTGCGTTGGGATCGCAGGGATCACTCGGGCAGAGTTTCGGCGTGCGTTGGAATCGTTGGTTGGATTCGGGCAGAGGTTCGGCGTGGTTTGGGATCGCCGGTTTGACTCGGAAAGAGCCGGGACGCCTCGGGAAAGACCAGGCAAGGCCTCGGAGTACCACGAGGGGCCTCAGAGTACCTCGAGAGTGCCTCGGGGCAGCGCGGGAGCGTCGCGGGAGCGCTCGGGGAGGCTTCGGAGCACCGCGAGGGGGCTCGGAAGGCCTCGGAAGGATCCGAAAGGGGCCGGGATTGCCCCGAAGGGTCTTAGAGGGGAGCCTGAAGGCTGGGGGGAGAGGAGAGAAGAGGGAGGTGTGTAAAATGAGGGAGGGGGAGCCCTCTATTTATAGTGCCAGAAAATTGCAAGAAGGTCCGTACGGACCTTCTAGGTAATCTGAATTTTTGGTTTTCCTCGATTTGAGGGAATCTGTGATGATGAAGAAGATTCAGCCATGATGATGTCCCCTATGCAATAAGGTCCGTACGGACCATCTTAGCATGCAAAGAGGTCCGTACGGACCAACCATGTAGGAGGGGTAATGATGTTCTCCGGGATTTGAGGGAATATTGTGGACTTTAAGGGGATTCAGTAATTATTAAAACAAAGAGGTCCGTACGGACCTTAGTTGCTTTTCCAATTTTCTGAAAATTCGCAAGAGGTCCTTTTGTCCCTTTTTATCCCAGAAAAGTTCCTCCCTTGGTTTGGCTGAGGGTTTTTTGAGGGTTTTGAGTGCCAGAGGTCTTCGAGACTACGTTTGTTAGTCTGCGGTGTTTCCCATGTGCTCGGAAGAGGGTGATCCAGATTGGGGTACTTACAAACATGTATTCCCTTACTTCCTTAATGAAAACTTTGATCTTTCCGAGTACCCTGAGATTGCTAACATCGTGAATGATGAATTAACTAATAATAATCAATATAACGAACACGTTAATAATGAATCATACGATGAGATAGATCAAGAAAACGAACAAATCTTAAAAGAATTAGCTAAGCAAGTAGGTCGTTGTGGAAAGAATGGCCCTGTTGACGACGAGGAAATGCAAATAGTTAATCTTGGGACAACGGAAAACCCCAGAGAAACAAAGATCGGCAGCTTCTTCAAGGGGGAAGACAGAGAAACCTTGAATCAGCTCCTCAGAGAATATGTCGACGTCTTCGCTTGGTCCTACAAAGATATGCCCGGGTTGAATCAGACAATTGTGGAGCACAAGATACCGCTGCTACCCAATGCCAAGCCAGTTAAACAGAAACTACGCAGAATCAAGTCGGAATGGTCGATGCAAGTGAAAGAGGAAATCATGAAGCTCTTGAACGTAAGGTTTATCAAAGTGATCGAGTATCCAGAATGACTAGCAAACACGGTACAGGTAGCCAAGTCAAATGGGAAGATACGAGTCTGTGTCGATTTCAGAGACTTGAATAAGGCATCCCCTAAAGATGACTTCCCGCTACCAAACATAGACATGTTGGTCGACACCACAGCCACATACGAAGTCCGCTCATTTGTCAACGGTTTCGCGGAGTATAACCAAATCCTCATGGCAGAGGAGGATCAGCACAAAACAACATTCACCACACCTTGGGGAACGTTCTGCTACACGGTCATGCCGTTTGGTCTCAAGAACACTGGGGCTACCTGAAATTACCCGGATCCGAGAGGCAGCGCAATCGCGCCCCGGCATCTGGCATCTTTCGCATTGGAGGGTGTCTCGCCGTTTTGTTTTCGCATTTGTAGAGTCGCCACGCCGTTTTTATTAAGCCCAAAACATTGAAAAAGGGCATCAGTTTAAAGATAATTTTAAACTGTTTTTGTGTGATGAGATTTTGAGTTCGGAGGTCAGATGACTCCTCGGGAAGAGAATATTAGAATATTAGAGCTCACTCGAGTCGCCTCGTAAAACGAGTCTTTCGGATACCCCTAATATCCTTTAAATGTTGTGTGTGTGTGTGTGTGATTTTAAAAATGCATGCTGTATCGGATGTCTACATTGTATGCTATGTATGGAAATGTATTGAAATAGTAATGGAAGGAAGCCTTACCAATGTTGGTTCGTGTCTGTCTTCCGCTGAGGAATAGTGTTTGAGGTCGGAGTAGCGTTCCGGTATGGATCGGGGTTGCTTTGGGAGGGACCGGTTGTCTGGACGAGTTTCGGCGTGAGTTGAGGCTTGCAGGCTGCGTTCGGCCGAGGATTCGGCGTGCGTGGGGATCGTCGGGATCACTCGGCCGAGGTTCGGCGTGCGTTGAGATGGCGAGAGTCACTCGGGCGGAGTTTCGGCGTGGTTTGGGATCGCCGGTTTGACTCGGAAAGAGCCGGGACACCGTGGAAAGACTGTGCAAGGCCTCGTAGTACCACGAGGGCCTCGAGTACCTCGAGAGTGCCTCGGGCAGCGCGGGAGCGTCGCGGGAGCGCTCGGGAGGCTTCGAGAGCACCACGAGGGGGCTCGGAAGGCCTCGGAAGAATCCGAAAGGGGCCGGGAATGCCTCGGAAGGACTTAGAGGGGAAGCCAGAAGGCCTAGGGAGGAAGAGAGAAGTGGGAGGTGTGTGTAAATGAGGAGGGGGAGCCCTCTATTTATAGTGCCAGATTTGGTGCAAAGAGGTCCGTACGGACCTCCCTGGTAATCCAGACTTTTGGTTTTCCTCGATTTGAGGGAATCTGTGATGATGGGGAATATTTTGCAATTATGATGTTCCCTGTGCAATAAGGTCCATACGGACCAATTTGACATGCAAAGAGGTCCGTACGGACCAACTCTGCAGGAGGGTAATCATTTTCCCCGGGATTTGAGGGAATATTGTGGACTTCAAGAGGATTCAGTAATTATTAAAGCAAAGAGGTCCGTACGGACCATTATTGCTTTTCCAATTTTCTGAAAATTTCCAAAAGGTCCTTTTGTCCCTTTTTATCCCAGAAAGGCTCCTCCCTTGGTTTTGCTGGGGGTTTTGAGAGGGTTTTGAGTGCCAGAGGTCGTCGAGACTGCGTTGATGAGTCTGCGGTGCTTCCCGTGTGCTTGAAAGGGGGTGATCCAGATTGAGGTACTTACAGAAGCCCCTCGACGACGTTACTTATGAAAGAAGTGGGGTCGCCGATAAGATAAGGGTCCTAATCTGGATCGCGTGCTGGGAGATAAAGTGACCGGGGAGGTTAGTGTGAGGACGTGGTGGTGTTCTATTGTGTTACCGTTTAGGTCGGTAGGCTGGACCCTGTGATAGGATTCCTACGTATCCCTGGCGGGAATCAAGCCTGGTCGTAGTTCGGGTGTGGGGTGAGTGTTTTGTGAATGCGAGCGTGGTGGTGCCCTGAAGTGTTGCGTGACCGCCGAGGTCAATTGTGAGGACGTGGTGGTGTCCTGGGTGACCGTATAGGTCGATGGCTGGACCCTGTGATAGGATTCCTACGTATCCCTGGCGGGAATCAAGCCTGGTCGTAGTTCAGAGGTCGTGAAATCGTGAGTGCGGGCGTGGTGGTGCCCTAAAGTGTTGTGTGACCGCCGAGGTCAGTGGTAAGGACGTGGTGGTGTCCTGAAATGTGGTGACCGCCGAGGTCAATTGTGAGGACGTGGTGGTGTCCTTGGATGGAAATTTTGCGATTTTCCTAATCGGGTGGTTTAAGGCCTTCCGGGCCGGAGATAGTGATTTGGGAGGTTTATACGGTCTTCCGGACCGAGTGGTTTAAAGCCTTCCGGGCTGGAGGTTATGATGGTGGAGGTTTATACGGTCTTCCGGACCGAGTGGTTTAAAGCCTTCCGGGCTGGGGATAGTGTGAGGACTTGAATCGTCTTCTGAATGTGGTTGCGCCACGCGTGAGGACTTTGAATCGTCTTCTGGCGGCGGTTGGTGCCACGCGGGAGGACTTTGAATCGTCTTCTGGTGGCGGTTGGTGCCACGCGCGAGGACTTTGAATCGTCTTACGGCGGCGGTTGGTGCCACGCGGGAGGACTTTGAATCGTCTTTCGGCGGCGGTGGTGCCACGGGAGGACTTTGAATCGTCTTCCGGCGGCGGTTGGTGCCACGCGGGAGGACTTTGAATCGTCTTCTGGCGGCGGTTGGTGCCACGCGGGAGGACTTTGAATCGTCTTCTGGCGGCGGTTGGTGCCACGCGGGAGGACTTTGAATCGTCTTCTGGCGGCGGTTGGTGCCACGCGGGAGGACTTTGAATCGTCTTCTGGCGGCGGTTGGTGCCACGCGGGAGGACTTTGAATCGTCTTCTGGCGGCGATTGGTGCCACGCGGAGGACTTCAATCGTCTTCCGGCGGCGGTGCCGGAGGACTTTGAATCGTCTTCTGGCGGCGGTTGGTGCCACGCGGGAGGACTTTGAATCGTCTTCTGGCGGCGGTGGTGGAGGCATGGCTGCCTTGAGCTTCGAGAGGTTTAGATGTCTCGTGCTTTGTCTGTTGGGGAGAAGGTTGGACTTACGATGGCTGCCGGTGCTTGCGTTGCCGTTGAAGTGGGCAATGATGATGGCCGGTGATTGCTTCACCATTTGGCATTTTGGAGGCGCTTCGTGCCTTGGGATTTGTATTCGGAGGTGTTGGCTCCTTCTTGTGCTTGTTTTGCCGTTGAGTGGGCAAAGTTCGGGCTTACATTGACGGCCGGTGCTGGGGATATGTAGTCTTGTATGACTTCCTTTTGACTTGTTGGGGAGGAGCTCAGGCTTACTTTGATGGCCGGTGCTTGCGTTGCCGTTGAAGTGGGCGAGGTTCGGGCTTACACCGATCGCCGGTGCTTGAATTGCCGGGGGATGCGTGACCTTGGGGCCCTTTCGCCGAGATGACCGGACCTCTTTTGAGGGCCGATGGTTGAGTTGCCGTTGAGCGTTTTGGAGGCGTCTTGTGCCTTGATATTCGTGCTGGGAGGTGTTGGCTCCTTCTTGAATTGCCGTTGAGTGGGCGAGGACCGGTCTTACATTGACGATCGGTGGTTGAATTGCCGTTGGAGTGGGCGAGGTCCGGGCTTACGTTGACGGCCGGTGGTTGAATTGCCGTTGAAGTGGGCGAGGTTCGGGCTTACACTGACTGCCGGTGCTTGCATTGCCGTTGGAGTGGGCGAGGTTCGGGCTTACACTGACTGCCGGGGATTGAATTTGAAGGGTTAGGGACCATTCTGCACTTGGATTTGCTGGAAAAGGCCTTAGGACAGCCAGGGGCAAAGATTATAAGGGCAGAAAAGTAATTTGGCCCTCCCTTGCAAGAAGGTCCGTACGGACCAACCTGGATGCAAAGAGGTCCGTACGGACCACTTTGATTTTTACAGTTCCCAGGTTTTGACCGGGTTAAAAAGCCGAGCCCTTCCCCATTCCTTCTTACGTGAACTGAAACCGAGAGAGAGAGGAGAGAAAAACCTCCATTGTTAACCAAAATCCTCCATTTTTGCTTTGAATTGCTTGCGATGGCGGAAGGATCTCGAAGGAATCGTCGACAACGTAGTCAAGAAGTGGTCGAGCAACGGATGGAGCTCCAAAGAAATTGGATTTCGTTTGTTCCCTCTTCGAAGAACCCGGATGTCTTGTATCCAAATCCGGAGGTGCACAATCGTCGTTCTAGGAACGTCGGGGAGGTAAGAAATCCGTTCTGTTTTGATTTCCTGCTCGAATTTTTGAATGCTAGAACTAGGTTTTAGTTTTTCGCATTTTTGAAATTTTGTTATTTTTTATGCCTTTTGTGAAATTCTTGATGAATTGTTGAAAATGGACATGTAAGAATTGTGGGTATGTGTATTTTGTGCAGAAATATGTAGATTAGCTCTTATTTGTGAAAATAAAGTGCCTCTCTATGAAAATGCATGTTTTGGTGTTTTGTACCGTATGCTTTTTATGTATGTACATTATGAGAAAAGTTTGTCGTGTAGTGACAAATTTTGTGAAAAAATGTGACATGTGCCGTGTTTTGTGACGGGTTTTGTCTGAAAGTGTGTGCCGTGTAGGGACGGATTTTTTGAAAATGTGTTATGCAGTGTGTGCCGTGTTTTTGGGTGACGGACTTTGTGGGGAAAATATGTGCAATGTGTGCCGTGTTTTTGTGACGGGTTATATGTGCCTTTGCCGTGTTGGGACGGACTTTTTTGAAAATGTGTCGTGTAGGGCTTAATCCCCTCTTTTGAGAAAATGTGTACAGTGTGTGCCGTGTTTTTGTGACTCGATCGCATGGGAAAAATTATATGTATAATGTATGTGAAAATTATGTGCAATGTGTGCCGTGGTTTTGTGACGGGTTATTTGTGAAAAATATGTGCAATGTGTGCCGTGTTTTGTGACGGGTTATTTTCATGGCTTTCCGTGTTGGGACGGACTTTTGTGCCTTTTGTTTTATATTAAGTACTGTGATTGACGTACCTTTGCTGTGTTTACCTGCAGGATGCGGGGCTTATGGCCGGGAAGGCCAAGAGGATGAAGACTCGGGATCGCTCGAGGCCGTTGTTGAGTTGTAAGGGCCGGATGCCTCGATATTTCCGTGGATGGTAGGCCGAGTCCCGTGAGGCCGGTCTACGCTTCGGCCTCGGGGTGTGTTCGTAGAGAACCCGGCCGGGGTTTCGACACGAGGAAGAACAAGAGCGTCTTCCTTGGCCTTTCCGAGTATTGGTGGGATACCACCCACACCTTCCATCCGAGTTGGGGGAGAGGTGACGGTGACGCCGAGCCGACTTTGCTTTGCGATTACCGGGCTTTCCTTCAAAGGAGGGCCAACGGTGGAGAGATATGATCTCCGATGCCGTGTTGACCGAGCCGCCGGGCTTTGAGCCTCGTCCTCGCAGGGCCTGGGGGATGCCGGTATAGCGATGTGGAGCCGAGGATCACGGCGCATGGGGCCTATGTCCGGTACCGGCCAGTGAAGGCGAAGCACCGGCGCGCTCCTTTTGTGGTATGCACTTTCCGAGACTTTGTTCTCGAACCACGCGATCTGCGGCTCCCTTTGCTCTGGCTGAGAGCTTGGTTGATCTGGGAAAGAGTATGTGACATTGCTTGGGGCGAGGCGTGCTTGCCGAGCTCTACTTCTCCTTGGACCGGTTTAGCCGTGTGGCCGCTCTTGGCCTGTTTTGACTTTGCTTTGGAGGTATGAGTTTATTGCCGTTTTTGATTTAGCAACTTGTCGTTTCTCCGTTTTCTTTTGCACCGAGCCTTTTCGTTTTTGTCACGTGTGGTTCTACGAGATTTTTCCAGTGCTTCCCGTGGGATAGAGATCCGGGGCCGTTTGCCGCGTATCCCGCTATGCTAGGCCGGGCTCGTACAAATGAGGAAGAGGAGGAGCAAAGCAGGGGAAGCTCACCATCGCCTATGGGATGTGCAGAGCGCCCTGGAGAGGGGTAGCCCTGAGGGGTTTGTTTTGTTCCCGTGGGCTCGGTATGAGGGTGATGAAGTTCGAGGGCTCCCGAGGTGACGCCGCAGGAAGATGCCGCGGAGCCCGACTCGCGACGTCATGTACCACAGGGAGCGGGTCTTCCTGGGCAAGATGGCCTGTGTGTGCTTCCCGTGGCTCCGAGGGACCCTCCTTTTGGGATGCTTGATTCCCGGATATGGATGTGCTTGATTTTGAGAGGTACCTTGGCGGTGTGGGCGCGCGAGGAGTTTATTTTGTATGGAGAGGAGTACGGGGCCTTCGTGAGGAGGAAGCCGAGGACGCCGCAGTACCGGCGAGGGAGAGAGAGGCCGGCCCGCAGATCCCCTGCAGGTTCCGATGCCGGGGCCGGATTTCACGTATGTCCGTGGGGACGGAGTCGAGGCGGAGGGTGTCTCGTACCCGTTTCGAGCAGTTGCTCCCGCACAGCGTACGAGTGGATCCCGATAGATCGGCGAGTGTGTTGACTCTTTTCCATCTTGGCATCTTTTCGTATTTTTCTTTTTGTTGTTGAGTATAACCGTATTGCCGAGCGTTTCCTTGGCCGCTTGCTTGTGCAGTCCCGGGAGAGCCTATGATATGCCGACTCGCCGTTATGTGGCGATGAGGTCGTTCAAGCCATGAAGAAGATGGCGTCGAAGATGTCTTGCCGGTCTTCGCGACGCGTGCCGGCGTACCAGCCTATGCCTTCGAGGCATTCTGTAGACGTTCCTCCACCGAGAGCCGAGCCGGAGCCGCAACAGGAGGGACCTTCGAGGGGGCGGCATAGCATGGATGCCGGGACATCTTCGGGAGCTTCGAGGCAGCAGCCCTTTTATCAGTTCTTCCCTCCGCAGGACGCACAGGGTGAGGGATCCTCAGAGCCTTCTTTCTTTGATCCTTTCGTCGGATTTGATCCTTCGGATTACTTTGAGTGGCAGCCTCCGGCGGGGGCTCGATACTCTGACGACGAGGACGTGACGGGCGAGTTCACCGGGATGCCCGACTTCTCTCTGGAGGACCTTGGCGAGGATGATGATGCTGAGGAGTCTTATTAGTATTCATTTGCTTTCCCTCTTTTCATATCTTCTCTCCTCTTTTTTGTTTAGCAACAGACATTTATGGGTACCTGTAATAAAACACTTGTATTTGCACGGCAAACATCATTTTTTTTTAAGATGTAATGTCATTTTTGGGATTCCCGGGATTTGTCCTAGAAATTGTTGCTATTATTATTATTATTATTTTTTTATGCATGCCACGTGAGCTGAGAGTGCGTTTGTGGGTAGTGTATGTTTGCCGGGAATGGCTTTGGCCAGTGTTTGGGCAGTTTGGAGCAAGGTCCTGCTGAGGACAGTGGTTGTTGTACTGTTTGCTGGGGAAATGGGTTCTGTTTGCAAGGAGGTCCGTACGGACATACCTAGCATGCAAAGAGGTCCGTACGGACCAGTCTTGCTTTTGGGAAGGAAATAAATGCTTTCCAGTGTCTGGTTCTTCCTCATTTCCCCATTTTCAGCCATTTTCGAGCTTTCTTCCCCATTTTCTCTAGGAACCTCCATTTTTGCCATGGATTCTTCGTACGTCCCTAGAATTTTGCCGAGGCTTTCGCAGGAGAGGCAAGCGCACTTCCTTGAGCAGCTGAAAACATGGATGCGGCGCCGTATGAGGCATCAGAGATGGGCTTTCGAGGTAAGGTTTCGTCTTTGCTCGATTTGGTCTTTTAAGGAGTTGGTTCCTGATTGGGATTTGTTGCGGGCTGCCGCGAAGTTCTGGGATGTTAGGAGGCACGTGTACTGTTTCTCCTACAATGAAATGGTGCCCACTTTTGAGGATTTTCGGGCTTTGATTGGGAGACCGGAGGTGGAGGCCATCTCGCTTCCTTTGATTGGTGGTGCTGCTGTGAGCGTGAAGCTTGCAGGCTTTCTTCGTACTTCGTTGGAAGAAGTGCATGGCATGATCCTTGATTCGGGTCATATTGACATTTCTGAGCTGCCGGAGCGGTTCATGGTTGATGATGAGAGTGATGTCTCTTGGGACGCAATTGCCTTGTGCGTGATATCGACGCTTTTCATGGTCAGCTCCCTTGGCATTTGTGATGGCGCTTTGCTAGATGTGGTAGGGCACTGCAGGGCTGGAGAGGATATTGTCCCGTTGGTGCTGGGGGAGACTCTTCATGGTATCGATCGTCTGGCGACTGGGGATCATTTTATGAGAGGGGGAAGCCCCGCTTTGCTCACCTTGTGGCTGCGAGAGAGACTTCAGGCCATGCCCGAGGCTCCGACGTCGTTTAGCCCGTGGTCATTTGCTCAGCGACCTCTTGTATTGGATATGGATCACCCGCACAGGAGAGATGGATGGCACGGCTTGGTACGCATCGAGATCCGGCGGTGGGTTCCGCCTTTGGAGGATTGAGACTAGGAGGGTTTTTCGGGAAGGGTCCTATGTCGTCGAGTTCCGGGTTTGTCTTGGTCCTCCTTCTATATTCCGTCGCTTGTTTCCCGGCGGTTTGGGATGAAGCGGGAGCCTTTGTTGGGCGGGATGACCTTGCTACCGCGGAGGTAGTTCCTCTTTGTATGGCGGCTTCGGGTGCCTTCTTGTATTTTACGAGGGTATGGAAGTATTCCGCTTTCCCTCTGTGGTACTCCTTAGACGTCGGGAGCGTTGTATTGACGACTCGGTACTGCGTGGTATGAGCGGCGTGTTCGGAAGTCCCAAGTGGTCTTGGAGAGCGGGCGTGTAGCGATTCCAGGACCCGGTTGCCGTAGTAGCTATTGCCTTAGGAGTGCCGAAGCCGGTCCGACCCTTTGGATGTGACGGGAGACACTTTGTTTGACTACGAGACTAGAGTTGACCGACCGACGGGGAGAGGTCCTCTTTACGGACTCGCAGGAAGAGATCCGAGCCGAAGCACGGGCGAATGAAGCCCCGAGAGCTACTTGGATTGTTTGACTCTACGGGGAGGACCCCCGATCTCTGGGCGAGAGACGCAGAGATGGTTCACGTGGAGCGAAAGAAAGACTCGCCGGGGACGAGGGAAGAAAGGAAAGAATGGCGAGGGACAAGCGCGAGACGGCGCGGAATGACCTCCTAGGTATCCATTCATTGCATTGCAAACACATTATTAGTTAAATGTATTAAGTTGTCTTTTAGCATGTTGTGAACTTGAGAGTAGGCCGTGCTTGAACTCATCAAGAAATGTTGTAACCAAGTTAGTGATTTGTGATTTACTTTTAAAGCTTTGTCGAGACGCAAGATCTCTTGTTTGCCTTTGTTTCTTTTGTGCACTTGTCGGCGTCCGTCCTTGGACTTTTCGTTGCATTTGGGGGTGAAGCGATGGTCCATGACGGCAATCCCTTTTGCTTAGGCTTTGTGCTTGGGCGAGAGGTTGAGTGATCTCCTCGACAAGTCGTTTTGACGGTCTTTTTCGTAGCTTCCTTGCCTCTTGTTGGCGTCGGGCTCTTGTCCTCTTTTTGCTGCTTCTGCTTGAGCTTCTTTTATTTTTTTGTTTTTTTTTTGTGAGCCCTTGCTCGAGCTCTCTTTTTGTGAGCCCTTGCTCGAGCTCTTTTTTATTTTTGTGAGCCCTTGCTCGAGCTCTTTTTTTTTTTGAAGCGCGTGAGGGGCGAAGACAAGCCCCTGGCTTGGAAGCAAACGTGAGTCGGTCGTTTGATCTTGAGTGACCCTCGGATGTCCTTTGATGTTGCCGCCGTTGTTTGACTTGGTCAAGGTGGCTTGTTGGGCGTGTTCTTGAAAAGTGCGTAGCTTGATGGAGGTCTTGATTGACATTCAAACTTTTGACTTTTTTTTGTGTATTTTTAGACCGGACCAATTAAGGTTGCCTACGTTCCCCGGACTAGAGGGCTCGGAGTCTGCGTAGTTCGACACTACATGGAGTGCCAAGAGATGCACAGCTTGTTCTTCTTTCGGGCGAAGTATCTGCGAAGTTTGCTTCCGTTATTTGGATTCATGAAGGGATTGCCGTCTAGGTGCATCGGCTTCATGGCACCTCCGGAGAAGATCTTTTGAACTACGAAAGGGCCGATCCATGTTGGTTCCCATTTTCCCAGTGGGTTAGTTCGAGTGGGAGGCTTTTCTTTGAGTACAAGGTCGCCTTCCACGATGTCTCGGGGATTTGACTTTCTTGTCGAAAGCTCTAGCCATCCTGCTTTGATAGGCTCGGACGTGTTCCATGGCCTTTAGTCGTCGCTCGTCTAGCGTAGAGCCAATTCGTCGTGTCGGCTTCGAAGCCATTCAACTTCGTTGATGTCATTTTCCAGCGGCACTCGGAGTGAGGGAATTTCCGGCTCGATGGGAAGGACTGCTTCCATCCCGTATGTCGGGGCAAATGGGGTTTCTCCCGTGGCATTACGGCCCGATGTGCGGTAGCCCCAAAGTGCAAGGTGCGGCTTCTCGGGCCAATCTCCTCCTCGGATGGTCATTTTTCGGATGATCCGTTCGAGGGTTTTGTTTCTTTGCTTCCACGGCGCCGTTTGTTTGTGGCCGGTAGGGAGAAGATTTGTGGCGTGTGATCTTGAATTCAGCCTGATGCTGTCGAATTCCCCCTCGAAGTGTGAACCATTGTACGATATGACCTCATTTGGGATGCCGTATCGGCGAGATGATGTTTTCCTTGAGGAAATGCGCGACCTTCTTGGAGGTGAGTACCTTGTAGGACTTGGCTTCGACCCATTTGGTGAAGTAGTCGATGGCTACTAAGATGAACTCGTGACCGTTCTTTGCTGGCGGAGCTATTTTCCCGATGACGTCAATTCCCCAAGTGGCAAATGGCCGGGGGTGTAGTCATGCGGTAGAGATCGTGAGGTAGATGATTGAGGTTGGAGAACCGTTGGCACTTGTCGCGGCTTCGGACAAAGTGGATGCAATCTTCCTCCATGGAGATCCGATAGTAGCCCATCCCGAGAATGATTTGCATCGGGGCTCTGGCGTTCATGTGGGGACCGCAAGCCCCATTGTGGACTTTGTCCGTGAACTTGTTTGCTTCTTCTTGGCTGATGCAGCGTAGGAGTGGCCCATGGTAGCGTTTCTTGTATAGCATGTCCCCGAGGATGACGAAGTGAGAGGTGAGGCGTTTTAGGGCCATGACGCTCTTGGTTTTGACCCCTTCTGTGTGTGGGTCTTCCTTGTTTCATGAAGGTGATTTCCCCGTTCTTGAGGTATTGGAAAATCTGGTTTGTGCTGGAAATGGCGTCGGACTTGCGTCTCTTTGGCTCTTCAGCAATCTTGCAAATCGTTGTGATTAAAACCTTCTCGGCAGCTTGGGCCCGGTTTTTCTCTCGTTTGGCAACATGCTTAAATGTTTGCTTGATGCATTTATTTAATTAATGTGTTTGCCCTTTGTATAGATGAATTATTATTAACTGTTTTGATTAGTTAACATCATTATTAAAGATCTGATGAAATGATTTCTTAGGAAGGTCGGACCTTTTATTGAAAGCGTGAAGACTGTACATTGTTGATCAAAGACTCACAATCGTTGGGCGTAAAGCCGTCAACAGACTCAAAAGATGTGAATACACAGACAACAAGACTCGAAGCTAGACTATAGGCGACGAGGGATTGGACCGAGCTTCATTACTCTCGGATGGTTTGTAGCTCTAGAGGGAGTGGTCTTTGGTTCGGGTGGCCAATCTTCCCTTGGCATGAGTCCCGGAAAATAGCTTGCATGCGGTTCGATTTCAAACCGGATCGCGGAGGTTTTTGGTTGCTCCACGATGATGTCCCTCCATTAGTGTTGCCACCGAGTCCTTGGGGGTTTTTGATGATAGAAGTCGGCGAGGGCTACTTCTAGGAGGGCGAAGCATTCGGCGGTCGGAGTTGATTCTTGCTAATGTTGATCACTTTCATAGAATCTGCCTCTTTATCTGGGATCTTTGCTTGGACGACATTTACAATGTACGATTCGAGGGCATGCTATATCTCCTTCCCACGATTAAGCCTTGGAGGAGGTTGCGCCACTGTTCATCCAGTCGGACACCGGAATGTTGAATTGAACTAAAAGGCTGTGATGCATTTTGTCCCAGTAAGATCCGAGTGTCGGCTAGAGGGTTGTCTTGTACCGGGGATCGGTGATGAGCCGGTTTGCAAGAGGGTTTTCGGCGAAGTAAGGGTCTACTCCTCGATCAATCTCCATTAGGGCATCCATCTCTTGATCCTCTCTTAAGCATTCTTCACGGTCGCATATATCGAGTTGTCATCTTGACCCATGAGTTCTTCGATTTCCGGCTCGTCGCGGCTTAGAGCGTGGATGTAAGGATCCACTTCGTAGCGGGACGGGGTAGGAGAATTATCTGGGGAAGAGTATTCGGTCATGTCGGGACACCTTCTTCGGGTCATAGCTTGCTGGCCAAGCACTTGCCATTGCACTGCTTCCGCGGATCACCTCGATTGCTCCATTGGCATTTATGAATTTCACGCATTGGTGAAGAGTAGATGATCTTGCTTTCATCGATGTATCCAAGGTCGTCCCAACAAAGCGAGAGAAGGTTGGTTTGATTTCCACGACTTGGAATTCTACCGACTCCGGTTGTACGTCGAATTGGATCCTCGAATTGATGACTCCTACGATTGGTCGTGCGGTGGAATCGTAGGCTCGGATTACCCGAGGTGAAGGCCTTATCGAGAGAACGGTCGATGCGGAGTCTTTTCAGTGTGCTCAAGCGATGATGTTGGCTGCGGAGCCGTTATCAATCAAGACGTTCGGAAGGAAGAACATCTCTATTTTTATGAGGATGCGGAGGGCTTCGTTGTGCCGATTCTCACATATTGGCAAGTCATCGTCTGTGAAGGCTAAACCGCTTCCCGTGCTACCGTTTGACCCCGTCTCTTACGGTGAACGTTCGATCCATCCATTTGTATGCCTTGGCTGGGGCAAAGATCGTAGGGAGACGGTTGCCCTTGGGCATTCTTGTTGGAATTCCGGTCACGAGATCTTTTGACTCTGGTTTCACGCTCCCAGTCGTAGCGGGACGGCATGCTGACGGTTTCGGATATTGCGGGAGTCTGCTCTCGCTTGGAGTTTCGTCAAAGGCTATTGAGTTTACCCTGTCGTTCGGGGAATGGATTTCCGATGGTATTGGGACCACGAGGGCGTTCCAATTTTCCCTCCTCAATGAGCCCCTGGACCACACCTTGAGCACGAAGCAATTGTCGGTGGTGTGTCCGGGGTAGTTGTGGAAGGCGCAGTGCTTGCTCATATCCATGTTGGGTTTGGGAGTCTTCGGTTGGAAATTCTCGAGTGGTTTGAGAAGATTTCGTTTCACCAAAGCTTCAAATACTTGACCCAAGGGCATTTCCGGGTTGTCTAAATGCTTTGGAACTGTGGGAAGCGAGGGGATTGTTATTCTTTGGGGCTGCTTGATCGCGGTTTACTTGAGCTCCGTTACGAATGTAGTGTCTTGTTCATTTGCTTCTTTTCCTTTGGTTCGGGCGGGAGTTGAAGTTGCCAGGTTTGTTCGATAGCGGTAAGATGAGGCGGGGTTGCTGTTGCCTTTTGAAGACTCGAGTCTTTTCAAACTTTGTCCGGCGTTGACCATGGCACGGAGATCCGGATAGAAATGGTGGGCGATCAAGGTCCTCAAAGATGGCTTGAGGCGGGAATGGAAGATGTCCATCTGCTCTTCTTTGGAAAGTGGATCCATTATCTCGCTTAGCTTCCGGTTCCATCTTTTGTAGAACTCGCCCTTTGGTTCGTCATCCTTTTGTTCGGTGGCTTGCGGGTCATGGCGGTTTGTCTCCCATTCAAGGTTGGCGCGGTACTTCTCCGGGAAGATTTCAGCGATCGATCCCATGTGGAGCGGTTTTACGCCTTCACATTGAGGAACCACCTTAGTCTTTGTGGATTTGAGGGAATCTTTGAAAGTGATGCGCCATCTGTTGAGGGTTGCCCCTTTGGCTCTCATACCCGGGACGTAGGTGTCAATGTGGGTTTTGGGCATTGTCCCGTCAAACTTTTCCATTTAGGCATCTGAACTTTGGAGGGAGAGGACCACTTTGTTCGGATCGGTAGGCGGGAGGGAGTCCTTGAGAACTAGCTAGCTTGCCTTGCATGTCTTTCATTTGTTCGATCAGCCACGCCATGTGAGGATCAGGTATGCGAGGTGGGTTACCGTTTTCGGGGACGGAAGCCGAAGATGGGGGTGGATTGGCCGATGGGATCGCCATTCGGGAGTCTTGGGGAGGTAGTTGAGTGTATACCAACCCATACCACAGGGTGTTGAAGTTGAGGCGTGATTGCCCAGTCCGCTAAGGGTTGTGTTTGGGAAGCTGGGAAATGATTCGTTAGCCCCAATTGGCGAGACTAGCGGGTGGCAAGCTTGAGATGTCGGGATATCCGCTCGGGATGCCTATCCACACAGTAAGCATGGGGACTTTTGATTGTGATTGCGAGGCTCGTATAGAGGCAAAGGATTGAATCACAGGGGATACCGAGATGCATTAGGATCGACGGAGCGTGCACGTATGTGTCTTGTTGTACCGAGCTTGATGTGCGCAGCCGGGAAACCGCTGTGTTGGCGGGCATGTCGGAGCGCTGCTTGGCCCGATGCCTGAGGGGAGCTTTGAGCGAGAGGCCGCTGCGTTGCTGGGATCTCGTAGCTTGGCGGAGGCGGAACTTCTTGATAGCTTTGAGAAGCCGGGGAGCCGGTATGTCTTCGTCCTCTATGAGAACAAAGGTTCCCGTCGGGTTGGGAAGCTGGCTTGTTCCTCGAAGACGCAAGGTGTCTACGATCCGAGCTTCTTTGTTCCTCTTGGCGCTTCTTGATGGTTTCGAAGGCTCGCAGCACCTCCTCCATTGTGCTCCTGGAGGTTCCTTAGTGGCGGGGTTCCGTTTCCCTCATTGTTATCTGTTGATCCCGTCATGGGAGAGTAGCGGGACGGTGCGGACCGTTGAGCTGGAAGGAGCTATCGGACCTTGTGACCTCGATGCGAAAAGGCGGCTCCGGGTATTCTCAACCACTCTCGGTTATTTGGAGGGGGTGATGGGCAAGGTTTAGACACAGGAGTGGCCTAACGGGATAAAAGGGGGAAAGCTCACGTGGCATGCGGTTTCCGTTTCTTTTATTTTTGATTTATTTTTGTTGTTGTTTTAATTTACTTAAAACATGTTTTCTCAGAGTCCTAGGTAGGTTGGAAAAGATTGCTCTTCTTTTTCGCAACTATGCTAGATCTGGATCGATGGAGACCATACGTGCGGCTATAAGCCCCTCGTTTTGCACTGTATTTCGACATCCCGGGGTGGACGGCCCCGGGCGAGGTCCTATAGTGCAAGCGGTTTCCACCGGCCTAAAGAAAAATCGAACCTAAGGACCGAGCTGTCATGTTCGTTTTGATGCATTAGCCATGTGAATAGTGAACCGAGCCGGCCACTAAGTCAAGATCGAGTCAAGAGTTCGGCATGACCTCTCTTTACCTTGCTTGCGCAAGGGATGCGTGACGTTAGGCGTTAGGTGGGTCATATTGTCATGGGCGACGTATCAAAGGCGTGATGACATGGTGTCATGTGAGCATGGATGTATATCGGGACGGAACATCGTGCAGGTGTAGCTTCGGAAATCAAGATCGGAGTCAAGATTTTAGCATGACCTTTCATCGCTTTGCTTGCGCAAGGGATCTTGAGTTCCGAGCCTTGACTCGAAAAAATGGCCGGCATGGTATATGTATCCAGTGTATGACACGGGTGGGTAAAAACCAATCGAGTACGGACGAGTGTGACTCAAGACTCAAACGTGCGGGGTTGACGCTTGGCTAGGATGGAATGTTTGGAATGATCTCGTGCGCGTCAAGAGGCCTAGGAAGACCAAACGGACTGCAAGCGAGACCACTCCGGGTTGAGGGTTGTAGTGTGCGGTGTATCAGCGGCAGTGCGCGTAGCGTGCGGTGTAACCGAGCGGCAGTGTGAGTAGTGTGCGGTGTAACCGAGGCGGCGGTGCGCGTAGTGTGCGGTCTCTAAAATTCTTTTACGAGTAAAACGTAAGTTTTTTGAAGAATTTTAAATGTAATGCACGAGATGTATATTGATGCATTTTTTTGTATTTTTATTTTTTGTAAAATAAAAACGAAGCACGTGCACACACACACAACAGTTAAAGGAAGGGGTAAAATGAAAGTTTGACCCTCATCATCGTTTTAAAAATCTTTTGTTTTGTTTAAAAGTTTTTAAAACAAAATGTCCCCAGCGGAGTCGCCAACTGAAATTACCCGGATTCGAGAGGCAGCGCAATCGCGCCCCGGCATCTGGCATATTTCGCGTTGGAGGGTGTCTCGCCGTTTTGTTTTCGCATTTGTAGAGTCGCCACGCCGTTTTTATTAAGCCCAACACATTGAAAAAGGGCATCAGTTAAAAGATAATTTTAAACTGTTTTTGTGTGATGAGATTTTGAGTTCGGAGGTCAGATGACTCCTCGGGAAGAGAATATTAGAATATTAGAGCTCACCCGAGTCGCCTCGTAAAACGAGTCTTTCGGATACCCCTAATATCCTTTAAATGTTGTGTGTGTGTGTGTGTGTGCTTTTAAAAATGCATGCTGTATCGGATGTCTACATTGTATGCTATGTATGGAAATGTATTGAAATAGTAATGGAAGGAAGCCTTACCAATGTTGGTTCGTGTCCTGTCTTCCGCCGAGGAATAGTGTTTGAGGTCGGAGTAGCGTTCGGTGCGGATCGGGGTTGCTTTAGGAGGGACCGGTTGTCGCGGACGAGTTTCGGCGTGAGTTGAGGTTGCAGGCTGCGTTCGGGCGAGAGGTTCGGCGTGCGTGGGGATCGTCGGGATCACTCGGGCGAAGGTTCGGCGTGCGTTGAGATGGCGTGAGTCACTCGGGCGAGTTTCGCGTGGTTTGGGATCGCCCGGTTTGACTTGGAAAGAGCCGGGACACCGTGGAAAGACCAAGGCAAGGCCTCGGAGTACCACGAGGGGCCTCAGAGTACCTCGAGAGTGCCTCGGGGCAGCGCGGGAGCGTCGCGGGAGCGCTCGGGGAGGCTTCAAAGCACCACGAGGGGGCTCGGAAGGCCTCGGAAGGATCCGAAAGGGGCCGGGAATGCCTCGGAAGGACTTAGAGGGGAAGCCAGAAGGCCTAGGGAGGAAGAGAGAAGTGGGAGGTGTGTGTAAATGAGGAGGGGGAGCCCTCTATTTATAGTGCCGTATTTGGTGCAAAGAGGTCCGTACGGACCTCCCCTGTAATCCGGACTTTTGGTTTTCCTCGATTTGAGGAATGCGTGATGATGGGGAATATTTTGCAATTATGATGTTCCCTGTGCAATAAGGTCCGTACGGACCAATTTGACATGCAAAGAGGTCCGTACGGACCAACTCTGCAGGAGGGTAATCATTTTCCCCGGGATTTGAGGGAATATTGTGGACTTTAAGAGGATTCAGTAATTATTAAAGCAAAGAGGTCCGTACGGACCATTATTGCTTTTCCAATTTTCTGAAAATTCCCAAAAGGTCCTTTTGTCCCTTTTTATCCCAGAAAGGCTCCTCCCTTGGTTTGGCTGGGGGTTTTGAGAGGGTTTTGAGTGCCAGAGGTCGTCGAGACTGCGTTGATGAGTCTGCGGTGCTTCCCGTGTGCTTGAAAGGGGGTGATCCAGATTGGGGTACTTACACTACCTACCAAAGGGCAGTCACTACACTATTCCATGACATGATCCACAAAGAAATAGAGGTATACGTGGACGACATGATTGTTCACTCAAAAGGGACGGATGGTCAGCACTTCAGAGATCTCAGAAAGTTCTTCAATCGACTGAGACAGCACAAGATGAGACTCAACCCCGCCAAATGCTCATTCGGAGTGGTTAAAGGGAAAGTCTTAGGGTACATGGTCACAGAGCGTGGCATAGAGGCAGACCCCGCTAAGATAAGGGCTATCATCGACATGCCTCCACCCAGAACACAGAAAGAAGTAAAGGGATTCATGGGCAGACTTCAATATATCAGTCGATTCATCAATCAACTGACTACAATGTGCGATCCCATCTTCAAGCTACTCAAGAAAAACGCACCTCAAGAGTGGACCGCAGAATGTCAAGAAGCATTCGAGGAAGTTAAGCATTACTTAACCTCCCCACCTATTCTAGTTCTGCCGCACAAGGAAAAGCCCCTAAAGCTATATCTCACGGTTACCGACAATGCGCTAGGGGCTATGCTCGCTCAAGAACAGCCTACCTCACACACAGAGAATGCCATCTACTTTGTCAACCGCAGATTCCAAGGTAGTGAAATCAACTACTCTCCACTCGAAAAGTCCTGTGCCGCTCTCGTTTGGGTATCACAAAGGCTAAAGCACTATATGGAAACCTTCCCGGTTCGCCTCATTGCAAGGATGGATCCGTTGAAATACATCCTAGACAAATCAAATTTGTCCTCGAGACTGGCCAATGGTACTTCATGTTCGCGAGATATGATTTCACTTACGTCACTCAAAAATCCGTCAGGGGGAGTGTATTCGCAGATCAGTTGGCTGAATTTCCTTGCGGCGAAGTGAAGGGGGAAGACCCGCGATTCCCTGATGAAGAAGACATCATGAGTAAAGAAGAAGAAAATAAGTGGCAATGATTTTTCAATGGCGCGGCTAACAAGAGAGGGTTCGGCATCGGAATGTTGTTAGTAGACCCGATGACATCTATACTCCACTAGCAATACTTCTTGACTTTGACGCTACCAACAACACCGCAGAATACGAGGCTTGCATAGCGGGGCTTGAGGCAGCCCTAGAACGCAATGTGACTGAACTTGAGGTATTTGGGGACTCCCAGTTGATCATCAATCAGACATTGAAGAAGTGGAGGGTCCAAGATCCAACCCTTCAAAGATACAGTGCCCACCTCCAAGAGTTGGCGCAACAGTTTCAGGATGTCTCATTCCACTATCTCCCTAGAGACAAAAATCAGTTTGCTGATGCATTGGCCACGCTCGCTTCCTTAGTTGAAATTCCTAAAGGGAAGGCAGTCAAACCTTTCAAAATAACACGGCGTGCAACTCCTGCCTACTGCGCCGTTATAGATCTCCATGACTGCAAAGACAAATGGTTATCTGAATGTATCATCGTTGAGAACTCCGAAGAGAAACCATGGTACCATGATATTTGGTATTTCATCCTAGATGGAACCATCCCACCTGAGACAGACCAAAATACTCAGATTGCCCTTAAGAGGTTGGCCGCTAATTACGTCATCACCGCTGGCCGCCTATTCAAGAAACATTCCCAAGGAAACCTCCTTTGTGCCACAGAGGAAGAGGCCCGAGAAATAATGGACCATGTCCATCAAGGCATATGTGGGACCCACATGAGCGGAAACATGCTTGCCAAAAAGATCATCAGACAAGGGTAATTTTGGCTAACCATGGAAGCCGACTGTACCAAAATGGTCAAGAAGTGCCACAAGTGTCAGATACACGTCAACCTTCAGCACGCACCGCCTTCATTGTTGTACCCTATGACTTCTCCTTGGCCGTTTTCTACATGGGGATAGACGTGATCGGAAAGGTCACACCCGTAGGAGCTAACGGGCACTGCTTCGTCCTAGTAGCCGTCGACTATTTCACTAAATGGGTCGAGGCCGCCTCCTACAAAGTTCTGAATGCCAGAAAGGTTGCAGAATTCATCAAGCACAACATCATCTGCCGATATGAGGTTCCGCAAGAGATGATATCCGATAATGGATCACACTTCGAGAAAGAAACCGATCGCCTCCTAACCGAGTACAAAATCACGAGGCATAAGTCATCTCCTTATAGGCCTCAAACGAATGGAGCAGTTGAAGCCGCAAACAAGACAATCGAAACCATCATCAGAAAAATGGCAGTCACTGGAAAAGACTGGCCCGACAAGTTACCTTTCACACTATGGGGATACCGCACTTCAGTCCAAACAGCTACAGGAGAGACTCCCCACGCCCTCACATTCGGAATGGAAGCTGTCTTGCCGATAGAATTGGAAATACCATCACTGCGGGTTCTCCTAGAAAAACAAGTGAACGAAGTCGACTGGCTAGAAAGCAAATACGAGGAGTTATCCCTACTAGATGAAAGAAGACTAAAGGCAGCCGAGCACACCCAAGCTTACCAAAGGAGAATGGCAAGAGCTTTCAACAAAAAGGTCAAGACAAGGAACATCAGAGTAGGTGACCTGGTTCTCCATGAGCATCGTCTTGGACCTTTCAACCCATTAGGCAAGTGGGGACCAAGATGGATAGGACCCTACATTGTGAAGAAGATATTCTCTGGGGGAGCTCTTCAGCTGGTGGACTTAGACGGAGATCAACTACCGAAGCCGGTCAACATGGACAAGCTCAAGAAATACTTCGCGTGACTTGGCCTCCTAAAAAGAAATTGCTCGCTAGGTTGAAAATCCTGAAAAAGATGGCCTAGGCAAAAATTAGAGCTTGCACAAGAAAAGAAGCCCGCTAGAGTGAAAACCCGAAGGGGCAGTCTAGGCAAAAGAAAGGGTGTGCATAAAAAAAAAAGGGGGGGGGGCCTTGTCTCGCGTGAGATTACCCTTCGGCCTGAAGCAGTATTTTTGACCTTTTTCTCTCAAAAATGAACTACGTTAGACCTGAGCCTCTTATTTAATTACTGTAAAAGAGGAACGTAGGCAGCCTTCGGGTTCGGTCTAATCAAATAAATAAATCTACTTTTGTCATTTTATTAATCGAATGCATTTTATTAACGGCAAAAGGGAAATCCTAACCACAACGACTAATTTGCTAAGCTAATAACCTTGAGAAAAAATACTAATAAAATAAAAACTATTGACCTATCAGAGCAATCTCTTGGCACTCCTTAAGATCTAGCCTTTCATTGACTTGGTAGGCCGGCGGACATGGTCACCACCGTCTTCGCGATCCTTCTTGCGCTTTGAGCCCCTCAAAGCAGAACATCCCTCGAGGCGATCAAAGACAGATTCTGATAGCCTCTTGAAGACACTAGGCCTATCTAAAGCTTGCGTCTTTCCAGGCATCCCTTTGCCTCGCCTCTCGTACCAATCCCCGTCAAGAAAATCCTGGGTCAGATCGGTTCGCACATTAGCAGGATCAGACTGAGCCTCACTCCTTCGCAAAATACTGCTAGCCACAAAAGAATCCCCTAGCAGTGAAAGCCGTAGATCATCAATCTTCTCCACACTAGGGTGGCCGGTATGAAGAAACCAATCCAAATACTTGTCGGATAAGAAGATACTTGCATTAAAAGTCCGAAGGTTCGACCAGCGGTCCCGATTACTTCCTTCGCCCCATGCTTGAGCTAGCGCCTGCGCAAACTCTACACCAATGTAAGACACTTCACGAGAAGCTCCTTCAAAAAGATAAGTATCCTGCGACTGACCAAACTGACGGAGCACCCGTTTGGGAAAATAGAAGGAGGAATCTTGCAAACCCGGAAGAACAAATGAATGTGCGCTCGCCCGAAATTTGGTTTGAAAATAAGGAGTTGCCACGCCTTTTTTGAGAGGAAACATTGAAAACCTTTTGTTTGAGAGAGAAAACACGGGTTCGGGGGTCAGGTTACGTGTTGGGAAGAACCGAGAGTTCACCCAACACGCCTCGTCCGTAGATGAGTCTTTCAATTAAACATCCAAGCAAATCCAAAAGTGTGTGCA